>BQKN01064277.1:85288-154312 GCA_022839385.1 Asparagus kiusianus
ATATATATATCAAAATATAAATATGCTAGAAGATAAGTTTACAAAAACTTCTCTAAGAATCAAGAGTGATGGAGATAAGAAATTAAAATCCAAACAAGAATGAATAATCTCCTCTTCCTCTTGTGAAAACCTCTTTACATAAACACTTTAAAAACAAACTCATAACACCCTTAAACTCTTGTAAACTTATTTTTTAAATTTTCTTAAGTGATTTTTGAAGTTTGATGGTAAGGGGTATATGTAGGTTCACAAAACAAACCCCAAAAACCAAAGAAAAAGACAAAAATAATAAAATCTGGAAATTAGCCGTTACTGTGCAACGGTCATATCATCAGTCGACTGATTATAGGCGTCAGTCAATTGATGCATTATCAGTTGATTGAGTAGATGAAAACCACTATCTGTACTTTACTTCAACAGTCGACTGATCACTGTAGTGAGTTGACTGATAATGTGCACACAGCTTGTTATGAACAGTAAAAATCAACTTTGAACCCTCTTTAAAAATATCAAATAAATTCCAAAAATTATAAAACTTTGCAAAATATTTATAAACATGAATATAAACATGTTTCAAAAAGAATTTTTTAAATTGCACTTCTCAAATGTGAAAATTCATCATTTTGCAAAATTGTCCAAAATATGAAATCTCAATAAACACATGATTTTGATAAAATGATTTCAAACAAGTTTCAAACTTCTTTTAAATGGATTAATAGACTTTTATAAAAGATGTTAAATGAAATAATTGAGTCTTTAATCCTTAAAACACATATTTTGCAAACTTGTACAAATATAAAAACGATAAACATGATTTTATTGATATGAAATTGTTAAAGTTTGATTTTAATTAAATCATTTCAAGCACGTATAAACATGAAACAAATATGTGTGTATATAGTTATATCCACTTGTTTCATATTCATGTGGCTAAACTTGAAAGCAATAAAACGAAAACTATGTGTGTGTATAAATTGAGCTCTAAGTATAAACACACAAAGTATAAACTACTAAACTAAATATATCCAAGACATTGATCTTCAATAAAGCTCGTCTTGGTTGCAGATAAAGCTTGATCTTGAATTTGACTTTGAATTGCAAATGACTTTATTCCCATATTCCGCCAACCTCCATTGAATGTCATCGTTAAGACGCAATCCATCCTACCTCCAACGGATGATCTTTGTGTAGAATACCAAACAATTAAATGTAAACACTCAACAAACATTGTTAGGAATTATTTGTTAATCATCAAAACTAGATTAGATAGTAGACTCATAAACATGCGACCTAATAGTTTAGGCAACGAATACTAGGCAGAAGCGGTGAATATGGCTTGTTACTTAGTGAATCGGTCGCCATCTATCACTATTAGTTGTAAAACTCCAGAGGAGATTTGGTCCTGTAAGCCTACAGATTATTCTAATCTTTGAATATTTGGTTGCTCTGCATATACACACGTTAGTCAAGGAAAAATTGTGCCTCCAGTGAATAAGTGCATATTCCTAGGTTGTCCATCGGGTGTTAAGGGTTTTAAGATGTGGTGTCTTGATCCAAAGTCTCCTAAGATTATTATCAATCGTGATGTCACTTTTGCCGAGTTTGCTATGTTCCACCAGATATGATCATTAGTTTCAGGTTATAAGGTGCACACTATAGGGCATAAAGTGGAGTTAGAAATTTGTTATTCAACCTTTTAGCACAATAAAACTACGGGAGTTCAGCAGCCAGATCTTGTTCAAGTAGATGAAGCACCTCAGCAGCCGTAGGAAGAGCAGGAATACGCTATTTCTAGAGATCGGTCTAGACGAAATATTTGACCACCATGAAGATATGAAGATACAATAGCTTATGTATTGTAGATTGACAATATTGTGCCCTTCAGCTATTCAAGAGCTACTTCATGTGATGACTACGCTAAGAGTTACGGTCGTCATGCAGACAATTTAGCCAATTTGTTGAGGAGGCCTCTTTCAGTTGGCAAGTTCAAGCGGGGCTTTGACTTGATCGATATGTGTTGCACTTGATGCTTTGCGGGGCTATTGGAGAAGGTGGAGTAAATTAGCTTATTTTGGAGTGAGGATTATTTAATGCATTTGAGTCAAGATGGAGATATGTTGTGTTGTGACTCAACTACTCAATCTAATGTTTTTGGCAGAGGCTGCAGTCAATAGGAGTCTTTTATCTTATGGGAATGTGGAATAATTATATAAATTCAAATTTCTATTTTGACAAGGATAAATAATTGATATTCCTACTTGGACTCTTATTGGGCTTTAGAACATGTAAACTTCTATTCTAACTAGAACTCATATTCTGTGGATAGCAATGAGGTGGGGTCTCCAAGGCTATTTATGTACAGTCTTTCAAGCTAATTACGATCATTAATCTACATAGCACCAATTAAGAAGAAAGTTCTTTTGTGAAGTCTGTTTGATATTTTTCTCTTTTGTTCTTTTAGTTGAGAGATTATATTAGGCTTTTAGGTGTGATTTAGGATTGAGTGATTAAGATATCTCCATATTGTATTCCTCACAATTTAGTAAAGCTATTATCCTCTTTCGCCCATGGACCTATAAGCAAAACCACGTATATATTTGTGTTCATGTGTTCTCGATATTTTTTGTGCTCTCATGTGATTGATATTAGTTTATTCTAGGGATTTTTCATAACAAGTCAGATGGTCTCTCTCACCCTATAAACTCCTTAAAATACATGCCTCCCGGCTCATACGAAAACCCCCATGTACATATGTTCATAGTGCAAAATGATGAAATCATAACCCTTGGAACGCTTCTGTTCTAATAGGTAGTATTAATACGGAAAGTCAAGGAGATTAATGAAAGGAATATATTAAAGGAATACGTTAAGAAACAAAAGCTGAGTCTGCCCCTTAAGGTAGCTATTGGGTCACTGAAGGCACAACTAACACAAGCATACATGCAAAGGAAATTTGGAGAGTCCTACCATGAGGCTCGGCAAATAGTGTGAAAGAATTGTTTGTCAATATATATCATAAAAAAGGACAAAATACTATATTAGCCTATAAAGTGACACCCCTATACCAGTTTAGCTTATAAATTGATACTGACGATTGTTTGTGTCAAAAGTTGTCTTTTCCATTGCTTTCGAACCTATTACACCGTTTATCGATTACAAGTTCAAACTGAAAGAAAAGTTGATCTTTTTATAAGATCTTCTTACAACGAAAAATAAAGATTATAACTTTATCAAACAAAACGCAGCAGTAATTTATCTCTCACTGCTTTGCGTGGGATCTTTGCCTGTGTCGGGGACGCGTTAGTCCGTGGACCACCGCAGATCAAACCCGATAGACGATATAATTACGCTCTTGTTTCACGAAGGAAACAATTGCGGAAGCGACAATCACGACCAAGCGAGATTGTGGCTCTTCTCGAGATTAAAATCAAGTTTAATCTGGAGGAAAGAAGGGAAAAGAATCACAAACCTTTCGAAGGGCTTTCTTTATGAAAGTGTTCGCCAAGATCTGATGATTCTCCTCTGAAATTCGTGGTTAGCTGGACAATTTAACAGCACCTCGCCTTCTCAACTTCAGATCCTCTTGAAAGAAGACCCTAAGCTTCTATTTATAGGCTTTTGGAGATGTATTTTTGGATAAGAACTGATGTTTAAACGTCATCTATAGTTAATAACCGCTTAAACGCGTTTAGGGATAACCTCAAAATAGTTGGGGAGGTCCTGGGACGAAAGAATCCTTAAAAATCATCGAAATCCGCGTTTTGGGAGGTTTGGGAGTCAAAAAGAGTCGTGGTGGCTCGGGATTGTGCGAGTCAGCGTTTGGTGGCTCGGCCTGTGCGAGCCACCATTTGGTGACTCGCATGGGTGCGAGCCACCATTTGTATCACCTCGAGTATTTTAACTCTAACTCTCTCATCCGATCTCAGAATGAGTTGATTTAAGATGCGTTGGAAAGCCGACGAAAAGACCTACAACTTTTGTGTTTTGAGTTTCTTCATAATCAAATCAAAACATGGCCGAAATATCACTTCTTTGTGCGAGCCACCATTTGGTGACTCGCATGGGTGCGAGTCACCATTTGGTGACTCGCAGCCTTGCGAGTCAGTTCGTACTACCTCGGGTATTTTGGCTCTAACTCTCTCGTCCGATCTCGGAATGAGGTGATTCAAGATGCATTGGAAAGCTGGAGAAGAGACCTACAACTTCCAATAGCCGAGCCACACATGATATGTGCGAGTCACACATGGTGTTTTGTCTAATTGGTGGCTCAGCCTTGGCCAAGCCAGTTCATACCACCTCGGGTATTTTGGCTCTAACTCTCTCGTCCGATCTCGGAATGAGGTGATTCAAGATGCGTTGGAAAGATGAAGAAGAGACCTACAATTTCCAATAGCTGAGCCACACATGATATGTGCGAGTCACACATGGTGTTTCGCCCCTTTTGGGTGAAACACAACTCCTAGCTGCGTTGTCTTTTGCCATTTCGTGTGTTACGTTGACTCGTACGCTTCACCGACTCGCATCATAAATTTTGTTAAGTTGGAGGTGAATGGTGAACGTGTTAGCCACTTGGTGGTGGCCGGTGAGCACGCGGGCCACCTAGCGTTTGCCGTTTTGTTTCATGCGTTGGTCGGCGTCAGATAATTCGGATAACGACGTTTGTCATCTTCTCTCCGTCTCGAGCTATGTGTGGATACCTATTGGCATTTTTCAACACTTACAGTGATAGTTTAGTCTATAAAGTTGCTTTTACAATGTCAAATTGGCATTTCTGATGATAGAGTTCAATCTAACAACTAATTTATCACGTGAGGGCACGTGAGCATCCGTTTTAATAGATTTTATGCTGATGTGACAGATGAGAGATAACATGGTGTAGCAATTAAGTTAATATAAAGTTGAATAGGGTTTTAAAAATTAGGGCTTTTAAGAATTAGGGATGAAACTGGGGATTGAAGGGAATTAGGGCTTCATAGGGAGAAAATTGGTCTCTTTGCACTTTGCCATGGCATCTTCAAGCTCTAGTACCCAATCAATTAGCAGCATTGTAAGCTTTGGTCATGGTTCAATAGGTTGATGTGTATACGATGGTGGAATGAAGTGGGTAGGAGTTGTGGTTTGAAAATTTGTCGTTGCAGATTGGAGTGTGAGTTCTATACTTCGATGACAAATGATAACCCATGAAGGAGATTCTATCACTACCCCAAATACAGTGTATGTTCTTAAAATTTTTAATTTTCTTGCAAGTAAAATAGTTTTATGATATTTGTGTTTCTTCAATTTTATCAGAGTGGTGATTGTGGGCTTTAGGAGTAGTTTGACGCTCCTATGTATATGACTACTTCTCAACTATTTCCACTTCTAAGAGAAGAATTTAGAGAGTTGAGGAGAACATTAAAGGCAACCGATGACACTGCCAAGAACCAGCTTAGTGAATCTTGTAATGAAATTGCCAGGATGAAAGAAGAATTTGACATGTGCCAGATTGAAATTGAATCATGTATGCAGAAGTTGCAAAAACTGAGAAGAGAAAAAAATTTAACGGAGAATGAAATTGAGTTGCAGGTTGTGAAGATGAGAATGATGAAGAGGGTTATTTTCTATCTTGTTTTGGTTATAATTTGTTTGGGTTTGTATGTTGTTAAAAATGGGTGATTGTAAAAATAGACTTGACTCATGTAAGAGATCATGTAATGAAATCAAGTTATGTTTATGTGTGTGATAAATGTGCAACTGATATATGTTATTCATGTACATCCTGTCATTATCTACATCTAGTCAATAAACATGCAACAAAACCCCAAAATCTGGATATGCAGTATTCACAACATGTATACATGCACAGCTTGTATACATGTACAGCTTGTATATATACCCTTGTACATATGCACAACTTGTATATATACACAAAACCTGAACACAATATGTACAACTTGAAAATAACCACATTGAGAATATATTGTCATTGCCAAAATAATTGCATCTACAAAAACATGCACAAAATACTTAGAAATAATAATATAGGCTAAATTGGTCATAGTTTTTCCATATTCAACCTAATCCCAATATACATCTGAAAATACAAACAAATATGTACATTTAACCATAAATTTACAAATTAGTCCAACATTTGAGAATCATTTTGAGTTGAAGGTCCAATAAATGCTAGTGGTTCTTGACTTGATCCTCTAAAATCCATATCACCATGCTCACCCTGCCACAGTCCATAGCCTTCAGGCATGCCTATGCCACTATCTCCACCACTTCCTCTAGCTTCTGAGCTTCCCTCATGTCCATGGCCTCTACCTCTAGATCTTCCCCTTCCTCTACCTTTCCCTCTAGCATTAGTTTCTAGACCTGATTGTGCCCTCGTTTCTCTTCTAGTGGTGGTTCTCATGGCCCTTCTCTCTACTATTATTGAAGATGGTGTAGGGATATTGTTTCTGGTTAATTCATCTTGTAATTGACATATTTTATTCTTACTTCCCCTTGGCATGCTACCCTTATTTTTTGTTGATCCTACATTGCTGGTTGAACCTCCATCATTTGCTTGAGATTGTGGTACCTACATTGTAAGAAAAAAGAATATATTCATGTAGTGAATACCATTCAACTTAATACATAAAAGTAGAAATAAACCAAATAGTCTTACTTGATGAGGTGTCTGTTTTGGATGTGGGCAATTCTTTCTAGTATGTCCACTTTCTCCACAATTAGAACACTTCGTTAGGACTCCTGCTCTTGAAGCCTTGTTGATTCTTCTTGTTGGTTCATCAAAGTCTCTCCTGCTAGTAGTTTTTGGCTTAACTAGCTTCCTCTTGACAATATTCGGTGGCAAAACCATACCCTCTCTTTCCATGTCCCAGAATTTGCTACCCTTAACAGGATTCAGCAACTTTGTATAACACAACATGTAAGTATCTTTCCTATAATAGTCAAACACATAGTCCTCAACCTCTATTCTCATAAAGAGTATTCCAGCAATGGAATGAGCACATAAGATTCCTGTCAAATCCCACACTCTACAAGTACAAGTCCTATTTGCCAAATTAACATCATGATTAAACCCTCTATGTCTGACTTCAAATCCTGTCTCTTGATCATTTCCACCATTTCAATGAACTTGACACAATGTTTGCTCATTGTATGTCTCTTCAGTTTCTTTTCTATCCTTGGTGCTATCCCACAACCACTGAATTTATCTAGAAGTGCAAATTTATTTTGCATTCTATCCATCAAAGCTAGTCTAATATCTTCAAACATTGAGATGGTTGGTTTGTATCTTGCAAGTAAAATGAAAGAATTGAATGTTTCTGCCATGTTATTGTCCACTGAGTCAGTTTTGCTATGAGTTTTGAAGTGTGACTTACAGAATGTGTTTGGATCTCTTTGCATAAAATCCTCATATGCTTGAGCTAACATATCCTTTAGCTTCTTAGATTCACATGCAAACTCCCGCATGGTGGTAACTTTCACACAAGTCCAAAATTACCTTTGGAGTGCTCTTCGTGTGAATTTTCTCCAGTTTGAGTAAATGTGCCCAGCACATTGTCTGTGTTCAATATCTGGCCAAACCTTATGTATAGCAGGAACCAAACCCTGCAAAAAAAAACTCAAATGTAAGATGATGCAATTAAATAGACACAAGTAACAAAGATTCAAATAAGAATTATTCATAACTACATTACCTTATATTGATCAGATATGATGGTCTAGCCCTCACCACTACCCATATATAAATCACTGGGCAACACTCTCAAAAATCAAAACCAAGATGCTTCTGTCTCTCCCTCCATAACTGCCCATGCAATAGGCCACATTTGATTATTTCCAACCTTCCCAACAGCACATAAAAGTTGTCCGCCACATGCATGTTTAAAGAAGCAGCCATCTACCCGAAATAGTCTTCTACATGCATTAGCAAATCCTATTTTCATGATGTCAAAAGATACATAGAACCTCAGAAATGTTGATAGTTGATTCTCACCTGCATCTATAACCTTCAAAACACATGTGGTGTTCTCATTGGACCTACACAACTCATTGATGTATGGTTTCAGCAAACCATAATGCTTCTTCATTAAACCTTCAACAACATTTAAGGCCTTGTCTTTGGCTCTTTGACATTTTCTTAAAGACATATTGATTTCATAATTTGTATACAACAACCTCTTTAAGAATCTCCCTAGAACGTAACTGGTTTAATGAATCAGGAATAGTTTGCAAGTGACTCATAATAAATTGAATAAATCTGCAATCAATTCAGTTTTCTAGCTAACAATTCTGATTGTTTGATTGTTTGCTAAGAAAAGTTCTTACATTTTGGATAATGCAGTGACTACTGTAGTCTACAAAGAAAGATGAGAAAATTTGTATGATCAACATATGATGATCAAGTATAATAAGTAGTCAAGAGAAAGGTCTGAAATCTCATGTATTTTCTTCTCCTGTGATTTTGCTTCTCCTTGGTTGGTACCAACTCAAACTCCAAGTCGGATGTGGGTTTGAAGGCTAGGCCTAACCCTAGTAGTTTTCTTAGAGGCCAAGTTAACTTGGCGGGCAAGTTAGGACTGTGTCTTTGATTCTTTGTATAACTTCATGAGAACTAGATAGGGTTAGAGATCTATCATGATTAGGGAGATTGAGTATCATCATGAGTAGGAGTTTGAATCCTATTCTAATTAGGAAGTTAGACTAGAGATAGGATTTTGGTTTCCCTATATATATTCTTCTATTGTTGGAGGAAAATTCATTGAGAGTGGAGAGAAGGAGAGAGACAATATTCTTGTAATCAAGGTTTTAGAGGGTGTAATCGGGTGATAGTGGATTGATTTTGATCCCGTAGTTTTTCCCTGTTGAGGATTTTTCACGTTAAATCTCATGTGATTCTATTTACTACGTTTGGTGGTTTTTGAGGTTTTTGCAAGATCTAAAAATCCCAACAAGTGGAATCAGAATGGGGTTCGACAGTTCGTGGAGGTTTGACCGGTGTGCGATTGGTGAAGGCGTCAGCGGTCGAAGCATGGTGATCGGCATCGGGGGAACAAAAAAAAGGTACTATAGTAGGGAATACTGTAGCAGCGGTGGGAACACTATTCACGTGGGTGAGGGTTTGCTTACAAACTTTTAAATCAAATCCGACGATGCAGATTGATTTGTCTTTTGATCGAGGGATTAGAGGTAGATTTTGGTGATCCAGGAGTCATTCCTAGGGTTTTTCAACATGCTGAGTTTGTTTTTGACATTGGTTTTATCAAATTCAATCTCTATAGTAACTGATTTGAATTTTGATTGTGGTTAGAGGATGATGACTTCTTTGAGTCCGAAGTTTGATATTCCGTTATTCAAAAGAAAGAAAATTTTTATAGTATGGCAGTACACGGTTCAAGATATTCTTATACAGCAGGGTGTTGATCAAGCTTTGAATGAGAAGAAACCTGAAGAATTGAAGGATCCTGAATGGAGTTTCATACAAAAGAGGGCGGTTAGCACAATTCGTTTGGCACTCGCCCCCGAGATCAAGTATAATGTTATACAAGATATCACACCAAGGGGGTTGTGGGAAAGGTTCGAGGGGATTTATGCGTCAAAGTCGATGACCAACCGATTGTGTTTAAGGATGGAGCTTTATTCGTTGAAGATGGAAGAAGGTACTGCAATTCAAGACCACATCAATACCTTTAATCAGCTAGTTTGCCAACTTATGAATATTGATGAGGAGATTAAAGAAGAAGAGCAGACGCTACTCCTATTGTCTTCCTTACCGAAGTCGTACAAGTCGTTAGTTCAGACGATAATTGCTGGGAAGCATACTTTAAAGTTCAACGATGTGACAACATTGCTACATGAGAATGAAAGAATGATGGGAAGGAGAGTGCATCTAATGGTGGTGAGAGTGCACTAGTTTTTGAATGTTCTAATCGAGGGAAGAGTAAGGGGAGATGTGATAGTTATCGAGGAAGGTCAAAATCTCGGGCCCGAGACGACAACGAAATGTAGTGCTATTATTACGGAGAGAAGGGTCATTCAGTTCAGATGTTCCCAGATGCGAGATGATTTGAAGAGTGTTAGACAGATGAAGCTTCAAGAAAATGAGAAGAAGGCAGACTCCTCGGTGGTTATATGTGATGAAGATGTAGTGTTGTTGATGCAAAGTACATGTACTGATGTGAGTAACACTTGAGTGTTAGATTCTGCAGCCCCTATGCACGTTTGTAATAATAAAAATTATTTTGACACATTGAAGACGGATAAAGAATTTGGCGACGTGATTGTTGTAAACAACGAGAAGATGAATGTTGAAAGTGTTGGAAGTGTTCGCTTCAAGCTTCACACTGAGAAGGTCAGAATTCTTCATTATGAGATACGTGCCGTCGGTGCTAATTTAATTTCGTTAGGTGAGATAGCATCGCGTGTGTACAAGTATATGGGTGAAGGAGAGTGGTGCAAAGTGTATAAAGATGGCGATGTAATTTTACGAGGGAGGAAGAATAGCAACCATATTTGCTATTTATATGGGCGATCTGTTAATGGTGTAGGTGACTCTTCTCAGACTCTTGTCCACAAGGGAAAGGTGAAGAACAAGAAGAAGAGAGTGAGTTATTCTAAAGCTGTTGAGACACTTGGAGATTTTTCGTCGAGGGAGGATATACTTGGTACCAACTCAAACTCTAAGCCGGATGCGAGTTTGAAAGCTAGGCCCAATCCTAGTAGTTTTCTTAGAGGCCAAGTTAACTTGGCGGGCAAGTTAAAATTGTGTCTTTGATTTTTTGTATAACTTCATGAGAATTAGATAGAGTTAGAGATCTATCATGATTAGGAGATTAAGTCTCATCATGATTAGGAGTTTGAATCCTATTCTAATAGGAAGTTAGGCTAGAAATAGGATTTTTGGTTTCCCTATATTATTCTATTGTTGGAGGAAAAACTAAGGAGAGTAGAGAGAATGAGAAAGAGAATATTCTTGTAATCAGGGTTTTAGAGGGTATAATTGGGTTCAAGGGTATTGTGAGAGAGAGAGAGAGTTTGGCAGTCTTTGTCCGTGTAAAAATTTGTAATTTGGAGGTGATAGTGGATTGATTTTTATCCCGTGGTTTTTCCCTGTTGAGGGTTTTCCACGTTAAATCTCGTGTGATTCTATCCGCTTCGTTTGATGGTTTTCGAGGTTTTTGCGAGATCTAAAAATCCCAACATTAATGATATCAGAAAATTGACAGTTTTCTGCCTTTTGAGCCAAAAGCATTTGGTAGATGGAAAAAGTCATTCAACCACAAGCCTTCTGCTCATTTCTTTCTTTCTTTTTTATTAATGTTTCACCCCTCCAATTCAACACTGAAATCATTTTCACTTCAATTCCAAACCTCCTCATGTATTCGTCATTATTAACCAGTAACCAATGCCACACCGTATTAGTTATCAGTAGACAATACCAGTAGTCTCAAGAAGTTTAGCTTGGATCAGATACACATGCTTAGAATACACGATCTGCATCTGTATTGATTGATACATCAAAGTTTGGTCAAGAGCCTAAAGAACAACCACAGTTATCGAAAACACTACCTCCACAATCTAATTAATGTTGACTCCATAGTTACTTTCTTAATTTTAATCCCTTTTCGTTTAGAGAAATATTTAATAATTAAGATGCACAGCCTATTTTTGAAATATTTGGAAATAGTCCTAGTTAGCGGCCACCTGAAAATTTTGAGGACTACGTTCAAAACACGAAAGATGTAGGGGAGTAATAAAAAAATGCTTTCCAGAATTGGACATCATGCATTAGTTGTGAAGAAATTTGGTTGCATTGAGATATCATGATGAAATAGTGCTGAAAAATGTTTTTGTTTGTATAAATATTCAACCATTAACCATTGTTTTCAAGTATTAACAAAGTTGAAAGCTTTTATTTCTGGGTATTCACCTGTAACTTGAGATTCGTTAGCATTTATCATCTCCTACCTTGTTTCTTTGCATAACTAGCCTAGGTATTTGTTAAAAGATATTATAGGCAACCCTCTTTCCCTCACAAATTAAGATAAATAATTATTAAAAAGAAAATGAATGATTAATAAGTTCTAGTGAAGGTATAGATGATGACAACCATCCGCAATTTATCCTATTTTCATCTATCGCTAACAATATCTTCAAAAATACCATGTTATTTCTTTGATTTTTTTTTTTTTTAATAAATAAAGTTGAGAAAGTAAACACTAAAAACCCATGCCCAGAGCATGAGCACCAACTTTACATTTATATCCAATATTTATCATTATCAACAGTAACCGCGACGAGTCACGCTTTTCCGTTCTCGGGCGTGCCTCTTTCACGCGTACGCTCCATGACATCCTCGCCGTACACGCGTCCCCATCTCCACCGTCGGACCTCACACCATTCCTCTCATCTCACGCGTACAAAGCATTCGTGTTAACCCTAGCACCTAACACGCTTCTACTCGCTTCACACGAGCGAAACCCCGTGAGAGGGGAAAGAACTCCGCCGCCGCCGCCGCCGCCGGAGTCGCCGCCAATCGAAGCCGCGGTCTCGCCGGAGAGCCGCCCACTGTCGGAGATCGTCTTCTCTCGCGTTTCTGTTTCGACTGCCGGGGCTCGCCGGCAGAGTAAAAAGCCGGCGAGTTGACGACTTCCGATACATCGTTTGAGCTCAATTTCGCTGGGATTGTTTTTTGAAAATTGCAGATTTTAGGCTCCGGATCTCTGAAAATGGAAATTTCTGGAGGGATTAGGGCTAAAATTAGGAGTTCTTGAATTTTCCATGAAATTCAGCTGCTCTCAAGGCCTAGACCCATCCACTTAACGAAAAACTGCGGACTTTTTTTAGGGTTTCAAGCTGTAGATCCGGCGAGTTATCCAGATCGATTAATCGTTTCAACCTTCTTTTTTTTTTGCTCCGATTCCCGTAATTTTTCAAAAAAAGTCGAAGACTGCAGGTCCTAGATCCCTAAAAATGGAAAATCAAGGACCTTCTTAGGGTTTCAAGCCCGAAAACTCCCAGAAACACAGTTTTAATGTCGCAAGGGATGGAGAAATTGGGAGGAACGAGCGACGAAGACGAGGAAGACATCGAGATGGAGGTAAAAGAAGAGGATCCGGTATCCTCACCGGGCGATTTCTTTACCCAAGAAGCAGCCGGCGGTGACCAGATCCAGATCCACAGCGTCGGAGGCGCCGCCAGCGGTGTCGGGTTCGGAGCGATTCGCCGCGGGCGGCCGAAGGAGGAGAAAGAGAGGACGAAATTACGAGAACGCCACCGGAGGGCGATAACGGCGCGGATCTTAACGGGGCTCCGCCGTCACGGGAATTACAACCTTCGGGTGAGGGCGGATATTAACGACGTCATCGCGGCGTTAGCGAGGGAAGCGGGTTGGGTCGTTTTGCCCGATGGAACTACGTTCCCTTCTTCTTCGAGTTCGCAGGTTTGGTTTCTGTTTTATTTTTATTTTATTTTTTGGTTTTTTTGTTTGATTTAGTTTGTTTCCCCCCTTGTTGGGAGATGGGACTGGGGCCTGGATGCATTGATGACGTGTTACTGTAGTGGCCATTTTTTATGGATACTTTGTTAATGAGCGGAATAATAGTGGTTTTGTTGCACTTTGGGAACCAGCCGGGCCTGATTGGCTTTGACTACCGTTAATAGCATTCTAGTTGTGGATACTGTACACTGAGTGACTGTATATTCGAAGTTAAAAGTTAGTTTCTCAAATTGAAAATTTGGACCTTTTGATATGATTCGCTGCAATCATCTACTTTTAGAAATAAAATCTTGGGTGATTCTAACACATTTTACTAATGTTTTAGCATTTCATAAAATGAAATAATTTTTTATCCCGTGATACATGAATAAAATCACGCCAAAATGATTGGAGACATCCATCTCTACATGATTAAAATCACGTTAAAATCATTGGAAACTGTTATTTCTGGCTTGTAAATGTGGATGACAATCACATTCAAGAGTAAATTTTCAATTTGGTAATAAATTCTAATTTTGGTCTATAAAAACATATGCATCTTGGATACTATTCAGTGGCGGATCCAGAAAAATTTTCTTGGGGGTGTTAGGGGGGCAAACTACAGGTATCTATTTACAGAAATAAACAGAACTCAATTCAGAGATGTATAACTTGTGGTATGAATGTTTTAACAAGACAATGTCAAAATGATTAGCAGCGGGTTGGAAACATGCACAAATGCTAAATCTTGTATGGGCTATAACTTTTGACTTGGTTATCGGAATCACTATTATAATATGTTTTCGAAAAGCTCTTAACATGATCTACAAAAGTAAGATCTCCAAGGGTGCAGCTGCCCTCCACGAGCACCACTTGGATCCGCCCCTAATACTATTAATAGTAAGTTGCCTATCTCAAGTTTTTATTTTAGGTCATTTGCAAACATCAGTTACCTACATTGTGAAACACACTTTTTTAAATTTTAGTTTTTAACTTTTTCCACATAAATTTGCATAGACTTATTACCTAACTTTGGAAACTAGATTACAGTTTAGTAAACTGCAACTAATTACTAGCATACAATTGTGTCCCGGAGTCAAGTGACTTACTGGAGCAATGTTAAAAATAGCGAAAACGCATAAGGTAACGCTCACCTCCCAAAAGCATAAATCACAAAAAGTAAAAGTTCAATATAGGTCCCTAATGTTATAGCTAGATTTCATTTGGGTCCCTAACTTTTCAAACTTATCAACAGAGGTTCTTAACGTTTATCCTATTATCAAATTTGGTCCTTTTTTATTTTTTTCTATTAACATTTGCTGATGTGGCATGACTTTTTTGATTGTTTTTGTTTGGAAAAATTGCATCCAACCTCCTGGTTTTTGGAAATCAAGCTCCGCCCTACAAGTGAAAATTTAAAAGATTTTACTCTTCTAAACATTAATTCACATTGTCAAATCTCCTCTCCCCAACAAAATTTTCAGTTATCCTAAAAATGCTCTTTAATTGTCCATATTTTATAATTAGTCTTTCAAATCATGGAAATTGCTATTGGGTCCCTCAATTCTTAAGGCATTTTGAAATTAGTTGACCAAATCATTAAAATTGCTATTAGGTCCCTTAAGCTATTTTGAAATTAGTACATCAAATCAATAGTAAAATTAGCAATCAAAGGGATTATCTTGAACCAACTTTTGGGAATTATGTGCCCTAATAGAAGTTTAGATGATTTGAGAGACTAAATTCTCTAAAAGCTAATTTTACTATTGATTGGAGGGATGAATTTCAAAATAACTTAAGAATTAGGGGACCTAATAGCAATTTTAATGATTTGAGAACTAATTTCAAAATACCTTTTGAATTGAGGTACCCAATAACAATTTCCATGATTTGAGGACTAATTTTAGAATATGAAACATTAAAGGGTATTTTTGGGATAATTGAAAATATTATTGGGGAGAGGGGGGCTTGACCATGTGAGTTAAATGTTTAGAGGGGTAAAATATTTTAAAATTGACTTGTGGGGCAAAGCTTGATTTTCAAAAAGCAGGGGGTGAAAGCAATTTTTTCAAATAGACATAACCAAAAAGTCACGCCACATCAGCAAATTTTAATAAAAAAATAAAAAAAGACCAAATTTGATTACAGAGTAAATATTAAGGACTTCTATTGATGAGTTTCAAACATTCAAATGAAATCAGGCCAAGCCAAAACATCAGGGATTTATATTGAAGTTTTGCCAACATAAAATAATGTATCGCAAAGTACATATTGCGTTCAAAGTTAACATTTTTAATGTAATATTTAAAATACTTTAGAAAACTACATCATAAATTAAATGCTTAACAACCAATCCAAAAACTACCTCAAGTTTAAAATAGTTTACATAATTGTTTAGTTTTAAAAGTATAAAGGATATTCATAAACAATTTTAAAAAATTAGGGACATTTTAAGAATACGAACAATACTTTAATAAAAATCTTCAATATACTACACAAATTTACTAATGAGTAGCAAAATAACATATTCAAATTTATAATCACAAATTTACATTTCCTTCATAATTTCACATTCATTTGATTAGTTACATTCATAACCTTACAATCAGATAATGATGTCATCAAGATAAGCCATGACGGCATAGCAAGCAATTCCAAAGTAAATACTTAATTACTTTTAGGTTTTAATAAATGAAATACTTAGGTCTCTATAATAATAAAAAATTATATTTAAATAAGGTAAGTTATATAGAGATAACGGAAGATATATTCAAATAGCATATGTTATATTGTAGTAGTGTAGAGGTGTGACGTGTTGAGTTATTTGAAAATGCTATGTAACGTTTAAGGTGTGTCATGTTGCATAACACATAATTACGAGTTACATAACGGAATTGTTTTCAACAATTAACTATTGAAACTACAATTGACAAAAATTAACTTCGAAACAAATAGATGAGCATAGGTCTAGGATCTATATATTTGGTACGGGGTGGTCTTCTCTTAAAGAAATAAAGAAATTCTAAAGAGTTAAATTCAATATATCATGTTCAAAACTTGATCAAGGTATCTCGACTATTTACTACTCAACCATAAAGTGTGAAAGTAGCTAGGATAACTTTGTGAGCAGTGTTTACGCTCTCATGTCCTCAAGCTTGGAGCAACATTTCTACAATTGTTATGCACTGTAGTCGGTTATTAAATCAATGGAGTCATTGCCATACTTTTGTTGCCATCCCGTGATGAACTTTTGGGTTTCCTTTTTTCCTTATGACTGGTTATAAGCTTGTAATCTTGAACTGTTAAATAACCTCTGTTATCTCTAAGGTGGGTTACTTTGCTACAGGCAGGAAGAGCATCAGTATCTTCTCCTGTATCAGCATTGCCATCATTAACACCAGCTCAGACACCTCCATTACGGGCAATCTCTTCCTCCTCCTCTGGCAGTGGTCTTTGTCGGCTCAAAACAGTGTACACTCCTACTACTATAACCTCTTACGATGGACGGTATCAGTCCGGCAGTGACAATGGCATGAATTCCTCTGGTGAAAAGCAGGTGACCACATTTCTATGTCCCATCATTCCCATCGCCTTTTTTGGAATAATATAGGGTAACAACAACAACAAAGTCTTTATCCCAAATGGTTGGGATCGGCTACATGAATCCTATTCACTGTTATAAATAGCGGTAAATAGCCCCGCAATAGCGGCGCTAATAGCGTTAGCGGTCCCTTCCCGTGACGTTATCGCTCGCTACGCTATCGCGTAATAGCGGTGACATATTGCGGAATATGTCTGTCGCAAAAACGATCAATAGTGTGTCATAACGGTAAATAGTGAGCGATTGCATTCGAAATTTGCTTTTTGACTGCTATTTAAAAGCGGTTTGAGGCTTATTTTTTAAAATTAACTCAACCCTTGACCATTGCATTCCACCGTCTTCTGTGATTTTCAGCATACTCCTACCACCCACCTCTCATAGTCTCTGGCACCTACCTTGATACTTTCTCTCACCTCCTTCACTGTGAGCTCCTCTTAGGGCAGTCCTGTCACCGCTAAGCTCTTCTTCTCGAAGACGACAACTTTTTGACTTCTCCAATCATCTTCGGTATTACGTGATAGTTTCATGTCTATTTTATGTTTAGGATCTCTTTAAATCATCCAATATGTACTTTTAGATTTCTTAGATTTTTCTTTAAATTTTTTTTAGTATTTATACATATCTAAATTATACCGCTATTGGACTTTGCGCTTTTTACTGTTATTTTGCCGCAATAGCCCGAAATAGCCTTAGCGATACCTCACCGCTACGCGACGCTATCCGCTATCAATAACCTTGATCCTATTTTTCCATTTCGTTCAATTTTTGGCCATCTCATCCATTAAATTAACCATTATCATATCCTTTTTATTTTTCTTTTTGTTGGGTGGGGCCCCCCAACACAAATCCTAAAGTTGGTTGTTAATGACCCTCCAACTTCATTGTTTCTGCTACGACATGTGTCGGTTGTGGATTTCCAGATTAAAACGCGTGTCAAGATCCTCTATAGGGTTTTCTATAGAGAACCCTCTAGAGAACTATTTTGTGCCTTTTTTGTTCTTCTCATATTCCTTGTTTTTCAGGTGATGGATGTACATGGGAGAATTTCAGAGCGCGATTTTGCTGGCACTCCTTATGTTCCTGTTTATGTCATGCTGCCAGTGAGTCTTTATACGATCCCTTTTTTATTTACTTATGTGATAGACTTGCAGAGCAATTAATGTCTTTTAACGTTAATTATGACAGTTAGGTATCATTAACATGAAGTGTGAGCTGGTGGATCCGGAAGGTCTGATGAAGCAACTAAGAACACTGAAATCCATCGATGTGGATGGTGTGATGGTTGATTGTTGGTGGGGGATAGTGGAGGGACGTGCCCCACAAGAGTATAACTGGCATGGGTATAAGAGGCTCTTCCAGATTGTGCGGGATTTGAGGCTTAAATTGCAGGTGAGTTTGTTCCTGTGAAAATTTTATTACTTGGTAGACCCTTCTTAGATGTTACTTGCCATTCTTCTTGATCTTGATCAATTAGTTTTAAATGGAAAAGGCAACAACATCTGGAGGTTTATGACTTGCATAGGTTCTTCTACAGCTGTTAATTGTGAAATCTGAAATCACGTTGCGTACTAAATTCATTGTTACTATATATATAATACGTGTATTTATGTATGCATGTGAGTGTACTAGTGTTTTCTCAAGGGATTTTGGGATGAATGAAATACCTTTTATTTTTTAGCAGGATGTTTTTTTATCCAAACCAAACAGCATAATTGTAATCCACATCGACAGGTGATATTGTTTATATTCTACCTAAAATTACTTTTTAAGTAGCTCAACTTCTTGCTTTGGGTTGCATGTACTCTTCAGCTGTGTCTCATTTAGCAGACCCCTATACTTTGTGACGGTAAATGTCCAAAGAACTTGTGGGGAAAAATAGATAAAAGTTATACAAATCTGCTTTGGGATGTGATAACGGGAGAGAATATCCTGAATTTTAGAAGAACCTCCTAACGCTATATCCATAATCCCAAGAACTCAGACCTTGGATTTTTATTTCTTATTACCTAGAATCTCAACTCATCTGTGCTTGTCCGGCATTTCCACACTTGTACCCGAACACTCCTTGAATATATGCATACATTTTGTTCATACATGTATGCAACTATGTAACACATGTTTTAGTTTAAAATACTCATCATACACTTCTTGGACGTATATCTTTCACTTAGCATTCACTGCAACTCGCTGCACACATGTTGGGTTCATTTCAAGACTATACCTAGTTTAGAAGTATAATTTTAAATGGCCGGGTAGATATGTACTTCAAGAACAAGGAGGGTTTCAATTTGTATTTTTAACATAATGATTTAATAGGAGTTTTAGCTCACGTAACATGTGAATGAAAAAACAGTATCGATCTCATGTAAATTATTAATTTTATTATGTGTATATATCCCCAACCTTACCCTTTTACAAATTTTCCGGGTCCTGCACCTGTACCCATGCAACGTAGCTTATTACATATTACTGTATGTCCCAGGATGTAGGCAGTGGCTATATAGTTCTTAATGAAAATAAACTGCAAAGAACAAAGGGAAAACAGTTAAAATATGTCATCTTCTTTGTCTCTAAGAAAACCCATTAAATTTTCATCATTTTCAAATACAGTTTGATTGGCTTAATGGCCTGTTGAAGAATTTTTCCAGGATCGTTTTAGCATGATTTTGTGGATCTTATTCTTTATCCAGGAGAAACAGATGCAATGTCAGACATACGTTAATGTTGTCCTAATATATTTATCAGAGAAGAAGGTATCTCTTGTGATTTAAAATAGAAAAATATTTCCATTAGGGACATTTTCTACACAGATCTTTTCGGATTTTCAAAAGTCTCTCTTTTTAATCAGTGTATGCAAAAGATGATCTTTGTCATGTTTTCTTTGTGTGCTATTTGAAGTTCTTTACAATTTTTTGAAATACTGGCATGGTCATTAGATTCATTTGACAGTTAGTGCCTCGTGTTATTCAAATATGCTGCATTATTCAAATATACTGCACTTTTCTTTACAGCTAAATTAAATTTCGAATCTTTCAACTAGCTTTGATCAGTGAAATTCTGTATTTACAAAATCAAGGTGGTCATGTCGTTTCATGAATGTGGTGGGAATATCGGTGATGATGTTTGTATTCCATTGCCTCATTGGGTAGCAGAAATTGGTAGAAGCAATCCAGAAATTTATTTCACAGATAAAGAAGGAAGGCGGAATCCCGAATGCCTATCATTTGGAATTGACAAGGAAAGAATCTTAAGAGGTCGGACTGCAATCGAGGTATGTATATTTGGTATTTTTTTATATTTTTAATTCATCAAAGTATAAGTAGTCTATATTTTTAATAGGCACTTGGAAACAGTTATACCATGTGAATGTCTCTCAATTGCTTTTAGTTACATTTCCTAAACATGGATTAAGGCCAACTAAAAGTATATAATGTTTGCTATTTTAACAAAAAAAAAATTACGATTTTAATAACTGCAATGAGGAAAAGAAGGATCCCCATAGCAATCCCAACTTATATAATTATGATTTTGATGCTCTGGTTGTCTATCATTTTGTAGTATGTTGCTTTATTCCTTTTGTTAGACTCTGGAACAACTTAGTGAGCAAATGAAATCTCTTGGAACATACATCTGTTTGATAATTCTAACATTTAATTATTTACATTTTAATAGAGATCTCAAAGAAGAACATGAAGCAAAGCTTTCTAGATCTATGTTTAACTTTTTTCCCCTTTTGCAGCAGATATAAAAAGTCTTCTTATGTTACTATTTGATAATGCTTCTCATAACAGTCATACTGCTTTTTCATACAGACCCCCACTTTCCAATATTTCAGGCTTTGAGTACTGAGTAGATCTTTCTAACACCCTTCCTAGGATTGTCTTAGGCTTGTAATTATCTATAGTTTATTCTGAAACGTGTTAGGAGGATGCTTTAAGTTGAAGTTTTATTTAAATTTTGTAGTTATTTAATTGTAAATGGCTTCACATTGCTTATATTCAATCCCATGTAGGTTTACTTTGATTATATGAGAAGCTTCCGAATAGAATTTGATGAGTATTTCGAAGATGGAATTATCTCTAAGATTGAAGTGGGATTAGGGCCATGTGGAGAACTGCGTTATCCTTCTTATCCAGTCAAGCATGGTTGGAGATATCCTGGAGTTGGGGAGTTTCAGGTAAGGTTATATCCTAATGGTTTCACCTTCACTAATGTTTTCGTTTTATTTATGATTTTTATGTGCTTGCCAGATGTGAGGGTGTACATATTCTATATGATTTATCTGCCATGTCATACAGTGTGTACACTGTCCATACTTCCATGTATAATTTGCACATGTTGTTTCTTGTACTATTTTATTTAAAAATTGATTCCAAGTGTCACATAATGAGGACAGTATCAATATTTTTTTCCTTGTATAGTGTACATTATTTGTTGTTTCAACTATCTTCTTATGAGGAAAGTTACCATGAGATGTTTTGGCAATCATTTTTGCATGTATGTATTTCAGGCAACTGACAGAATCACTATCAGCATGTACTTTTAGTCTAAGATAATAAAAGAAGATATTTATGTAGTTGATACATGTTTCTTTGTATCTGTTGACGCATCGATCAACATCCATGCATTCGGTAAGGAATGTTGGCCTCCTTGTCAATGCATATTTTTTTGGTAAATATGCCGAGTTGTTTGATCATTGCATGCGAAACATAGTTGTAGATTGTTATGGATTTTGTTAGTTATCAATTTACATTCGCTACCTTTGGAAATTTAGATCCTACTTTTGTACTCTAAAAAGATTCCCTTTACAGTCACTGACTACCTGGAGCTTGATTCTTGGTTATTTTCATGGTTTGTCTTTACCATCTTATTGGGTATTAATTGCTCCTTCTTGCAACTTCTCACTCACAGAAAGATGTTGTTTTTATAGTGTTATGATCAGTTCCTCATGAAAAGTCTGAGGAAGGCAGCAGAAGCAAGGGGACACTCTTTCTGGGCAAGGGGACCAGATAACGCAGGCTCATATAATTCTCAGCCACGCGAAACTGGTTTTTTCTGTGACGGAGGGGAGTACGATAGTTATTATGGTAGATTCTTCCTTGCTTGGTATTCTCAGGTGTTGGTTGATCACGCGGATCGTGTACTATCTCTGGCTAAACTGGCTTTTGAAGACACATGTATTGCTGCAAAGGTCAGTTTATGTATTATATTTTGTTCCTGTGCATGCTTTACGTGTTGAACTTGCATGAAACATTGAAGGGTCTGGAATGTTACTTTTTGGCTCTTCGCCTCATTTCTCGCCTTAGTATATTCAGTATATGTATTATATTTTGTTCCTGTGGATGGATGTAATTCCTTATGGCTGATATTATTACTTTTCCCCGCCATCTCATCTCATGAGGGATATGACACCAACTATTTGGATTAATATCGCTTGGCATGTCTTTTAAGCTTTGAGTTGTGTTCCGTGGGTAGCCCCATTTTGGTAGACAAGCTTGGATGATGTTCCTGATAATAACTGGGCTATTCTATTGGCTCCCACTATCGGCAATTCAGAAGTGCTGAGAAGCCATTTTATTCTAAATAATCATGCACTTCAATGTTTTTAATGAGACAATTTTCTATGAAGTTATTATATGATGTAAGTATGTCCATACTCTATAGCAACCACAGCAGCACAGGCTTAGCAAAAGTGACATCCTATTTTTATATTCTTAAAATTAGATATGCCGACATTCTCAACATGTCCCTTGCCTTGCAAAATGCAAAATTTTGCAGAACCCTTTCGTAAACATATTTTGGTTTGTTATTTCTGCATATGCTCTCCATGTTGTCATTTCCAAATAATTTCCTTTTTTTCGCTAAATATCAGAAAACCCCCTGTTGAGTTTCGACGATTATTGGATAACCCTACATAACTTTGAAAATACTATCACCCCCCCCCCCCCCACCCCCCCAACACACACACACACAAAAAAAACAAAAAAAACCAAAAAGTTAGGGGTATGAGAAAACCCTCTTTAACTTTAAGATTACATCTGAAAACCCCCCAAACAGCGTTAACTGCAATATCCACAGGGTGGGTAAATTTACGTGGTGAAAATTTGGTTTCAGATAACTTTCACATGGGTTTCTGATAAAATCTTGAAGTTAAGGGGAATTTTCCTAATAAACCCTAACTTAAAAGAGAGGGGAGGGGGAGGGGGTCTGATATTTTGAAAGTTATGAGGGTTATATGGAAATTGTCTAAAGTTAATGGGGTTTTTCTGCTCTCTCTCTCTCTCTCTCTGTCTGTCTGTCTGTCTGCTGAACTGCAATAAGCACAAGAATACCTGTTTATGCTCTTAATACAAGGACAATTTCTTCTTGAAACAGATATCAGGAGTTCATTGGTGGTATAAAACAGCAAGCCATGCTGCTGAATTGACTGCTGGATTTTATAACCCCTGCAACAGGGATGGCTATGCGTCAATCGCATCAGTGTTAAAGAAGCATGGTGTGATGTTAAATTTCACGTATAGTGAGTTACACACTATAAATCAGCAGCAGGACTTACCAGAGGCACTAGCAGATCCAGAGGGTCTTCGTTGGCAGGTAATTCCAGTGCAAATGAATGTCCAATTTCAAATAGAACTTTATTCTAGTGAGGATCAGAAGCTGTTGCAGTAAAAGAAATTAGGAGGGTCATGGTCTGCACTTAATAATGTGGAGCTTTACCTAATCATCTTTTAGGATGCAAGTTTCTCTAGGATATATATCTTTAATCTTTAGGCTTAGGGCAACTTTCTTTCTGGCTTACTCAGTTTTATATGGATTCAGACATCTAACAAGGGGAAAAAAAAGGAGTCATATTTACCTAGTGAAACCTCTCCTAGTCTTGGAAGATAAACAAATAAATACGGAGACATTCTTATTTGAGGTCAAAGGCTCTCTCTCTAACAGAACCCTTTCTCTGGTCAGCTGTATCTTTTCATTGGCTTCTAAGCTTTGTTGCGTGGGTACTCTCTTTTTCTCTCTTTAATATGTGCATGCATGCTTATATCTTGGGAGGCATGCTTTTCATATGTTGAAGTTATTAAGATAATTTATTTGCAGTAGAATGAACACCATTCAAAATGTTGCAAGTCATAATCCCATCTTCAGGTGTTGAATGCTGCGTGGGATGTCTCTATACCTGTAGTTAGCGAGAATGCCTTTCCTTGTTATGAAAGAGGTTGGTATAACAAAATTCTGGAAGAAGCAAAACCACTAAATGATCCTGACGGAAGACACCTATCTGCATTCACCTACCTGAGGCTTAGTCCAGTTCTTATGGAAAGACACAACTTCTTGGAATTTGAGCGCTTTGTCAAGAGAATGCATGGTATGTATCAAGAAATTTTCCTTCTTTTGGTAGTAATTTTATGTTTCTATATTTTTTTTAATCATCAAAAATCCAAAATGTTTGTCTTCATCTAGTAATTTAAGATTTCTAGATTGAACGAAACGGATTCCTTGACTTGGTCATAATTCAAAAGACATGAAATTCTGTTTCTAAGGCTAAGTTGTGCTCAATGAGGCACAAAAGCTGGTATGGATATTTAATCATAGAGATGCAACTTCATTCACCTAGAGTTTTTATGATGAAATTCTTCTATTCTTCGAAAAGACTGGGTTGCAAGTTCTTAACCTTGCATCGTGAGACAGCAAAGAAACTTAAGTTGAGAGGGATGTCATAATCTGAGTTGTTAAGGGTAGCTTTCTTTTGTGTAGATTTCACAAATCCCCTAGTTAGATTTCACAAACCCCCTAGTACTTTGGGGCATTTACCACAAAATCCCTGACACTTAGTTTTCACACTAGACACCAAAACTTTTCTACATGACCCCAATAGTGATGAAAATGCCCCTCAGGCCAACAATCCTTTTTTCTATTTTTTTTATTTTTAATTTTATTTTTTGTTTGCAAACAAACCCTCACAAACTCTTCAATTTGTCACCGGTGATAGGTAGGGTAGGACAAAAAATTTGTTTTGCAAAGAAAAAAATAAAAATAAAAATAAAATAAAATAGTGAAAAAGTTTTTTTTTTTTGGCTTGAGGGCCATTTTCGTCAGTTTGTGGGTTATGAAGGAAAATTTTCTGGTGTTTAGTTGGAAAACAAGAGTTTCCTGGATACACCTCAAAGTAGTGGGGGCTTTTTGAAATTTACCCTTCTTTTGTTGAAAGGAGGAGCAGAATGAGCAGTAAGTGTTTAGCTAAAGATAGCAGTTACTTATTCCAATAGTTTCATTGACATTAAGTACTCTCTTGTAGGATAATCTTTACATTAAGGTTAAAAATGTGAGGACACATGGGAAATAATAAGACAAGGAAAAAAACATACTGAAAAATCTAGGGACATACTAAAATCCAAAAAGAAAGACCATAAATTGCTACCTTGCTATATCTTTTTAGCAATTAGACATTGATAGTTGATATATTCTGACATTTGCGGTAGATCATCTAAAGCTTTACATAATTGAGAATTGAGAATAAGCTTCGTTGGAGCCCTCCAGTCGCAGAGGATATCTCCATTGTTCTTATGTTTACACATTTAATATGATATGTCATTAATTAATCATTGTTTTCCTTTATGTCATTACTAATCAAGGACACTATCATGAGATTACTGATGTTACTCGTTACTTTGTCTTGCAGGTGAAGCAGTTCTTGATCTCCTAACATAGAACGATGGGAAGGGGAGAGTCGTGATTCCTAACTTAAAAATTTCTTGTTCATCCCCCCTTCCCTAACGATTTGTGCCTTAATTAATCTCCATTTTGTAGAGGACACCCTCAGTAGAAAATAACACATAACCTTCGCCGTATCTTCATTGACCATAGGAATCAAGGTGGTGCTTTCTTCTCAAGTTTGGTACCCTGGTCAATCCTTTGATACTTCTTGTATATATCCCATTTTCTTGGCTCCTATCTTCCAGAGATTTTTGACCTTCCATGTCACTGTGACTGTTCTCTTGCATATGTTGAAGCTGATTATTTCACTATGATTGTGCTCTAAGATTTGTATTCTATGCAAGTTGCACAATTGTAGGCTTAAGTTCACTGGGAGTAACTGTTTCTGCTAATTATTTTCACTGCTTGACATCTTCAGGAACATGAGGGTCCTATACAAGTTCAAGTTTAAAGCGATGCGTGTAAATGGTAGTTGACATAGGAGGGAACTTGTTAGACCTGTATTTTTAAAGTGTTCCTCGTGCCTCGAGGTTCATATCGATGTTGTGCTGTATTCATAATCCGATAAATATTATTAATGAAAGGTGTAAGCGTATAAACTTTTGCAACTCGTGCTGTTTAATGGCTCCGGTATGTTTTTACAGTACACAATGTGTTTGGCTTGGGGTTGTGGCAAATATTGTCACGGTATTCTTATTTGATCCAGGCTGTCCAGCGATATTCTTACTAGTTATTAAAATGTTGATCAATGTTTCTTTTAAGCTTCTGACCATTGAGAGTTTTATATGTAATGTACGCTTGTCAGCTACGCCGAAAATATTACAATTGCAAGATCCTGTAATTGCGTTAAAATAAAATTTTAAAAACCCACTTATTCCTATCTGCACCGAAAAGCCAAGAGCACTATGAGGCTTGTTTTGGTGCTCCGAAAATAATAATTATTTATTTTTTGCTTAGTAGGAATGTACCCATCAGCTTCCAGTGAAATTTGCTTCGCCTCTCTCAATCCCCACGCCCGATTGTGCCCATGACTTTGCTAGTTCGTTACGCCCAGGCTTCCAACATTCAAATGCCTGATCTAATTTGTTTTATTGAGTTTTGCCCAAGTACAATTAGAAACTCATTTAAATTCCTTTTTTTCCTTTTGGGAAAAATGTATCTAGGCCCCAAAAAAATAAAGAGGATGTGACCTAACCCCCCAATGTTTTCCCCTTACTCTTTAACCCCAAAAACACAAAAAAAAATGTGTTCAGCCCCTTTTTCACACTCTCCCAGGAATTTATCCCAAGAGATTCTGAAAATACCCCTTCCCCTTTTCTTCTTCTTCTTCTTCTTCTCCTCCCCTTTGTCTTTCTCCTCCTCCTATCCCCTAACTGATATTTCTACTCTTCTTCTCTCCTCCTCCTCTCCTCTCTCTCTTCTCTTGTAAAAGTCAAAGAGGAGACGCCAACGCCGCCAGCCGCCGCCTCTTGAAAGAAGAAGGGCGGTGACAGAAGAGGGGGTGATGGAGGCGGTGGCCGAGATGCAGGGCAGGCATGCCGCCGCGAAGGAGGTTGAGAGGAGCCTGCTGGAGCTGCACCATGTGTTCCTCGACATGGCCGTGATGGTGGAGGCGCAGGGGGAAAGGATGGACGACATCGAGCAGCACGTGGATGTCGTTTGGGCCTTTTTTCTTGCTCTCTTTTGATCCATTTAAGTTCGATTGGAGATGCAATGGAGTTCATTTGGAGTCTCATTGGGTGGAATCTGACATAGGTTTTGAATCGTGTGCGGTTTTCATCAGTTAGGGTTTTGGTTTTGGAGCTTATGTGTTTGACCGAATTATGTTTTGATCTTGTCATGTATTTGATGGGTTTATATTAGTATTTCTTTTGCAATAATTTTGGGACTTTTGGAGGTTTGCATTGTTATTGAACCTCAAATTTTGATTTTTTTTATTTTCCCGTATCATTTTTCTTTCATCACATATGCCAGAATAGTCTACAATTTGCATACAGTCACTATGAATTCAATTTAGTTTGATGTTTTGTCACTAATGGAAAATTAATATTATGGAGCTATAAAGTAGTTAGCTTCTTGTATCTTGGCCCTTGTAGGTTCAGGCCTTCGAATCCTGGACAGTGTATTTTATAGCTATCATTCAGTTTCTCTCATTTGGTAGGTTGTATTTCATTATTGGTTAATTCTCATCCTCATTGTTTAAACAAAATATTTCATGTGGTTGGAGTTGCGGCTCTCAAGCTCAAGATTCCAAAACATAGACGAATCATAAATATTAACTTTAACAGTTACATTGTTGAAGGTTTTTGTAATCTCTAAAATTGTAAGTCTAATCATATCGTGTATTCAAGCAATATCAGCTGTAAGAATGTAAGAATTTTTATTATGGTGAATGTTAACTTGTTCAGTTGAAAGTTAACATGTTATGATGAACGTTAACATGTTCAGTTAAAAGTTAACATGTTATGAAGAAAATTAACATATTATAACGGTGAAAGTTAACATGTAATAGTGAAGGTTAACATATTATGATAAAAGTTAACATGTTCAGCTGACAGTTAACATGTTATGAAGAAAGTTAACAGTGTATCCGTAACTTGAAGATTATGTACATAATCTGTATATATTATGTACACAATAACCTCAAGATTATGTACATATTATGTACCATAATATTCAGGTTTTGATACACAATTTATATATAATCTTCACTTTATTATACACATCAAGTTCTATTTGAATTAACTTGTACGTATTCACATGACATCCACAATACATTTCACATACAATCGCATAAATTACACCGAACAAATTTTCAAAACAGCCCCAAAGATTTTTATTTTTTAAAATCGACCCGATTTTTTTTTTTACCAAAATCGACCCGGTTTTTGCCACATGGGCTTAATGATGTTCCTAAACATTCGGGGTTGGCAACCCCGACTGTTTAGAACATGCTAATTTTGGGTTTAAGGATATTAATTGGGGTTTAACACCCTTCTAAACAGTCGGGGTTGCCAACCCCGACTGTTTAGGAACGTCATTAAGCCCACGTGGCAAAAACCGGGTTAATTTTAGTAAATAAAAAAAAAGTGGGTCGATTTTGAAAAATAAAAAATTTTTTGGGGCTGTTTTAAAATTTTGTTCAATAACACCAAAATTGATCACTAAATAGACACAATACATTTTATTAAATTTTGACCTAAGTACAACCAAATCACAAGAACACATAGTAACAATGAAACATGACACGTGACTCCCCGATGGCCTTGCACCCTAAGCACTAACCTCACCGTCGGGGCCCTCGTCATCACATCCCTAAGCACAACACTCTGGGCCCCACCTGACTCCTCGATGGCCTTGCACCCTCTATTCGTGCTCGTGATCAAACACCCTTCAGTCGTAATAATGTAAGAATCAGAAAGTTCTAAGATTGTAAGTCTAATCATATCGTGTATTCAAGCAATATCACCTGTAAGAATGTAAGAATTTTAATTTGGTGAATGTTAACATGTCCAGTTGAAAGTTAACATGTTATGATGAATATTAATATGTTCAGTTGAAAGTTAACATGTTATGAAGAAAGTTAACATATTATGGTAAAAGTTAACATGTAATAGTGAATGTTAACATATTATGATGAAAGTTAACATGTTCAACTGAAAGGACGAGGGGGAGGGGGGGCGTCGCCAGTGAGGACGGTGATGTCGACGCTGACGCCGAAGAGGGAGTGGGTGGAGGGGAGGCCGTGACGGGAGAAGAGGCCGAGCCCTAGATTGGAAAGCCGAAGGGAAGGGGAAGGAGGAAAATCTTGATTGATATGGACGGGAGGGAGAGGGGTGGGAGGGAGAGAGGGGGAGAGGGGGTGACCAAAACGAGATGGGGAGATTCTGGCGTTTTTTACGGAGAGGAAAAAGTGGGGTTTTCCTCTATAATCGGGTGTTTTGGAGCTAAAAAATTTTGGGGAAAAGTCTGACGTGGCGCCCCCTCTTTCCTTCACTTTATGTTTTATTTTTTGCGAACCAAACATCCGATTGTGAGGAAAAACAGCAAATTTTCTTTGCGTCAGTTTTCTGATGGGCCACTTTCTGCCACTTTCTATATTTTTTTGACGAAACAAACATGCCCTAAAAAAACTCTTCAGCTCCCAAAAACCGAAACATAAAGCATAATGGGTGTTCTGTTCATTTTCAACACCAAGGCCATACAAAACACCGGCATATTTCTCAGTGTTTCCATTAAAGAAACTCTCTTTCAGCTTCCTAAATGTGCAAGAAGTCAGCAAGCTATCACTCCCCGCTTGGTGGCAAATCCCCACCCTCTCCACATCAAGCAACTCGGCAAGCTTATTAAGCCCTCCATGCAAATTGTTGCATAACCTCAGCAAATTCTTTATATCATAAATCGTCAGGAAATAAACCATGATCAGCGTAGAGAACCTAGCTTGCGAATCCGGCTGACTCTAGCAAGTCAGAATCTTGGGCAAATACCCGAAGTCATACCCATTGTGGAAAGTAACCCATTGAATTGAATCGTTCAGCACGACCCCCGACGGCATGAAAAACTCTAACGACTCAAAATCCTCCCTCCTCTCGAGCTACACGGTCTCTCCCCCAGTCAGCCCTTGGCCCTGCTTTCCAACCCCCAACATGATCGCTCGCCTCATCCGCATCCAACCCGAGCCGCTACCCTCCCTCTCCATCTTTGACCATGCCCGCCTCATCCCCATCCAAGCTCCACTGCGATGAGCAGTTCATCATCCTGATCAAAGCTTACGCCCTCGCATCCAAGCCCACCTCTTCTCTCAAGACATTCACCAACGGTGGCAAGAAGAGGAGATTTGTCCTCACACGTTCACCGACGGTGGCAGCTTCTTCTCGTCGCCGCCTCCGCCCAATTTCGATGATGTTTGAGTCTGAGAAGAGAGGAAAGAGAGGGGGAGCTGGTAGTTTTTGGGTAATGAGTTAAGGGTAATTTTGGAATTTGAAAAAAAAAATTCTCACCGTGGTGTGTTGGAAAGGTAAACAGGGGATGAAATACAAGTATTTTATGTGTTGGGGGCTTTGTCACCCAAAAAATAATATGTGGGGGCCTAGTCACAACAGCTTTTTTATTTGGGAAAAATGTGTCTGAGCCTTAAAAGCAAAAACTTCATGTGACGAGGCCCCTCATAGTTTCCCCCATGTGAATCAGCCCCTTGAAGTGTGACACTTTGTGCTGCAGCCCCTTTTTAATAATTATTACATGCCAACTAAGCTAAAATCCCTAAATTATTCTTATCCTCTCTCCTCAATCCCTCAAACCAGCTCTCTCTCTCTCTCTCCCTCTCTCTAAAACAAAAGGCTTTCTCAAGCTCGTTGCTCTGGCCCTCGCCCTCCTCACCATCGCCGCCTCCGCCTGGGCCCCAAGCGGTCTCTATCTCCCCTCTCTCTCTCCTCTCTCTCTCTCATCTCCTCTCTCCTCTCTCTCTCTCAAGATCTCAAGCCCCATTCCTGCCCGCGACTACACCCTTCACGACGACGTCGGGCTCCAGATCCGCGCCCTAGCCCGAGAGTTGGACCCTCGAGTTCCCAACCACTTTCCCTCCTCTCCTCCATCCTACCTCTTTTCGTTGTTGCTCGCCACCGCTCTCCGCCTCGTCCTCGACTATGCCGGAGTTCATCACTGTCGCTAAATGCCTCGCCCTCGAGTTCGCCATCAACGTTGTCAGGATGCCATCAACCCGAATGCTTGCCAAGAAGAAGCTACAGTTCTTCAACAACTTAGACTAACATATATCTAGGGATGACAAAATGGACCCAAAACCAATTGCCCACCCATATTCACCCGCCAAATGAACCATCCAAACCCACCCATTTAGTTAAATGGGTCATAAATAGGTGGGTATAGTTTCTATTAAAGATAAATGGGTCATTAATTGGCGGGTTATTACCCACCCATTTACCCGTTTGGATGGATATTGTTTTAAAAACACCATCAATGCTTCAACAATTACAAAACTTATTTTTAAAAGTTAAAAATTATAGAAAACACTTAAAATGACAAACAACCCCTTAAAATTTTGAGATTTGCAAAACACACCCTCAAAGTTTAAAATATTATAAAAACGCCCTCAAGAGTTAAAAATTATAAAAAAACTATCAAAATTTTCTAACATCACAGATGACACATGAAATTCAAAAATTACCAACAGCCCCCTGAAATTTTATAATTTGTAAAAAAATACCCTTAAAAGTTGTAGAAAATGGGAAAAACACCCTCAAGACTTCAAAATTATCAAACAATCTTAGAGTTTTCTAAACTTACAAATAACACATGAAATCTAAAAATTTCCAATAGTCCCCTATAAATTTAAAATTTGCAATTAACACCCTCAAAGTTTTAAATTTTTAGAAAAACACCCTCCATAGTTTAGACTTACAAAACCATCCTGAAATTTCAAAACCTACAAATGACACATGAAATCCAAAAATTACTAGCAGCCCCCTGTAAATTTATAATTTACAAAAAGCACCCTCAAAGTTTAAAAATTGCAAAAAGCACCCTCAAGAGTTCAAAACTACAAAAAATCTTAGAATTTTCTAAACTTACAAATAACACATGAAATCTAAAAAATTTTAGTAGTCCCCTATAAATATCGAATTTGCAAATAACACCCTCAAACTTTTAAAAATTACAAAAAACACCCTCAAGGATATATAAATATAAAAAATAGGCGCTCACAATTCCTTTTGGAGGAACACGCTCAAGATTTAACTGTTGCATATATAGTTGGTCTTTGATGCCTACATGATTTTCCTTTTGGAGGAATCCGTCTCATATTCTTAATTTAATGTTAAGGTTAGGTACATTTGCTACGTGTGGATATTGGAGAATTTGGAAGAAAGAAAGGGGAAAAGTTATATGTTTATGCTTTAATCTAGTTTGAGTAATTAGAACCATTGTTATTTGCGATCAGTGAGTTGAGATATTGACGCACAAAAGAGATTTTCCCAAGTAGTCGACTCAATTGAAAAAGAAATGTTTACAGAAACCCCCTGAAAGTTTGCAAAAAATCCCCTAAAAGTTTACAAAAACCCCCCTAAAAGTTTGCAAAAAACCCCTGAAAGTTTACAGAAAACCCTCTGAAAGTTTGCTGAAAACCCTCTGAAAGTTTGCTGAAAACCCCTGAAAATTTGCTGAAAACCTCTGAAAGTTTACAGAAAACCCCCTAAAAATTTACAGAAACCCCCTAAAAGTTTGCAAAAAACCCCCTAAAAGTTTGCTGAAAACCCCCTAAAAGTTTACAGAAAACCCCCTGAAAGTTTGTAAAAAGCCCCCTAAAAGTTTGCAGAAACCCCCCTGAAAGTTTGCAGAAAATCCCCTGAAAGTTTGCAGAAAACCCCATAAAAGTTTGCAGAAAACCACTTAAAAGTTTACAGAAAACCCCTGAAAGTTTGCAAGTAGATCCCTAAAACTTACATATATATAAAAACATCATAATCATAATTAAATGGGTTATTGGGTCACCCATGAACCACCCATTTAGTAAATGGGTGGTTGAGAACTGACCCATTTAGCAAATGCTAAATGGGTCATAAATATTTAAGTGGTCATAAATGTGCCCACCCATTTATGACCCAACCAAGACCTAACCAAAACCACTCAATTGACATCCCTACATATATCACATCCCATGTCAATCATGCCCAGCATCAACTTTCACGATAACAAATGATTTTTTTGGCTTTTTTAATATTCAGGAGAACAAAGTGATGTTGATTCTGATGGTAATTAATCAAAATATTATTTAAGCTTGCATCTAAACCTTTGAATTCCTCTCTTTTGGACTTGGGCTCTTGGGTAATGAATTGGTCGGAGTAGATTCTCCATTCGATTGCGTTTATTTGGTAATGAATTCAAAATTATGGAATAAAAGAATGTTTTTGAGTATGACTTCCAACTCGATAGAGCTCAAGATGGTAAACAGCCTTGGGGAGGAGTTCTTTAACAGAATGACACGGGTGTGACCACCGTTATAACATGAAAGATCGAAACGCATCGAAATATATATAAAAGTCATCAGAACTCCAGTAATATTACAAGAATATATTAAAAGTCATCGAAAAATATATAAAATTGCAGATTTACTTATAATTCATTGAGTTCATTCGTTAAATGTTGCAGTGTTTACAAAAAAGCCATCAAAATCAGAACTCTAGTAATATTACTTCTGAGCTCGGCGACGAGGGAGGGGTCCATACACTCATTAAGCCTGCCGGTGTTGTTAAAGTTGTAGAGCCGGTCGTGGATGTAGTGGCAACGTGTCTTGCCATCAAAATCAAGTTAGTTCTAGCTCTAATTCATCTTAGTTCTAGGCTCTTGGGCTCTGAAGTTAATTCTACCCCGCCCCATGTTAGTTCTAGCTTTAATTCATCTTAGTTCTAGGCTCTTGGGCTCTCAAGTTAGTTTTAACTTGCCCCATGTTAGTTCTAAACCGCCTCATGTTAGTTCTAGCCCGTTCCATATTAGTTCAGCTAGTTCTAGCTCTAATTCATCTTAGTTCTAGGCTTTTGAGCTCTCAAGTTAGTTCTAACTCGCCCCATGTTAGTTCTAACCCGCCCCATGTTAGTTCTAGCTCTAATTCATCTTACTTCTAGGCTCTTGGGCTCTCAAGTTAGTTCTAACTTGCCCCATGTTAGTTCTAACACGTCCCATGTTAGTTCTAGCCCACTCCATGTTAGTTCTAGCTAGTTCTAGCTCTAATTCATCTTAGTTCTAGACTCTTGGGCTCTCAAGTTAGTTCTAACTTGTCCCATGTTAGTTCTAACCCGCATCATGTTAGTTCTAACCTGTATCATGTTAGTTCTAGCTCTAATTCATCTTAATTATAGGTTCTTGGGCTCTTAAGTTAGTTCTAACTTGCCCCATGTTAGTTCTAACCCGCCCCATGTTAGTTCTAGCCCGCTCCATATTAGTTCTAGCTAGTTCTAGCTCTAATTCATCTTAGTTCTAGGCTCTTGGGCCCTCAAGGTAGTTCTAACTTACCTCGTGTTAGTTCTAATACGTCCCATATTAGTTCTAACACGCCTCATGTTAGTTCTAGCTCTAATTCATCTTAATTCTAGGCTCTTTGGCTATCAAGTTAGTTCTAACTTGCCCCATGTTAGTTCTAACCCGCCCCATGTTAGTTCTAGCCCGCTCCATATTAGTTCTAGCTAGTTCTAGCTCTAATTCATCTTAGTTCTAGGCTTTTGAGCTCTCAAGTTAATTCTAACTCGCCCCATGTTAGTTCTAACCTGCCCCATGTTAGTTCTAGCTCTAATTCATCTTAATTCTAAGCTCTTTGACTCTCAAGTTAGTTCTAACTTGCCCTATGTTTGTTCTAACCCGCTCTATGTTAGTTCTAGCCCGCTCCATGTTAGTTCTAGCTAGTTCTAGCTCTAATTCATCATAGTTCTAGGCTCTTGGGCCCTCAAGTTAGTTCTAATTTACCCTATGTTAGTTCTAACACGTACCATGTTAATTCTAACATGTCACATGTTAGTTCTAGCTCAAATTAATCTTAATTCTAGGCTCTTGAGCTCTCATGTTAGTTCTAACTCACCTCATATTAGTTCTAACCTGCCCCACGTTAGTTCTAGCACGTTCCATGTTAGTTCTAGCTCTAATTCATCTTAGTTCTAGGCTCTTGGGCCCTCAAGTTAGTTCTAACTTGCTTCATGTTAGTTCTAACCCGTCAAATGTTAGTTCTAGCACCCCCCATGTTAGTTCTACCTCTAATTCATCTTAATTTTAGGCTCTTTGGCTCTCAAGTTAGTTCTAACCCACCCCATGTTAGGTCTAGCCCACTTCATGTTAGTTCTAGCTAGTTCTAGCTCTAATTCATCTTAGTTTTAGGCTCTTGGGCTCTCAAGTTAGTTCTAATCCGTCCCATGTTAGTTTTAATCCGTCTCATGTTAGTTCTAACCCACCACCATGTTAGTTCTAGCACGCTCTATGTTAGTTCTAGCTATTTCTAGCTCTAATTCATCTTAGTTCAGGCTCTTTGGCTCTCATGTTAGTTCTAGTCCGCCCCATATTAGTTCTAACTTACCCCATGTTAGTTCTGAGCTCGGCGACAAGGGAGGGGTCCATGCACTCGTCAGGCCTGCCGGTGTTGTTGAAGTTGTAGAGCCGGTCGTAGATGTAGTGGCAAGGTGTCTTGCCCATGGTGTGTGCTCCTGTAGTTGTAGTTGATTGGTTTAGTTTGCAAATAGTGTTTATAATTATATTGTACACGTTTGTTTTGGGGTAACAGATTTTTTAGGCTTCCGTGAGTTTGATTGCAACTAGAGTTGCTACTTAAATTCCCTTTACACCTTAAAAAAGATTGTAATTAATTGCAACCTAAGTCTGAAACCGTACTACAAGCAGCATAATAGTTCAATGGAAACAAATAATTGCGACTTGCGGACTCAAAATATTCAAATTGCTGATATTGTTGTTACACAGAACCAAACAGAGCGATGGCGACGACTGCGATGCCATCAGAGCGATGGCGACGACTACGGTGCCGGTATGTATGAACTAACACGCCACAGTTTAGAACTAACATATCGCAGGTTAGAACTAACACGCTCAGGGTTAGAACTAATACGCCACGGGTTAGAACTAACACGCCACAGATAGTTCAGCGCCCGATGGTTTGAGCTGTAGACTTTTGATTTGGGCGAGGTGATAGTCGCAGAGTGAGTTGGGAAGCTGAGCTCCACCGGCGACGCAGTTACGATGGCGGCTGCCTGCACTTGCATCAATAACCGAATTCATCCAAAATTTTCAAAACAGCAACTTCCAATTAACTCCCCTCATTTCAACACTTAACCAGAATTAGTCCACCAGCAACTGTTCCTTATCTCCCCCTACTTCCCCGTAAGCACCACCAAACTCCCCAGCCTCACCATCCCTAGCGCGAAGTACCTCTTGAAATCCTCAAACCCCTTCGTAAACTCGTTGGCAATCCTGATCCCATCCATTATGGTGATCATCTGCTGGTCGATGCGGAGGACATTGCGGTTCTTGAGGACGTGGTCAAAGTAGGAGCTCTGGAATGAGTGGTTGCTGCTACCTGAGGTCGGGTTGAGATAGACGGTCTCGTTAGAGATTCTGGAGCTAGTAGTGTTCGGTGTGCATGTCTTTCTGAGCTCGGCGATGAGGGAGGGGTCCATGTACTCATCAGGCTTACCGGTGTTGTTGAAGTTGTAGAGCCGGTCGTGAATGTAGTGGCAACGTGTCTTGCCCATGGTGTGTGCTCTTGTAGTTGTAATTGATTGATTTGGTTTGTAAATTGTATTCATAATTATATTGTACATGTTTGTTTTAGGGTAACAGATGTTTTAGGCTTCCATGAGTTTGATTGCAACTAGAGTTGCTACTTAAATTCCCTTTACACCTTAAAAAGATTATAATTAATTGCAACCTAAGTCTGAAACCATACTACAAGCAGCGTAATAGTTTCTACAGTGGGAGAGCGACGACGATCTACGGCGACAAGGACGGGCGGAGGAGGGAAGGGGAGGCGGCGGCGAACTCGAGGGGAGCCTTGGGGGCCTGGGCGGAGGCGGCGACGGAGAGGAGGGCGAGGGCAACGAGCTTAAGAAAGCCCTTGGTTTTAGAGAGAGGAGAGAGAGAGAGAGGATATGAGTGCTGGGTCTGAGGGATTGAGGAGAGAGGATAAGGATAATTTGGGGATTTTAGCTTAGCTGGTATGTAATAATTGCTAAAAATAAACTACAATATAAAGTGTCACACTTCAAGGGGCTGATCCACATGGGGGGGGGGGGGGCTATGATGGGCCTCATCATATGAAGTTTCTGTTTTTGGGACCTTGACACATTTTTACCTTTTTATTTTGGGGCCTTGATACATTTTTCCCTTTTATTTAATTTGCAAAAGGCTAATTTAAGCAAAGCAAACCTTGGTGAACTTCATTCAATGATCAGACTATTTCACAAGAGGAAGCCATGAAACCTAATAAGCAAAGCTTTCATCCATGGAACACGCAGAAAGCGCATCCCTTTGAAATATGACGCATTAGATGGAGGGTTCGATTGATAATTGGGATCAATACAATCAAATGGCGGTTGAGGTTTAGAAAGAACAAAAAAAATTAAAAAAAAAGATGTATCTAGAGGAAGATGATGTGTTAGATCTATGGCACGAGATCAGAAAAGAAAGATGAGGATGAACATTATGGATAATATAAACTTCCTCAATCGCCCTTAAAAAATGTTAAATTTATAAAATTAGTTGGGGGGACTCTTAAACATGACGTGGGCGCTATTGACAGAGGAATAATAGAGAGCAAAAGTTACGAAAATTAATTACAAACATTACCATCGGAACTCCAGAAATTAATTTCTGGGACAGTGAAGCTATCAGGATATTTATATATATTTAGGGGCTGTTTGGTTCGCTTTAACACCCTGTGGAAATCTTTTTCTTCGTCTCCACGTCAGATTTTTCACCTCCACGTTGGTTTTTAGGTTTCCGCTGATTTTTTTTCACGGCTTTGTTTCGCTAGAGCTGAAGAGGGAAATCGAAGAACAAATCGCCGCCAACTAGGATTTTTTTCTCTCCCCCATTTCCTTACCCAACCGAATGAAATCGACGAAAACCATGCCTACATCGGATTTTTTCTTCCTCGTTGATTTTTTCGGTGAGCTACAACTACCTTCTTCGCATCGCTCCCGCCAGAAACACCCGCGGTCTTTGTCCCTGTATTCGAAGAAATTTGCCCCCTTTCTCTCTCTCTCGGCAAGCTAGCGAGCGATTAATTATGGGTTCCTAAATTCTACTGAAGGCGAAGATGAAGGCGAAAACGAGAGGCATCGAAGAGCGCGGTGAAGGCAACGAATTCGACAAGGAAGCAGAGCCCCTAGGAAGCGGCAGCTACAGCGATAAGGATCTCAGGCAAGCATAATCGCCATCAATTTATGCTTTTTTTAATGTTATCTGAGTAATTTTGAGGAAAAACTTGTTTTTAGGGTTTTGGGGCTTGATGTCGGCAGGGGTTTTGTTGGTGGATCCCACAGCAGGAAGAAAAAAGATGATGCCAAAGCCAGTTGAAGAACGAAAAATGGTGAGTTATTTTATTTATTCAGCGTGAAGTATAAAAATTATTATTAGCTTTTGGGTTTCTTCTCCTTTTTGGAGTTATTACTTCGATCCACTGCTTTATTTTGTCTTTTTTATGTTAATTGTGCTTGTGAAATTGTCATATGTATATTGGTGGATTCTTGCAAAAACTTCAACAACTCTATCCTTTCTAGTTGAAGGAATCAGGCATGTCAAGAACACTGTACTAGTCACCCCATTCTTAAACAAGAGCTTTATTAAACCTTAAGTAACTCAATAATTAAGTGAAGCATTATCTTTATTATCAAAATCTTAAACAATCTTGCATATTTGGAGTTAAGTTAAAAATGACATCATAGTGTTGATTTTGGTCTTGTAATATCGTGAAGTCAATGAGGTTATGTTGTGACAGTATATTTTGATTCAGTGTTTTATTTTGGGTGAATGGAATTAGCTTTGTAAAATGCTAGCGTTTATTATGAAAGATATTCAAATTAGTAAGAGTAAGAACAAAGAGAACAAATAGTTATTGGAGAGAAAGCTCAATGAAATTCAAAGAAGCAAAGCTGGTGAAGCAAAGTGAATTGCGTTAATTAATGAGAAAAAAGTTTTGGTAGTCATATGGATCAATTCGTTACTCTCAGTCTCATTAAAATTCTTAATGTAAAGAAAAATAAAATTGATGAAGTTACAATTTAAGAGAAATATAAACAAAGAGGGGAGAGACATCTTTTACAATCAATAGCAAGGTTTTGGTACAATTAGGTCTTTCTTATGAAAATGAAGGATTGGTATATGATGATTAAAGTTACAGAGAGTTTTGGAATGGTTTGAAGTGTCTATCACATTGTGAGTTTGGAAATCCTTACTAAACGAAGATGATGAAGAATTTAATCTCATACTAAATATTCCAATCATCACATGAAAATATTCAATTACTGCAATATTGATAGGAAAACATGCATTATACTAAAAATCATGCTAATACTTCGTAGAATGATGTTTCTCACTTTTTGTTATTTAGATTTTAAATTGTTATTCATCTTCAAATTTCTTTTCCTTTTATTTACCATTTGATGAGATCGACAATGATGAATTGATTCATAACGTATATTTTCTCCTGATTGCACATGCTAATGCTTGCTTAATTCACTTTGCTTTTCTTTCTTATTTTGCTTCTTTGGTCACTTCTAAAACTTCCTCTCTAGCAGCAACTTGTTTTTCTTTATCCTTAAATCATCCCCTATTGCCAACTTTTGGCTGCTTTCTTTTACTTAAATTTGATATTGCTATCATCAAAGAAGTGCATGTTTAAGGAAATCATAATGAGTTAAATGTTCTCCTAAAGTACTGCAGTCCAGGGTATTGCTGCCATATATTATGTGTGATATTTCTCATTTCTTCAAAAATGATCATATGTTCTAATCATATGCTTAGTAGATATTTAAACTTTTATTTCTGGATAAAACTGGTTGGTGGAATCTTTTAAGCATATTCCAACTATTACTTTAATTTTATATATAGCTTATAGCCTTCATGATTATTTCAGTATTCCTGTCTTTTCATTTGAATCATTTTGAATGTTTGATGAATTGTATTCTTTATCGGCCAGGGCTTGTTCATTGTTGCTTAAATTTCTTTCTATGAATGAGGTTATGTATGCACCGGGCATGAGTATGCTAAACATCTTCAAGGATAGCCCCCTGAGCACATCGATCCTTGATGATTTTATGTTTTATGAAGAGCGGTAGAAGATTATGCAGAAAGAGAAGTCTAGATTTATAGGAAGAAGCTACGAAACATATATACCTACAATTGTTTCTGCCGAGAAGTCCAGTGATTCAGCTGGGCAGAGTGGTTCCTCCGATCAGATTGCAAAATTAGACGGAGGTCAAGCGAGTGTAACATCTAGTCAACCTCTGAATGCTGATGTCGAGCTAACTGAGTGTAGAATCTGTTGTTACCTTTCCGATATTCATGTTTTTGTGTTAACTCTGACCCTGGCATTAAGCTCGGTTTGGCAGAGTTTATTATTCATCAATGGTTGTTTCTCCGTTTAGCTCTTGTGTTAAGGTGATTGGTCTAGAGTGATGGGGATATACTTTTTCTTCTTTGTTTTCGTTATTTTAATGTGGAAGTTTACATAATGTAAACTCTTCTATTACTATGTTACAACATCGACAAATCCAAATACAAATGCTACAATTATTCTCTTTTAAATTTGAATCATGTTGTTTATATCTCTCAGATGCTGATAACTAGGTTTGGAGTCGTTTGACCAATCCAGTCTTTTGGATTTATATGGAGAGATAACTGTAAGTTTGGATATAACATGCATTTGCTCTGCTGATTTCTTTTACCTTATCTTTTCTTAGCTCACTTTGCAACTTCCAGCATGTGGCTTGAAGTCAAATCTTAAGTCACCTACAGCAGTGATTTCTGAATAAATTTTCAGTACAAATGCATTTTCATACCATAGTGGGGGGTAATCTTACCATGGTGACCATAAACAAGTTTCCCTACAAACTTCAAAACCAACCAAACACAAGAAAAGTGGAAAAATATCAAATCAATAAAAGTTATCCCTTTTTTCCATGCGAACCAAACACAAGAAAAATAAATACATTGGTTTCCCACCATTTTTTATGTGCGAACCAAACCAAAACAATCTATTTCCTGGAAAAGTTTGGAAAACTCAAAACTTACATTTCTTTACATGAAAATGTATTTCCCTATATTTAGGAAACGAACCAAACAGCCCCTTAGCTTGAACTTAAAATTATACATTTCAGCCATATATGTATATTTGATCTCTTAGATTGAGGGGAATAAGGGAGAAGAGAAGTTAGAGGAACCATTCATCTTGTTCGGAAACATTTTAATATGTCAAGTTATTCACCATAGTTTCCCCTAACGGCACCCCCCTCTACCCTCAGTTCTCCAAGGTCCACCACCACTATCTATCTATCCATCACCACTGCCTCCTCCCTCTCCTCCTACCTCTACCTCCTCTCACCGTCTCCTCTTTTCTCTTCATGCTCTTCCGCCGCCTCCTTCGCCTTCTCCATTTATGAAAACATAGCAACAAACTATATAAATATAACAACAACGTGTGGGAAGTAAAGCAATAAGGTAATGAAACTTGCAAGTTGATGAAGAAGAGGTGGAAGAGGGTAGGTGTTGAGAGAGAAAGAGGGGTGAGTGCTGGAGAAGAGGGAGAAGGGACAATAGATTGCGTGGAGGAGTGAGAACGTTTTTTTTTTGTATATATTGTATAAAAATAAGGAAAATGATAGGGGCACACACCCAACCATATCTCAACCATACCACCTCTCTCATTTGCTACAATGCACCGGGTCTCACTTGAGATTTTAAAAATTTTAAATCCCAAGTAGGATCCGATGCACTGTAACAAATGAGAGAGGGGGTGTGATTGAGGTTGTGGTTGGGGGTGTGCCTCTAATGCCCAAAAAATAGAGTGTAGTTCATATTTTGAGTTTGAAGGCAAAGACTCTTTTAAGACATAACACGTGCGAGTTCACAGCAACGTTCACGTGAGCAGTTTAAAGTCAACGAGCGTCGCCCTCCTCAGCTTCTTGAATTATTAATGTTGGCTCCCACTGCGCTGAGAATTCATCCGTAGATTCTCTCTTCCCCATCTCATCTCCTCTTCAGTCGGTCACTCTCATGGATCGTGAAGCAGGTGGTATTTTGTTTTTCTTTTGGGAGGGAAAAGCCCTAGAACTTAAAAAAATAAAAATAAAAATCGTTGCGCTTCCTCAAAATCCACTAAAATTTTGATTCTTTATGCGTTTCAGTGATCGAGTTCCTTGCGCAAGTCCCACTGCTGCAGAGGCTCCCCAGTTCTTCTCTCCGAAAGATCTCCGAGCTCGTCAAGGTCGAGCGTTACGGTGAGATTCTCAATCGATCTCAAATTTGCAATGTTTTATTGATGACGTTTGAGTAGAAGCAAAGATCTGGAAATATCATTATAACGGTTGTAATTTTTTTTATTTTTGTTTAAAGAGTTTAATGGTTGTAAAGATATTTGGCATTTTTGTGAAGGGTTTTGTTTACAATCCCAAACTTCTACTTTGACTTAATTTTTAGCCTCACCATCAGTCCCAAAATATTTTTTTTAACCAAAAATACCCCTACTGAAATATTTTTAAACCCAACTATAACATGTTGAACCCAAACATAGCTACCTATAAACCAACTATGGCAACTTAGTTCTTATATACCAATTGCCACAACTAAGACATCAGTACAGCAAATGAAACATTAATTCCGGTTTTGAAAATAATTCAGTGTAGGTATTTTGGGGAAGTAATTGAATTGGATGCGAGTGGGTTTTAAAAAAAATCATGTTAAAGCTTCTGGTCTATAATTTAAAATATATATACGGATAACCAAAAGTTTGTTGTTAAACAAATCGAAATTTTGGTCAACTCTTGGAAAATCTGGTTACTCTAGCAGTTTAGCGATCAATGTTTACAAACAAAATACTCTGATTCTGGCGGAAACTCTGGTTTTATTAATCTGCAACGATGACCTCAGTTTTTCTTACACTAGAGCATGATAATTGTGATTGTCTTCTTTTCTACAGTCCCATGGCCGGTGGTTTGCGATGGGATGGTGAGACAAATTTGTTTTTTTTTGTTGGTTCACAGCCTGTAGCAAGTATATATGATTTTTGTCACAGAACATCACTTCTATTGATGGGGGCTATTTCTGGCAGTATGATATGTATATTTATATATTTTATTAACTTAATTTTTGGTCCTAGTATCCTCCCGCCTTCTGAATTTCTTCTCTCTGGGATTGTTTTTTTTCTAGATACTGGTGAATATGTTGTTCGTGAGGGGGAGTTTGGGGAGGGAATGTACTTTATTTTGGAGGGAAAGGTATGAATACTGACTGCTAGTATTGTATATAATGCTAAAGTAGATTTTAAAATGTGCCTCAGTAAATTGTGTTATCTTGTAGAGTATCCACTTTTATTTTATTTTTTCTGTGACAGTAATGTGAGGATGCAATAGAGAGAGAATATTTTGAGTATGGATATTCTGTATTCAGAGGATTTGCCTGGCTAGTTATTGGAGAGTTGAAAAGCATGAGCAGATTCTAAAAGAATATACACCATTTCTGCTTCTTTGTTTTGGAAGATGTAATCGTCTTACAAAAAATAATTTTTCTTTTTTTAAGAAGTCTTAGGTGGATTTGTGGGTTTATTTGTGCTTCCTGGTTCATCCATCTTATTAGCTGAAAGCCTGAAACTAAAAATAAATTTCTCTTTGCCTACAGGTCCTAAACCTTGTCAACAACTCAACCCTAAGTTATCTAACTGCTTCTCACTCATTGCATTTTGGGCTATGATGTTTTATGCTTAATCAGATTTGTGTACTTTCTTTTTGTTTATCATCATTAATCAAGTAACTTGTTGTAATGTTTTATGCTTACAACATATGGCGCGGCTAAAATAAGCTATATTCCCAATCAAGTTACTTGTTTGGGAAGCTTGAGCTGCATGTGCATTACAATTCAGATTTAGATCTCTATGTTTTTCCTTACTGATGCTTCGAAGTCTACATTTGGGACCAGGACAAGGATCAGTATAGTTATAGCCATATAATTTTTTTTTGAAAATTTGTGGTTTATCCTGGATTTGATGTGTGAAGTCGTAAGTAGTATGCCAAAGCAACTTCCATCCTTACATGAAAGTATGTAATTTCTTGAAACAAGTAGGCTGGGTTTCATGTTCTGTATTTTTTGATTCCTTCTGCTTTGTTGCTTTACAATATGGAAATGAATGCTAATGCTTTTTTTTAGAGCATGACTCTTATTCTGACATCTGATTTCTAGCCTACCTGAAGAATTAGGCAGTCAGTTTTCTTTACTTCTGCATTATTTTTATAAATAAACTGAGTGACATCTGCTTGTGGTGTAGTTACTTTTATTTTTCCTGTTTGTGGCATCTTTTGTGGTAATTCTTATGTTTGTTCTTATGTTTTTTTTCTTTGGTTATTTTCCTAATTGTTTGCTGCTATCCTTTGGTGGGTCTGTGGTGATGGTCTTTCATATGGTAGGCTGAAGTTTCTGGGTCTGTAAATACAGAGGATGGCGAGCTTCAATTGAAGAAATATGACTATTTTGGTGGTATAAATTTTATTCCTCAAGAAGTTTTTATACTATGTAGTAACTCTTATTATTATTGAATCCTCTACTTTGTTTGGTATAATCGAGCTGCTTAACACTAACCTAGTTTATCAGAATATGAGTCCCTTTAGTCTTTGTCTTATGTTGGGGCAATGTTTTAAATATTGGATATCGGGGAAATATCGGACAACCAAATTCATATCGGATTGCGGACATTGGAGAAATTTCGGCATATGTAGTAAATATCAGAGTGACATATCGGATGATGTGCATATATAATATAATATCATAAAATGTAATCTTAGCATATACATAATGAATCTAAGCATACAGTAATATAAATAATATATGTTTAGGATCACTAACCAATTTTAAAAACTTATTCAGGGAAAAGAGCCTACTAAAATATTGCTAAAGAACTTCAGAATTTTTGTTAAAAAATCAAAGTAATTTTGCAGAACTATATTGTTCTACAACAAGTCACATACATATCGGCCAGCATATTGGCTGACATGTCGGGGCTATATTGCCAAAAATTGCCAAAGGATATTGAGACCATATCGCTTTTGCGGCAAACCTTATTAAAGGATATATTGTCTGATATACGGCTATATCGGGGATATTTATAGGATATATTGTCCGATATATTGGCTATATTCGCGATATTTAAAACATTGTGTTGTGGGTTAAAGATTTATGTGATTTCATGTATAAATCATACCGATTTTGGAGGGCTGTGAGTTTAAATTACTTGACTGAAAGGGGTTGCTCTACGTAAATGCCAATTGCTATAACATCTTTTGCAGGGCTGTCAATTTCTTATAGTTATAATGAACTAGAGTTTAGAAAGCAACTCGATCTGAAGTCTTGGTGATTTTTTCCTAGAGTCTTTTCAATTTCAATACGTGCTCCGTTTTTTAACCCCTTTTGATCGAAAAGAGTTTGGAGAGAATGCCCCAGAGTTCCTAGATTTACATTTTTGAGAAAAACAGTCCTAATTTTATCAAAGTTCTCTGTGTACCACATTGTACTGTTGCTTATTTATAGAGGGAATGTATAGGGAACATATGGTTCTTGCCTTTTGTAGCCGGGGAAGTTAGGGAGAAAGAATAAAGTAAAGGGGATGCCAGAAGATGAAGTCCAATACGCATGAGCGAAGAAACTATTTCACAAGTATGTGGGTGAAATAAGCACATTTTTACAAATACCTGGCTTGAAAGTTTAGAGGGTTAGGTGAAGATAGAGCATTTTATGAGAATTATTCATCAGGTGGTAGCAGTGAAGAAAATGGTTGAAGAACTACATAAGCTGATGATTTGTATATGCGCATTCAATGTGAATTCCTTGAGGCATTTGATAAGTATTATTAACCACTTCAGTTCTCGTTTTGGTTATGTTAGCTCTAGCAAGAGTTACCATGATAGTACTTGTTTTGGTGGGTGCTGCATTATGATTCCACAATACTCATGCTTTACCTTTTACACCTTTTAGTGAAGATTTCCATCTGTGGCTCCAAGGCATTGCCCTTGTATTTGGTTTGATTTAGTTGTTTGGTGGCCTTTATCCTTATTTATACTTGTCGCCGCAGGTACACACATTTGACATTGCAATTGTGTAAGCTTGTCCACTACCTTTATATTTAATATTTTATTTTTCCACTTAAATGTATATAAAATAAATGCCCTATGCGGATTGTTGCTTATTTATGAAATATCCACTAACATGTTACTCTTATGGAGAGCTAATTAATTATTTTCTTTCACTTAACTTCTGCTTAATTGTGTAGGTCTTCTCTTCTGCATCTCTTTTCTGTTTGACAAATTTATCTGTATTTGATATGTTTACTGAACTTGTAGGCCCATGGTTTTGGTGCTCGTTCCACTGGTCTCATGTTTTTTTTTTGTGATTCTCATATCACTTGGAAGAGGATGAGGCTATGCATTGTTTTCTTTAGCCTCAATGCCATCAAATTGTTACCTTGCAAAACTGCAGATTTTGTGATATTTTTGGAACTCTAGTTTAACCTCATGGGAGCCTTTGGCATGTCTAAGGTCTCCATCTTAACATGTTTTAAATTTTAACAATGAGGTTTGAACCAAGTACCTCTGGAAACCTGATGCTGATATCATGATAGAAAGACACTTTGTCCAATAACCGTAAACTAGTGGGTTTTCAGAAAATAATGTATATTGAGCAAAAGTAAAGAGTATCTTCAGGTGATCCGCCTTGTCATCCTTGAACCATACTGATCCATCAAAGTTATGTTCCAAACAATCCACTGTGGCAGTTTCCGTGAGATGAGCATAACTCTGTAGGAGCTTGAACCGTAGTATTCAGACATACAGGATTCCTTCAAGGAGACGAGAGGTTAAGTCTGGAAAACTGGGGAAAAAAAGTTGACCACATCGTGCTGCAATTGTAAATATTATTGTGATGCAAATTGAAAATAGGAAATGTCCAGATAATTCACTTTATTTAAGTCTTGAATCTTTTGATGTGATCTATTAAGCGGTGTCATTTCAATTGCTTTCATCCAGTGTTATAAATTTAATAACATTATGCATCATTTTCCTTTTTACCAAAACCGAAAACTAGCTTTGGGTATGTTTTTGTAGTAACAGAATGTTGCCATCCCCTGGTAAATTAAAACTCGTTATGTTCTTGGATTCTTTTTGAGAAAGCTATTTTACCCTATGTTCTCATTACTGGTAGGTACTGATGGTTCTGTCCACCCAGTCAATGTAATTGCATTATCGAAGGTGTGTGCTTACTAGTTCGTGATACAGTAACAGTCACATTTGATATATTTAGGATGCAATTTTCTGAAGTGAATCCAGACACTGTCTGATTATTCCAATTTGGCAGCTCACATGTATAGTGCTGGAGCATGGACATAGAAATATGTTGCAGCCTAAATCAATATGGAATGCGGAGGGAATACCCAAAGACTTCGCGCTGGTGGAGCAGATATTGCACTTGGAGTCATTAGAAGTAAGTTTGTTTCTTTATGAAAGTGTGAAGATGATGCGATCTTTTGTAGACATTTCACATGATATATGTAGAATTGTAGATGTAAGTTTCACCTTAAATGGTCATTATCTTTAAGCTCTGATCTAAGAAATCAAGTTAACTGCTTCTGGGCACATGTTATAGTTCTTTAATTTGAATTATACAAAACCTAAAATCATTGATTATAGGTGAGATGCATTCGAAATAAACTCTTCTTTTGATGGATTCTATAGAGAAAATAGAAAAGGCAAAAGATCATTATTCATCTAACGCTAACCTCTCTTAAATAGAGATTAGGAGAATATTACAAAATATGTATGAGATAAAATCATATTTAATCACATCTTACAATATCTCAACAATATTTACTAAACCTACTAATATCAAATTATCAATAATATCTAACACTCCCTCTCAAGTTGGAGCGTATATACTATATATGCCTAGCTTGTTACAAATGGGAACAATATAGCTATTTGCAAGAGCTTTGGTAATGTCATATTTGTCTAGAATACTTGAAGATGTCATCAATTAGAATATTGTGGTCACAGCTAGTAAAAATCCTAGACAGGTAAGTCAATAGAAGAAGTCTTAGGCAGGTCAGCCAGTAGAAAATCTAGGCAGGTCAGCCAGTAGAAACTCTTGGCGGGTAAACCAGTAAAAACTCTAGGCAAGTTAGGCAATAGAAACCCTAGACAGGTACGCCAGTAAAAATCGTAGGCTGGTAAGCCAATAGAAGAAACCCTAGGCGGGACAGCCAATAGGAAGAATGTCAAAATCAACTACATACTTTTGCATCCAACCATCAAAAGATGACCAAGAGCGATATTGTTCATGGTAAACACTATACGACGAACAGTACCATTTTTCCTTTTGATGTTAGGGTTTCTCAGAGGTAACATTTTTTTGTTGAAGTTCAACAAAGATTTAGTAAACAAATGATGTAGAAATCAAAGATATTGTCGAATCCACCGAAGATGTTGTAGCTGCGGAAAATGTTGTTGATGTTATAGAAGTCATTGGTGCCATCAAAGATGTTGTCGTAGACACCGAGGGGGCATGAAGGCCACGCAAAACCCCCTCAACAGCCTCAAAATTTAGAAAGATGGGAGAAGTTACTAGGATCGAGTAGGTTCTGATACCGTGTAGAAAAAATAGAAAATGCAAAAATAACATTATTCATCTAACCCTCACCTCTCTTAAATGGAGATTAGGAGGATATTACAAATAGGTGTGAGATAATATTAAATCTAATCACATCTCACAACATTTCAACAATATCTAAAATGTACCAAATCTATTAATACCAAATTATCAATAATATCTAACAGATTCTTCCTTTGCATTATTTCTTTATAAGACCTAATCCTCTGGTAGATCAAGGTCTACACTTTCAATTGATTATATTGGACGACTACAATTTAACATAAGTTGACCGTTTAGTGTATATTCTCACATGCTATGGTTCAACAAATCAAGTAGCTTCACTACCTTTTTATGCCTCTCATTTTAACAAGTGTAGGCTGATGTAGTAAAGAAGAAACTGAACTGTCACCAAACCATGAAGATTGCTTGTTTGGTTTTCCAGGTTCTGACCATTGTTCATGTTGGTAGAACAGAGTTGTATACATGAAGAAAACTTGAGATAATAATTATATATTATAATATTAAACACTTGCTTATCATAAATGCCAAGAAGTAATATTTTGGTTAGGAGGTATAGTTCTTTTTTCATGGGCCAAGGTTTGATTCCTTTTACAAGCATTTTTTACGTAGAAAATTCGTGATATTTCTGAATTGGACAGATCATGTACACCTGTTTGCTTCTGTTAATGCAGGAAGAATCTGTGTTTCATCCTTTCTGCCTAATACTTTCTAATTTTCGTGAAAAAACCTTGAGATCTTTTATTTCTGATTGAATGCCATCTTACCAACCAGCTTGGTCCAATTCAACACTACTTCCAGCACCTATGTTGTGTTTTACTGTTTTGTATATTAGTAATATATCATCACACAATTTAAGTACACAGATGTGTTTAGTTAAATTGCATTGAAGTTGAAATCAGTGACCATAAGGATAGATTATGTTGAGAAAACTTGATCAAATTGTTCTTCCCCATGTTTTTGGAATGGTACTGCTTCATCGTGTATCATTCATTTAAACAAGCATTCTAATGTTAATTATGCTTATGATCCTTATTTTATTTTTTGAAGGTCAATTTATTTCGTGCATTTACTGTACCAGATTCTCCAAATTTTCAACCAGTTTATGGAGGACAATTAATTGGACAGGCATGTTTCCACAAGTGCTTACTTATTTTTATTTCCTCTTCCTGTGTTGATATACTTGTTCTCTGAATTTAGAGATATTCTTAGGTGTGTATGTACTTAAATATTTATGAAGAACAATTTAGAGCAGCACACCATCCTTTTGATGATCAACACCTCTCATCTTTATCAAATCCAAAATTGTCCAAGAATGGGAGATCATGGAATATGAAATCATTTTCCGAAGCATTGCGGATTTGTTGGAATTTTTCCTACGACTGCCTAATTGTTTTTTGCGACCAATTTATAGATGGAAGTACTAAATGTCTTGGGATCTCATTCTAGACTAAGTTGGACATGTTAAGATGGATCGCAGTATTATCCATGGGATGGTCCCGCGCTAGGTTATCATGAAAGTTTGTATCATTGGATTGTCATTGGAAACTTTCCCTATAGATTTGTAGAATTCTATCATGCAATTTAGACATAAATTTGGACTTCAATATATGCATTTCCATATGTGTATACATGATGGGACTTGCTCTATGTTGCCCAGGTAAAAGGATTGATGTTGGACTTTCATTTATCCAGTTCTTCAATGATCTTACAAACGGGTTTGTCTAATCTTTTACCTGTTGGGAGGGAGAGGATTCCCCCATAGGTAATCTATTGTGTGCATATATGCTTCTATGATGTTTCGATAATGGTAGGAGATGTTTTAATTACATTCAGGTTTGGAAGGGGGTGACAGGGTGGGGGATTGGAGGAGGTGGGTAAAGGAGGGAAAGAGAGAATTTGGGTGGTTTCGAACTAAATGTTGAAGATATCTACTATTTGTCATTAAAAGACCATACTAACGGTATTGGCGGGACTGGATCAACATTCTTAAAATTCAGTTAATATGGTTGATGTGTAGTAGTACATACATATGTCTTCAAGCCCTCATCTTTATATAACTAGTCTTTTTTGGTACCACTTGACAAGACAGGGACCAGTATTTATATGTGTGTATATTTGGGACGTGGACTCCATCCATTATCTGTACAAGTTAGGCTTGGATGAAGAGATTTATTATCTGAGAACTTTGCCTGTCATATTTATGGATCCAATTGCATCTTGTCTGGGATTCCACCATATACCTCTGTAAAATTTACCACCCCAATGTTTAAGTTTTTCTATTTTATCTTCTCCATTTATGATTGGTAGGTTCCATAGAGAGCTGGATGTGACTAGCTCACTTTAGATGTCATTGTTGGTCCCAAACCTTGGATCATTCATGAGTCTCAGATCTTGGATCATTATGCTTGGTGGGTCATACAACAGCAACTTCAGCAATAATGATTTTCTGAATGAATGTTCAACTGTAAGCAGAATACGCTGGTGCTATGCTCAGTAGCCTTATAATTCTAAGAAAGATGACAACTGTTGTATCTTGTCAATAACTTGTGAAGTACTTGTATCTATGAACAACTTTCACGTCCAAGGTAAATGAATAGTCCCACGAGATATGACTGACTAGAATGGTCTCTGGAGCATAATAATTTTTAATAACTATGCTAATCTTATATAGTTAACATTTATTAGGAAGGAATCATGGAAAGTTTTTTATTTTAAGCATATTGAACCTGGTGCAATTTTATTATGTCTGACATTCATAGTTTTTCTCGGGGCACACAAATGATATCAAAGGCAAATACTCGCAGAAATTGTGCAAATCAAAGTGCCTCATGGAGCTAAGTACTACTGGACGAAGTGTCATATCACATAAAAAATATGGTGGGGACTATCTTTCGGTTTTGTAGAGCCACCTCTAGAGTTTATGGATGCCAATTTTAGAATCTTTCATTTCCTGTTGAAGTGTTAGTGTGGGATTGATGCTGTACCTAATCACAGGGAAGTATGCACACCTCAGTGAAGTGACATGAGATTGTGCTCCGATGTTCATGAGCTCAGTTCCTGGGGAAAGTGGCTTGCTGCTGTACCTGAGAAATTTGTTGGTTATCTGTACCGAAGCATAAAAGCTTATTCTTTAAACTCTTCAACTTATGAATATATCTTTTGATTCTTTGTGAATTTCTGATTCAACTTTATGGTACTATGCTGACAAGCCTCAAAGTTCCAAGAGAAAAAATGCAGCTGCCTTATCTTTACATTAGTTCTCGAACTATTTGTAACTATGCATAATGCTGATATTTAACCCAGAAACTTATGCATATATCGTGTTATGCGCTGGGTATGTCTGATATAAGTTTGTGATGTTGTGCACTCATGAGCCTCACGGTTTGAGAGGAAATATAGCAGCTGCTGACAGCTGTATCTTGGGAAGAAAATAAACTTTTTGTATCTGCATTATACCAAGTCTTAATCTTTCAATATGTTCATTTATTTTTTCATGTTCTTGCATGTTCTAATAAACCTTTTTTACATGATCTGGTTTTGTAGGCACTGGCAGCAGCATCGAAGACTGTGGATTGTCTGAAATTGGTGCATAGTGTGCATGTTTCTTTTATTTTGGCTGGAGATAACAAATGTAAGCAAACCTTTTCTAGGGATATCTCCATCGACATTTGGTTCTGTTCTTCATGTTCTTTTAGTATTTTGTTTGCTGTAAGATTTCTTGTCTCATGCTTGATAGGCAAATCCTGCATACGTCCAAGGTATGTAATTTTTTCCCCAAAATGTGCGCTCAAAATAAAAGTGATTTCCATTTTTTTAAGTCTTAACTGCACTTAAATACCCTATAGTCCCCCTACTTTGCATGTATATACCTTCACTTGTTTTTGGCATTACTTATTTACCCTGAAGTTTTTACAACTTTGGCTTATATACTCTCATTTACTTAAATACCCTAAGGTTTTTAAAACTTGCACTTACATGCCCTTAGTTTTACACACTAGAGGGTATTCAAGTGCAAGTTTTAAAAACTTTAGGATATCTACATGCAAGTTTTAAAATATTTTGGGTATATAAGTAGAAGTTTTAAAAACTTTAGGGTATGTAAGTGCTGCCATAAACAAGTTAGGGTATATAATTGAAAATTTTAAAACCTTTAAGATATATAAGTGCTTTGAAACTATAAGGTCTTTAATTAAGCCTTTTTTTAATTATTGTTCTTGTCTCACTTGGATAGTTTTTCCTATTTCTTATTTCCTTTTGTATACATCTAAGTTTATGCTAATATGACTACATTTTGATTTCCTTGCATTTTAAGATTATAGTTACTGGGAATTCAAGTTTGGATCACATCCTACGAGCTACTGTTATATCTCAAATGTCCTGGTTTTTCTATGGCCATTAAATTACAGATGAATGACCCACAATAGCATAGCAGAAGAGGATATATTATGATATACATATTCTGGGCCCAAATATGGCAAAGGATGCTATTCGAAGATTGTAGAATATAATACATGAAAGAAACAAGTTTGTAGGTTAAAAACGGGAGAAAAAATGTTTTGAAGAGAAGAAGACAGCAAGCATGTGCCCGAGGCTTGCTACTTCTAGATTCTGCTAGTATATCTGCTGAAACATATACAGAAAATGAGTACAATATGGTCAATGCTCATTTCCGAGCTAGAGAATAGATATTAATCATTCCCAGCTTCTTACATAGCTTAGCAAATTAGGATGGTTTAGGATTTCTATATAATAAATTTATATATTCTCTGGTCTGGAAATAAGAAAGTTATCTGTTCACATTCTTTCTTCTTATGTAGCCGTGTTGTAGCTAAGACCATTGCCTTCCAGGGAGAGCTTCCTTCTATATTGTCTCAGGGGTGTGTGGTTTTATGGGAACTCAACAACAGTTGGGAATAGTCTTGGATTTATCAGCAGAGGCCCTCATTTCTCTAGAAAGGATAGGCTAGGCATCTAGTCCCAAGCAACAAGTGTAAAGAAGGCAAAGTTCTTTACATGCTTTTATAGTGGAGCTTACACCAAGATCAACAATATCTTTTAAACAATAAGTGGAGAGATGTTGTGCTAGGTCAACTCAGAGCACTGGGTGGATTACGGGCAGGTAAACCAAGTGTTGAGTTTGAACATTGAGCTATTATGGATGGTACATATGAGGTACATATGAGCTGATGTAGCTGAAGTATTTGTTGCAAGAAGTTGGAGTTGGAGATCAACATCTGTTGTCTTGCAATGTGCTAATCAGATTTCCTTCTGTATAGCTAATAATCCATTATTTTATGAGGACAAAACATATTGAAATTGATTTCCATCAGAGAAGGTTTTGGAAGAAGTGACTTATATATCACATGTGAAATCAATTGAGCATTTTATGGATTTTCTTACAAAACTATAAGGGGCTTTGTGTGTGTGTGTGTGTTGGGGGGGGGGGGGGTAAGTAGAGTATATTTTAATAAGCTAGGAGCATGGGATTTTAAACCAAATCCCTCTGATACCAAATATTGGAGAGCTAGCCTCTCAACTGATATCAATATGACACCGATTGTAAGGGTTTTACTTTAGATCCTAAACAATAAATTTAGGGTTTTGCATAATAACTTTATGGCAAGAGATTAATAACAAACAAACATCCACCAGAGGAGGGAGAGATTTCTTTACTAACTTCATTTTTTTGGGATAAGGATTCCTTTATTAACTTGAAGAAGAGTATCAATATTTTTCTCTCGTTGATCCTCACAAGAGTAGTCTCTCCAGTTTCTTTTGAATCCTCATAAGAATAAAAACCTTTCTCTTGTCAATCCTCACAAGAGTAATCTCCTTTTCATATACAATATTTTTCTCTCGTTGATACCTCACAAGAGTAGTCTCTCCAGTTTCTTGTAAATCCTCATAAGAATAGTAACCTTTCTCTTGTCAATCCTCACAAGAGTAATCTCCTTTTCTTTATCTTATTTTTTCATCATCTTCTTGATCTTGAAGACTTGAGGAGATATCCTATAAATGGGGTAGAATTAGTGGGCCCCAAGAAGACCATAAGATCCCAATTAGAATAGGATTTTGACTGTGCAGAAAAAACCCGGGCAGTCCGAGAGGCAGTCAGATCACACAAAACTCACTGTTGGTAGACCGGCCGATCCAACTGCCCAAGGGTCATTGACAATGGACCGTATGATCCGACTGCTGCTGCTGCTCTGCTGTTTTTCTGTTGCTGCTTGCCGCTGTTTCTACTGGCTGCTGCTGGTGTCATTTGTGCCACTTCAGCATATGATATATAACCTACTCCTTGGGAGACTTTTCAATAAAAAGGACAATGGTGTATTCATGATAACTTTGTAACATGTATAAATTTTATAAAGTGGGATAACAGCTATTTGCGAACAACTAGGCACATAAATGTTTGGCATAAAACAACTAGTTTTCTTGAAAAATAGTGATCCTTTTGTATCTTAAACTGAGAGGCAGTCAAACATAGACATGGTACTCTCGCATTGGCTGGTAAGCTGATTTTCTTTGTTCATGTCAATCATTAGAATCCTTCGGACTTTAATCACATTTTTACGTACTGATGTGTCTTGTCTATTTCATTTTGCCAGTTCCAATTATATATCAAGTTTATCGTGCACGTGATGGTAAAAGCTTTGCCACCAGACGAGTTGATGCAAAACAACACGGCATTGTCATTTTCAGTTTAGTTGCTTCATTTCAGGTTCTTGTGAAATCTTAAAATTGTTGAATATGCTTGTGAATATTTTCTGACTATCAATCACTTATAAGGTGTATCAAATGTGAATCTAAGAGAACCTGTATCCAGGAGTTTGTTTCTGAGAAACCTTTCACATCTTGCTTTGCCTTACATTGAAGTCCATCTAATTTGTGTGACTTTGAATCTTTTCAAATTGTATACTCCATACTTATTATCTTCCAATTAGTTCAACTAGTCAAGTACTTAAGACCACTTAATCATTTGATTTTGCATTCATAAGTTAGGGAGAACAATCTCTTGATAACCTTACATGATGACTTTGATGCATCCACCGGGTCTATGTGCAATTAACCCTTTTTATTAGGTTGAGTTGATATCAGCTGAAAGAAACCAACACACAGTATTGAAGTTCTCAAAAAGAGAAGCAGTTTCTGTGGCTACTTTTTTTGCTTAAGTTAAGGAGCCCTAAGCATAGAAAGAAGAAATCCAATCAATATATTATCTAGAGCAGACTGATTCTTCAACCCCAGAGTGGAACTATTTTAAAAAAAACCTTAGTAGCCCAGTACCATTATCTTCACCTTATTCTTCAGCTACTACAATTAACTTAGCAAAAGCTCTAAAATGTTCAAATTAGGGCGATAATTAACAATCACAAAAATCCAATTTGTACATAATTTTTGCATCAAATTTGTTTGCTGCAGAAAGAAGAAGTAGGCTTTGAACATCAAGAAGCTTTCATGCCTAAGGTGCCAGCTCCAGAAGCAGTAAGTATGTCCTCATTTCTTTGTAAAAGTTTGAAGCTATTACTTTTTAACACATATAATTTCTGTGTAGCTACCATCAATGGAAGAGCTACGAGAGAGACGCATCAGGGATCTTCGCCTTCCACCGTAATTTTCGTTACAATTTGGAAAGCTATTGTTTTAGCGTCTGTACTTTGTTGTTTCTCCTCTCCATGCAATGAATTTGCCGTATGTTTCAGAAAAATCTTTGTTTCTTTTGCTTTTATGCCCCCCTAATCTGTCCTATTTGCAAATTCTCCCCAAATCTGCATATTGCTAAATTTCCCCTATATTCTATTATACCCCTTTCATCTAATGCCGTTAAATTTTGTAGGGTAACTTAGCAAGTATGCATATTTGGGGGTTAAATCTGCAGATAGGGTAGAATTGGGTGTATATAAGAACAAAACAATTTTTTTAGGTAGGGGTCTTTTTGTCATTTCACGTCTTCTCACTTTGAAATTTAACGGTGTTAAATGAGAGGGGTATTTTAGCTCAATGTCAAAAAATGTAGGGGGAAATTTGCAAATATTCAGAATTGGGGGCTAAATCTGCAAATAAGATAGAGTTCTGGGTGTATTGGTAAAAGACCTATTTTAAAGGTATCTGTTTAATGGCCATCAACTAGTCACTTTACACTTAAGCCGCAGATATTGAGTGACTAGTGTTCGACACTTTCATCAATTTGTGATGGTTTCTTATTCGTATGATCATTCATAATTTGGCACTAATTTAGAAATAATACTTAACCCAATAGCAATTTCACATGGTGTAACTTTTGCAAGAACATCTTTGTCTATGAGGGGAGATGTAGCCTTGAGTGTTAATTGGCATGCAAGGGTCTCTAGCCTTTTGTTTTACCATTTAGGTGTAACAATTGTTTTAAATATCTCTGATGTAGGCGATATGTCAATCAATATATCATTTTATAAGGCTTACTACAAAATGATATGGTCTCAATAACCTTTATCCTTTTTGGGCAATTTTTGGGTTATATGTCCCCTACATTGATGATATATCAGCGGATATGCTTGCCGATATCCTTTTCTATGGCTTGTCACAAAGCAATATAGTTCTGAAAATTTTCTGTTTAGCAAAAATTCCAGCACCATGAAGTTTTTAGAAAATTTCTAATATGCTATTTTCCCTAAGTGATCCTGAACGTATATTATTTTTATTTTTGTAGCCTTATATTTCATTAAGTATGTTTAGATTACATTTAAGACATTATAGTAGATATGAACATCATCCGAAATGCCACTCCGATATTTACTACTACATATTCCCGATATTTATCTGATATCCGCCATCCGATGTTAGCATATTTCTCTGGTATCTGATATTTAACACCTTGCTTGTAAAGTCTATGAAAACAACCTTTTTAAGGATTCCTTATAAAACCTTAATGTATTACAATCAGTTAGTTACATTAATTTCACTCATCTAGGCAAGCTTTATTTTTCTTATGTGTATTTAGTGTTGGTAAATATCCCAATTATGTCTATCCTCTTGCAACAAATACATGGACATGACATTGTGACTAGTTTTCATCATCATTATCTTTCTTTTTTTCGTGCATTTTGAAATTAGGTTGCCTTCTATTGGCTTCTACAATTTTGTTTTTTAAGAAGTATGGCAGCTGTTACTTATAGAGACATTCTGAAATCTGCCTTTTCCTATGCTTCACACGTGGCTGCAGTTTCTCATTCCTATTATGAGAGGTAAAATTTACTGTACCACTGAATTGAATAAAATTTCTACATGATTAGTCAAGAATTCAGTTCAGGTTTGTATTCTGCCTGTTTGATAAACTCTTCCTCAAGACACAGTTTTATGCTTTTATGAAATACCCTTATGTTGTAAATACCATCTTGAATTCTCCTACTGGGCTATCGTTTTTTCATCAATTTTGAGGAAAGAGTTCTAACACCTAATTATTATTTAGATCTTACCAGAATATGGTTACTAAGGAAGTATTTGTTCCCTGGCCCATAGAGATACGATTTTGCGAACTCTGTCCTTCAAGTCCTCTTCCACCACGGTTAGATCCAAACTGGCCTTTAGTTTTTCCTTTTAAATTTTTTAATTAATATTTATTATGAAATAATTCTTGAAAATTCATCTTACCGTTTGTTAAAATTGGCCTTTCATTTCAGTATGAATTATTGGTTTAAAGCAAGAGGAAAGCTTTCTGATGACCTAGCTTTGCATAGGTAAGCGACCTTATCATGATGCATTGCAGTTTGGCTTTTCATTTTTCAATCTGTACATTGTGTTGATTATATGCTTGAATAATGTGTTACTAATTACAGTATATAACCCTGAGTTTTTGTTAATTTGAATATCCTCCTTTTTAGGCCTTTTTGCTGTCTTCTCATTTAAACTATTTCCTTGAATCCTTTATTGTTTATCATCACTGTTATGTTCTCATGAAAAGTAACCACTATGGTTGTAGCTCCTTTTTTCCACATATTTAGTTTTTTTTTTCCCTTGCCCTAGAAATATCAAATTATGGAGTACCACCTGTGATGCTGTTATTTTGTTCACAAATGAGTTGACTTGATTAGGTGGTTCTTTGTCTGCAGTAATGATGAAATGCACTGGCCTTTAGATATGATCAATATGCATGATATTACTATTTGTTTGATCCAGACGCCTCCTTTATATGAAGAAGTTTTGCTGATGTTGAACCTGCTAAGATAGTATGGCTACAAAGATTCAGGGAATTGTAAGGAAGGTAACATGGGATAGCTCCTCAAGATCCAGTCAAGGCAAACTTTGATGTAGTGGTGGTCATTGTGGTGGTGGTGGTGATATTATTGTCATTGTCATTGTTGTTGTTGTTGTTGTTGTCGTCTTAAAGGTACTAATATGGATCCTAACAATATAACCTTCGTCCCAAACTTTTACAATCAACATATGGATCCTATTCTTTCATTCAATGTTGTTAAGGGAATCTCCTCCATTAAGTTAACCACTAGCATATCCTTCTTAATTGCTCCCAACCAAGTTTGCTGCGGCCTACAGCTAATCCTCCTTGCTTCATTAATTGTAATCTTATAACTTCTCCTAATTTGTGTATTTCTCTTTTAAACATGATCAAACCATCTCTTTTGATTCTCTTTTCTATTCTCAATAGCACCAACACCTGACATTTGTTGGAACGCATGCATCCTTCCCTATCTCTTAGTGAAAATCCACATGCTCATTGTAACATTCTCATTTCTACTATACTCATATTTTGCCTATGTTTTTTAATAGTAAAACATCATAATTCATAAAGCATTACTAGTAGTTATATCCTATAGAGTTTTTCTTCAACCACACGAGTATTCTATGATCACGTAGGACTTAGGAAGCACTTGATTTTGAGTGGTGTTGAAGGACACCCTGCCACTACATCAAAACTTGACATTATGATGAGGGTGGAGGGATATAATTTTATGCTTTAACAAGTTGATATACCAATTATCCTTAGTCTCAGTGTTTTGATGAATGATTGATACCAATAGAGAACTGATTACTTTCGGTATTTATCAATTATCAATGTTTTTTTTTCATTTTCGTAGTTTTAAATGATTTTCCATGTATTCCTTTTTTTCTTTTTTCTTTTTTTGGGTTCTACTACTTTTAAATCCTTTAAACTCTAGAGATTTAACTCGCATGTTGCGCTTTAAATATGATAAAGATTGAAGTCAATGCAATAATCAGCTGCAGATTCAGTAGTTAAATCTATTGAACAGTACAATAACTATTTTGACTTATAAATACACACAAACTACAATAACTATTTTGACTTATAAATACACACAAACTAAGTACTGAAACATGGGGCGTATTCTTATACTTGTGAAAATGATGTGGAGCGTGCCATATGAGTTATCCTGTTGCTGATAAACTTCTATTTTGTTAATTTAAGATGAATTGATCTTTAATTGTCTTAGTTCTGATCATTGCAGAGTTTTTTCCCCCAACTTTATTATGTCCTCTAATTAGTGCATATACTGCACCTTATATCTCAGATGCGTCATAGCATATGCTTCAGATTTTATATTTGCTGGTGTTAGCAATTATCCTCACCGCAAGAAGGATCAGAAGACAACAACGTTTAGTTTGGATCATGCGTATGTATCAATGAACTTAATCTCCTTACTGTTAGACTAAGCTTTGGTTTTTATTCTCTTGAAAAATAGTGCTAAGATGGTAAGGTTCACAACTAAACCTGATTATGCTCTTCAGACTACCATCAACCTGCATTTTCTGCTATTTCAAGTAGTGTAGAAGACCTTTCTTATAAAACCTCTTAGTGAATTTAGTTTCTTTATGAAATCTGTCCGAGTTACTTTTGAGCAGAAGATTGATGTCCTTTGTGCATGCTTTTGGAAAGGAGGAGCTAAACCTAATTCTGTTTTTCAAATTCACGTGGGTCACTCATTTAGTATATTCACTTTGTTCCTTTCTTCCTTGAGCATTCACATTTGCGAACTTGACACAACCGCACAGGTAACTGAGGATCTATTATAGACAATTTTTTTGTAGTGCATCACATTTGATATTTATGTGATAAAGGAATCATCAACAAGAGATGATAATGACTCTTAACATCCTGTTCGTTCTCTCTTCCTTAGGATGTGGTTCCATAGGCCTTTCAGAGCTGACGACTGGTTGTTATATGTGGTAATTATCTTGGACCTATTGCAGATTTATTCAAAACAATTGGACATGGTCATATTCATGTTGAAGTTTCATGTTTTTGTAGATAGAGAGCCCTATTGCCTATGGAGGCCGTGGATTCTCTTATGGCCGGATGTTTAACAGGAAAGGAGAGGTAACTTTGTTTCCAAGTTATTAACTGCCCGTTTAGTGCTAAAAGGCTTAGGTCATTTTATTTGTTTATGTACAGCTTGTTGTATCATTGACTCAAGAGTCTCTTACAAGGAAGTTGAAGCCGAGCAAAGAAGTTCCTAAATCCAAGCTCTAGAGCTTATCTGCAGGTAAAATAGTTTCTTTATTTCGGGTAAATTTCACAAAGCCCTTCAATTTAGGGTGTTTTGCGAACCCTCCCACCGCCGCTGAAAAAAAAAACAACTTTCGAAATTAAACAAAACCACCCTGAGAAAGATAAAAGGACAAATTTTCAAAACCAACCTCTTTCAACATTTATTTTCAAAAAACGACCTATTTTGCATTTATTTTCAAAAACCGACCTGGTTTCAGCCTTGGCGCTGAAACCAGGTCGGTTTCTGAAATTTTTTTACGAGACTTCACGGGAATTCGACTCCCGTGAAGTTTAACATATTTTTAAACTTCACGGGAATTGAACTCCCGTGAAGACTAAATTCTTCAAAAATCTTCACGGGAGTTCAACTCCCGTGAAGATTTATTCAGAAAACGGACTAAAATCCCACGCGATTCTATTTCTCAAATTATGCATATAGCCCTAGACTTCATCCCCAACAAAATCATCAGATTCCCTTCCCCCCTCATCTCTCTCTTCCCCCTCGTTAGAATCAAAACCCCCATAACCTCTCTCCCTCTAAACCCTCGCCTCCCCCTCCCTCCCTCTGCTTCGTCATGCTCCCATGGTGACAGCCACCACCACCATCATGGTCACGATGGGGATCTGAATGGGGCCCAGAAGGCGGTGATAGGGTTTGCCAAGGCGGTAGGGTGGGTTGAGCTGGCGGATCTTTGAGGGAGCTCCTGCAGCTGTCCTACTGCTCCATGGCGCTCCTCCTTGAATTCTGAGAGAATTGGATTGGCACGCTGAACTCCTCCTTATTTATTCAATTAATTAGATGAAGTGGATCTGCATATTTTTTTCTTTATTCGTGCATTCAACTTTTGATTAGGCTAATAATTAAATGTGTTAATGAGTAAAGCACAGCAAAGGAGGCCTGCTTGCGCGCACGTACAAAATCAATTTAGACAAATTTCACGGGACTTCAAGTCCCGTGAAGTTTGTTTGAACTATAAAACTTCACGGGACTTGAAGTCCCGTGAAGTTTAACAGCTTGGTTAAATACCCGCTAAACTTCACGGGATTTCAAGTCCCGTGAAGTTTCGGAACTTTTTTTGTAAAAACCGACCTGGTTTCAGCGCTGAGGCTGAAACCAGGTCGGTTTTTACAAATAATTTTGAAATGGGTCGTTTTTAGGGAATAAAATTGCAAATAGGGTGGTTTTGAAAATTCGTCCAAAGATAAAAAGTCTAAAATATTCTTATTACTATTTTGTGACGTCCCTAGGTTCACACAATGCTGCAGTCCAAGGTAAAACCAGAGATGTCAAACCTGCCATGCACCCACACTATGCATAAACATGTTTCACCAATCACAGCAATATCTTCTAGTGGAACCAAATAGAAGTACAGGTACAAAACAGGCAAAATAAAGGGAATAAATGTAATAGACATGATATAAAAGAGATATCTCATAAATGAAAAGAATCATGTCTCAACTATAATACATCTGATATCTGAATAATGAAAATGTCTCAACATGAATCAACTAAAAATCGTACTAAGGCACACTGCCTTTACAATAAGAATATAAAACTCTAATGTCTGGATAAAACTCAAAAGGACAAATTTTTGAAAACACCCACTTTTAAGATTTAAATAGCAAAAACGACCATTCGTAAAAAAAATGAGCAAAACCGACTCTTTTCATCTGAAAAGGGTCGGTTTTGCTGTACTGCTGAATTAGCGAAGTGCATGGGACTACTAGTCCCGTGCACTTCATTTTGCTGCCAACGTCCCTAACTCCCGCCCTCTCTCCTCCCTCTCCTCCTCTCTCCACTTTTTTCCCCTCTGCGTTCATCTGCAAGCAATTCTCGCCCCCATTAACCCTCCTCTCTCCCTTCTCAATCTTTAGCTCCCGCAGACCACGAGATATTGCAATTGACAGTCAAGACTCAAGTCTACCAACATGGAGCCAAACTAAAACCAAAACAAAATACCTCTAGCATCACCCCTCTACTCATTCCCACAAAAACTTCACAGAGAAATAAAAAATAGAAGGAAAAAAAAGAGAAAAAAGGACTCATCTTTTTCATATATACAATTTAGCTCAAACTCCCATCTCAAAAGCTCAACGACGCCGACGGTGGCGACAACCCAAATCTGCTCGTTGACCTCCCCCATCACCTCCGTCGGCACCAGCGGCATCCTGCACAGGGGGCACGTGCGCTGCTCGTGCTCCAGCGGTCCTGGCACTCCCTCTGCAAGCAATCGCCACCGTCGCCTCCGCAGACCACGACCCTCTCCTCCTCCACCTCCTCCCCTCCCTCCTCTCCACCCTCCAAGCCCTAGCTTCTCTTTCCTCCCGCTGCTCCGAGACCACCATCGCCCTCCTCAGATCCAATTAAGCTCCTCCTCCAAAGCGATCTCGACATCGCCTCCAACCCCCACTCCCTCCACATCCACGTCTTCGCCCGGATCCAGATCGGCGCTCTCGATCTCAAGCAGAAAGCGTTGGCAAAAGGGGAGGGGGGAGGGGGGGTCAGTGGGTCACAGTCGTTTGTGAGGGGGTCAATGGGTCACGGGTGCGGTTTAAAAGCAATGAAATGCACGGGACTAGCAGTCCCGTGCACTTGACAAATATAGTTTCTCAGCAAAACCGACCCTTTTCAGAAGAAAAGGGTCGGTTTTGCTCATTTTTTTACCAATGGTCGTTTTTACTATTTAAATTTTAAAAATAGTTGCTTTTAAAATTTTGTCCAACTCAAAACTACAGTGGAGCATCTACAAGTAAAAATACGCGACGGCGACTATGCCAGAATTTCGTCACCCTGCGAATCTCCGAAACTCCGAACTACCTAAAAAGTAATTTAAAAGAAATAGAATAACAACAAGAGCGTCAGAGCGCTACAGCAAGATTACCTCCATCCGCCCCCAGGGGAAGGGCTGCTAGATGGAGTAAAGGCTCTATCTATTAAGCATAGTTTACCTAGATTCATTTTTCTCGTATCTAAGTGGGATTAACATTTAGAAACCTACAACACGAGACGTAATACGTTGAGCGAAATAATCCAAATAAGGAAATCCTCATGTATATACCATAAGTCTCAAATTGTAGATATCTAAACATTAATACCGAACTAAGAAAAGACAATCTAATAAAACCAATAATTAGAAATCCATAACACGAGACTGGTACGTCGAGCGAAATAATCTAAACAAGGAAACCCTCATGTATATACCATAAGTCTCAAATTATGAGTCCCTAATCATTGATCCCAACTAAGAAGTAAAAAGACAGTAAAAGAAATAAGATGTCAACACATCGTATTTATAATATCTTTCACTATCACTGGAGAGATAGAATAAAATACCAACACATAATTTTGTATACTTTCAAAAGTAACGTATCTCAATTATATAGTTCAATGATAGGTCGTATTCATAATCGGCATCTGTCATACTTAGGCTATCAAGTAATTGTAATAGGCATCCTAGAAATACGACTCACGAGCCTCATCGCACCCTAGTGGGGGACGGACGGCTAGATCAAGCCTCCTAAAATCCGACTCAATGGCATGTACATGTGGAATATCGACGCACTACCTCATGTAGTACTGAACTGAGCTCATCAACGATATCCACCTCATATAAATCTTTGTATCTCTGGCATGTCGATGCACTATCCCATATAATACTAAGCTATGCTCATCAACGACAGTTACCTCATGTATAAACCGTGTATATCTGGTATGTCGACGCACTATCCCATATAGTACTGAGTTGTGCTCATCAATCCAACATGTATATGAACTACATCTAATTCAATATGATCAAATCAAAATTCATCATAATCCCCTTGGGATTCTTAAATGTATAACATAATATATTCATGACTAAACTTGTAACATCAAGCGGCTCAAAACTCCGCGAACGCACCTCAAAACGGCGCAACACAGCTCCACAAAACGAGCAGGAAAAACAGACGAAATATCTATTAGTAAAACAAGCATATCTTTCTCTAGGAAAGCTATTTTTACAAATGGTTTTCTGTTTTGAAACCTAGATTCACACATCTTTCAAATGACATAAGTTTGGTTCAGTTTGGAGTTCATTTGTTATCCCAAATCTCCAGTTAAACATTATATATGTGCCGCCGTTTTTCTGCAGGACATGTTGTTAGTAAATATAACATATCTTTCTCTATACAAATGCTTTTTAAGATTAGTCTTCTGTTTTAGAAACTAGACACATATATCTTTCATTTGCCACTAGTTTGGTTAAATTTGGAGTTTATTTACTATCTTGCAATCTCGGTTAAAGATGATACAAGTGCTGCAGTTTTCTGTAGAAAAATATATATTTAGTACATCTCTTAAATTTCTCATATATAAACAAAATTATGAATAACCCTAATGATCATGATCATGATACTATCATAAACAACAAGAAAAGATTACTAATCTAGCATTTGTTTAAGTTTTAACATTAAAAATCTGACTTTTATCGCAACATGTTAAGATTAAAGCATGAAAACACATATTCAACATCTTATTAAACATCTAACTAGTTATTTAATTATGGGGAAGGGTTTGGATGAAGATAACATTGTCTTAATCTCATGTGCAAGCCTCTGAAATAAACAGCAAGCAATCCATGAGCACAAACCACCCGTTCTCCCTCGTCACACGTCGATGATCTCGCCCTTTTGTCGATATTTGCTTCACAAAGCTCTCAAAACTCATAAGAATAAGATCTAGGGTTTTTGAGGGGAGATGGTGGCTGCTAGGGTTCATAGATATGATAAAAGAAGTGAATTTTCGTGAAAAACACAGGTATTTATAAAGGCAAACCCGAAACAAACATGTTTGACCCGAACCAGGAAACCTAGCCTGACTAGAAAAACAACCTTCGGTATTTTGGCCATAACTTTCACGTTCGTTCTCAGAATGATGTGATATAAGATTTGTTGGAAAGCTCTTGAAGATACCTATAACTTTGGTATTTTAAGTTTTTCCAGATTCTAACTGTTTCAGTGTGTAAAATGCATTAACTCTTAACTGGTCAATCTGTTTCAGTGTGTAAAATGCATAAACTCTTAACTGGTCATTTTTCCCATATTCTTTCTCGTGCATGTTTTGTACATTGGCACTCATATATTCATATATATGTATCGGATTGATCTCAAATCAATTCCTAGTATACTCAAATATCAATAAACGTTATTTATCATAATATAATATGTTTATTATTATATCTCACAGCATTCAATATTACGGGGTTTTACATATTTACCTAGCATATCCCCACCCTTATAGTAAAATCTAGAAGTGCATAAAAGGAAAACTATCTAAAACATGTCACATGCAATTCAAACTAACTACCGTCAGTCATGCTACTTGAGTGAGACAAGTTCAAGGGGCTTTTCTCTGATTTACTAAGTTAAGGAGTGTTTGTGCAAAACACCCCAAAAATTGATGAGCTTTGTGAAATTTACCTTCTTTGTTTTCAGTCTGCAATTACTTCCTAGTACCATGTTGGTTATAATCTATCCTCTTTATTAAGGACTTATGATGCGTGTGCAGGATGATGCTACCAATCCTTGGACCTTAGTTGCATGCCCATTCATGAGATACGTGAGCCTAAACAAGGACAGGGTTCTATATTTAAACGGAGAAATGCAAGCTATTTGATGTTCATTTTTATGGGAGAAAGGGGAGGGATATTTTTATTATGGGTAAATCAGATTTTTTTTTTCTGTACCCATTAATTTTCCCTATAAATAATTTGGGAACTAGGGTCATTAATTGTTGAATAACGGCCGTTGGTTTTGGTTGACATTAGTATATATCCTCCCCCAAAAAGTCTACTAGTATATTTGTCCAGAGGCATCAAGTAAAGCATGGGTACTTTAAGGAGATGCATCTAATCGTGTTGATAGAACCACAATGCTTTGGTGCTCCAAAATTAGGATTACTTTTTTATTTTTTAAATGAAAAAAAAAGGAAAGGGTTGAAAAAGAGGAAGGGTTATTTTTAACCTTTCACTGTTAAATTAAATATTTTCCCTTTCCTGTCAAATCTTATTCAGAACTATCCTAATCCACTACCCCCTAGTCCACTCAAAAACATTAGAGCGAAAAAAGACAAAAAAGAAAAAAAAAACATCGGGACGCAAATTGTAAGAGCTTTTATCGCAAAAATTTTAGGCAATCTTGAAAATTGAAAGTATGATAGAAAAATTATTATCTTGAGAAAATAACTAAATGAAATAGTATCGACACAATTTTGTTAGCTCTTATTGTATGTTATTTGAAAGCTTTTTTTTTTGAACCAATTAACTAATTATTTGTACATAAGTTAATTTTTTAAGAAAATAAATGATGCTAATATTTTTAATATTTCTTCCGTCCATGAACTTTTGATTTTTTCCATTAAATGCAACTAATCACCTAAATTTTATTGAACATATGTTACATGAGGCGAAGCAGATTTTTCAAAAAGTAATCAGAAACAAGGATAAAAGATAACAAGATACAATACATTATTAATTTTCATAAAAATTTCAATAGAAAATGTGAAAGATTCCGACCATATATATATATATATATATATATAAAAGATGGGATATTGAAAGGAAACTTATGGAATTTTGATAAGTTAAAAAATAAAAATTTTAAAGTAAACTATGAAGTTTTTTATAAGAAAAAATAATTCCTCAGTTGGTTATAGATTGGTATTAAAATGAGTTTCCTCCTTACTTTCATATCCTACAACAACCTTTTTAAATTGTGTGGAACTCCTCTTAACAACTTTATCTAATCTAATATCTATCTAATACTATTATAAAAGTGGGTTGCTATGTTAAAACATTTCTTCCCAAAGTGCCCTCAAATTTATGTTAAAACATATACATACATAACATAACACATACATAAAACAAACAAATTTATGTTAAAACGCATACATACAAAACATAACACATACATAATAAAACATAATGATAATTATTATTTATAGGTAACGCTTAATGACGGTTTAATTGATACAATTATTATTCGTCACTCTTCCTTTTCCCTCATGAACTTCTTAGTAATCTAAAAGATACGTTGAGGTAACGCTTGCCGAATTAATGTCATCATGTTTCAATTAAACCCCCATTTCATGTGTAACCACTTTCATGTGTAATAAATGTCATCAATTACAATTGATGTCAAAATATAGTGCAACATTAATGTTTGATCGCTTTTACAGGTTCAATTGATGTCATAATATAGTGCAACGTTAATGATAATTATTCGTGACATGAAAGTGGACATAGTTATAATATTTGATCCCTTTTACACTTGAGCAAC
>BQKN01064277.1:185271-199438 GCA_022839385.1 Asparagus kiusianus
AGTATGGAGGCCGAAATCTGAAACGGCGATTCAGGTTAAGGCACAATCGTTACAGCCTTCGAAGTAGGTTCAATCTCCGGCGAGCCAACTCAAATCGCCGATGATCCCTACAATTGCTCCGGGAGATCCTGCGGAACCATCCCAAAGAAGGAGGTCAATTTTGGAACGCCTCGGTCCAATCCTCGATGAAAGAGGCAAAGCTCCAATTCAAGATCGTTTGGGCCCGATGAGAGAGCCCCGAACGACTCAACATGCTGGGGGTCGCTATCACTCTCAGCATGACAAGGAGTTCAAGGCTACTGCGCGTGCCAATTTGCGCATTGAAGTCCAGGAGCCCGCTGAGAACTCACGCCCACAAAGGCATGTTTCGAGGCGTGTGACTCTTGAAAGCCCAAAGAAGGCAATTCGCCCCCAGAAGGAAACGTTGCCGTCCGATGACGATAACGTTATACCTGGGAAATCGTGCCAACACGCGATAGGTTGCTCCGACTTTCATACGGACGAGCTGTACTATCGTGCTGGGGGTACGAACAGAGCCAGAAAGAGAAGTCCTCGTAGGCTCGAGACTCAGTGCCCCTGTTCCAAACTCATTCGGGCGGTATTGTCTCAGTGTAATTGCACTAAGACGGTCCCCGAAAGGGTTTCGGTGTTCGAAAGGCTCAGCACTGAGACGCTAAAGCCAAGGCCTAGGCGTTTCCGACAAAGGAGAATGGTGGTTAAAGACGGTGAACATTCAAGAGTCACCGCTAACATGACCAACAAGGGGACATTGGCACGGGATGATATCGAGTCGATTCTGAGAGCATCCCGGCGTCTAACCCGTCTGCAGTCTGGAGCCATCTCACGAAGGACGTATGGCAGGGTTCGGACAAGATTACCTTCAGAAGATGAGGAATCGGATGCTTGCTCTGCGGTTGCGTCCGACAACACTGTATCCAGTGAAGGAGAACCCCGCGAGTCATTCATGATAAGCGCGGAACAAGTGGCCAAGATGCTCGAAGAAGCCATGGCCAAACAACAGGAGAGCTTCAGGCTCGAGATGCAGATGGCCATGCAGACTATGAAAGAGATGCATGACCAACAACTCCAGGCACTGAGGAACCAACAAGGTAAATCAAGTCGTCGTAACCAGAACAATCTGGAAGATGAGGACACAGGTGCAAATGAAACTCATAATGCCAATGACCCTCCCATCAACGTAGGGGGTGGTAATGAGGATGCCAACGAAGATACAAGTGAAAACTTGAAGATCAAAAGCCTCGAGAGCAAAATCAATACCTTGATGTCCGCTCAAGAGGTGAAAAAAACGGGCATTCCTTGTCCATACCCAAGGGAGTGGGAGTCAATCCCCTATCCGGCGAAGTTTAGTCTAATCAACTTCACGCCGTTCGATGGGAAAGGTTCCCCCACTTAGCATTTGATTTATTTCAAATCGCACCTGGGTGTTATCTCCGGCAATGAGCCTCTGATGGTACGGTCATTCGTTGGCACTCTTCGCGGAGCCGCCTTCGATTGGTATCGCCGCCTCAAGCCAGGAAGCGTGCGTAGCTGGGACGACATGGAGACAAAATTCCTCGCTAACTTCTTCGACGACGACACCGAGATATCCATCGGAACGTTGCTCGACGAGAAACAAAAAGATAGGGAACCGGTCGAAACCTTCGTCAAGAGGTTCCGGAACAAAGCATTGAATTGCCGGGATCCAATCACGGAAGAGTTCACCCTCCAAACTTGCCACAACAACCTTGCATTGGACGTGTTGGAAGCAATAGGGACAGCACCGTCCAATAATTGGAAAGACTTGAAGGTCCGAGGGGAACAAGCCGAACGCTTCCTCCGAAGGAAGAAGACCGAAAAGGGTCAATCGACGACGAATCCTCCGAACTCGAACTTCGCCTCCCGTGGTAAGGGTAAAACACCTGCAGCGGCTGTTGACGCTAATCAAACGTCGCAACAGCAGTCCCGGAGACAACAGAAAACTTCGGATCAGAGGCCTCAAAAAGAGTACTCCTTCAAGGACGAAGATGTTCCAGCCATCTTCAAATCCCTCCTTGACAATAACAAGATCAAGCTCCCACCGATCACGAATCAGGAGGAAGCTGACAACACTGCGGATCCGAAGTACTGCGCATACCACAGGAGGATCCTTCATCCTACCAAGGCCTGCTTTACTCTAAAGAACAGTATCCAGACCTTGGTTGAAGCCGGCGTCATAACGCGATAATTCATGTAACGGGAAGTTCCCGGAAGAATGTTAAATATAATATTCTTAGGGATAACCCGATCATTATGAATAAAGTGATAAACACTAAACACTCATGAAATCACTGACGAATTGTCAGAACCCCGTCTTTGTTAAGTCTTTATCACTTAACATCAGAAACCCCCTTTGAGTAATTTGTACGAACCAACATCTTACAGTGATTTGTACTCTTACTCTCTTCTTTCGCTTGGTCAAACCTTCCTACAGTTAGGACCAAAACCAAATTCCTCTCTCGATTCCTTCAATGAACGAGAGACCCACAAATCGAGCGATCAAACCTTTTTACAGTTAGGATCGTTTTAAACCCCCCCACTTGGTCAAACCTTCCTACAGTTAGGACCAAAACCACAATTCATTCTCGATAAACGAGAAATTCATCTTTAGTTCGGTAATCAAACCTTCCGACAGTTAGGGTTATCCAATTCTTTTTGATTCTCGGAGTGGAGATCCCACTCTTAGTTTCACCTTTCCAGATTCTGGGGGTGGAGATCCCACCTCGAGTTTCCTTTCCTTTCTTTTTGGGGAATAGAATATAAAATTCTTCCTTCCCACACCAATCATTTTCCAAGAATTTCAGATTTATTCTAGGAAGTTTATCCCGAATCCTAAGCAGGGATAAGTCTGCGCCTAACACGCGCTGCCGGTTTAGTCTTTTTCCGATTGAAAAAGGCACCAGAGTTCGATTCTGGGGTATTTTATCCTAAAACCTAAGCAAGGATAAGCATACGCTTAACACGCGCTGCCGGTTAGTTCTTGACCGTTAAAAAGAACATTCGTCCGCATATTCAACATTGTGGCAGGTTGTTATTAATAACACCGAAATCCATGCCTTACACGCATGGGGAATTTCATCCTGAATCCTAAGAAAGGATAAGTCAACGCCTAACACGCGTCGCCGGTTTAGTCTTTTTCCGATTGAAAAAGACACCAGAGTTCAATTCTGGGGTATGTTATCCCGAAGCCTAAGTAGGGATAAGTCAGCGCCTCACACGCGTCGCCGGGTAGCCTATTCCCGTAACAATGGCGAAGTCTATGTATTCGACATCATAGCACAAAGTCTCAGAGAATTCAATCTCTGAGCACAACGTTACATGCGAACAGATTTAAACAATCCGCATGCTAGCCCGACTCAAACGGTAGTCGGTAAAGGCTAATCAAATCCGTTTAAGGCTGGGGGTTAGCCAAAAACCCTAAAGTCAACGCCTAACACGCGTCGCCGGGTAGCCTATTCCCGTAACAAGTGGTAAAGTCTATGTATTCAACATCATAGCACAAAGTCTAAAGGAGTTCATTCCTTTAGCACAACGTCACATGCGGAACGGATTTAAACAATCCGCATGTAAGCCCGATTCAAACGGTAATCGGTAAGAGCACCTCAAATCCGTTGAAGGCTGAGGATTTGCCAAAAATCCTAAGTCAACGTCTCATACATGTTGCTGTTTAGTCTTTTCACAGGAGAAAGATGAAGTCTACGTATTCAATATCGTAGCACTAAAAGGGTTAACTCTTTTAGCTTAACGTCACATGCGGAACGGACTTAAACAATCCGCATGCTAGCCCGACTCAAACGGTAGTCGGTAAAGGCTTATCAAATCCGTTGATGGCTGAGAATTTGCCAAAAATTCTATAAGTACGAGTCATTGACGCATCAATTCTATGGGTTGGTCTCGTGACTCAAGTATCCGCCACGCTCCAATACCTTAAGAGCTTAAACTGTGTATACTCCAGCAGACGTACGAGTATAAACTATGTCAAACGTCGAACAACGCATCACGATGAAGCCTAGACGCCGGACAACGCGTCGCAATGAAGCTCAAACGCCGGACGACGCCATCAATCGATGATCAGTTCTATGTTGAATCAACCAGCTCGAGCTAAAAATCAAGAAATCAAGAATCGGTTTCAAGTTCAAAATTCCAACAACGGTCAGACAATAAATGCAGCACCGGAACCCTTACAGACGTTCGACAAAGCACCGAATAGCCTGAAGGAATTGAAGGAATCCAGAACAGAAGCCATTCCAAAGTCCCGTTACACCGACTGAAGGTTGGGACAATCACATCCAAAGTATTCCAGACTCTTCTATAAAAGAACGAGGCTGAAATACTTTGGAGGGGGTATCTGTAGGCGTATAAAATTGCCTACGGGTCCCTTAGCACAGCTCGACGACGTCGATTCGACGTACGAACCATCGGGCGACATATCCAGGCATGACTGTTATCCCACAACGCCGAAGCCAAGCGATATGCGACGAAGTGGACTAACGAGGCTAACGAACCGCACGCCAACAATCCATTTAGCACGCGGAATGAAGCCAACGGTTCGAGGAGTCAACAAGTCATCTAAACAAATACAGACTCGGACGAATCGTGATCGAATCGAAATCAAGCTTCGGATTCGAACTCAAAAGTGGGTTTACTGCCTAATCAGGAATCGGATCAACAAATCAAATCCGAACAAGTCAACCACACAACCGAATCAAAGTCCAAATCAACAACGAATCGGAACCCGAACGACGGAACCCGAACGACGGACGAAACGGACAACACCCGGGGAACTCGGCCGAAACCGAGCCACCCTGAGGTGGCTCAGCTAAGGCCGAGCCACCCATGGGTGGCTCGGCCATGGCCGAGCCACCCAGGGGTGGCTAGGCATAGAACTGTGCAAATGCACAGTTCTGAGTGCCTATAAATAGGCCTTGTGCTCATTTGGTTCAAAGGTTGGATTTTGGAGGAGGCGAAGCCCTGCTGGATTGGAGATTCAGATCTAAAAAGACTCAAACTTTAGGACTTCGGGGACTCCCTCATTCAGATCTGGTGCTCGGCGATCATCAATGCCAAATAAGGCAAGTGTTCGAGAGAACCGGATCTCAAATCCTCAGATCTACGTAGGTACACTCCGGATCTAAGCTTGGTTCTTAGATCCTGAGATTCGAGCGGTTGTTTCCTTAGTGAAACAATCCCTCCCGGCTATTATCTCCTTGGTGGGATAATACCCGTTATACTGCGTAGATCCGACCGGATCTAGATCTCGCGGTGGTCCACGGCAAACAACCCCGGCGCAGGCAAAGAACCCACCAAAGCGAGTGACCGCATAACAGGAGCTCGCGATTCGTTCGACAAAGAAGGAAACAAGTTGTAATTTTTCTTTATTTGTATTTTGATTTTCATTGTAACCGGCTCTTATAAAAAGACCGGATCTTTGTAATTCGATAAACGATTATTAAAGTGTACAATGGAATCAACAATGAAGAAAGCAACGAATTTTCCCGCGAACAGTGTCTACTCATCCAAGACTTCATAAAATGGTTGTCAAACATATGATGCATGGTCCCTGTGGGAAACACCGCATGGACAGCCCTTGCATGATTAATCAAGAATTTAGACATCATTATCCATGACCTTTTTCCTCTAAGATAATAGTTGGTAAAGATTCATATCCAATTTACATGAGGAGGAATGATGGTAGAAAAGTATGTGTGCATCGAGCAGAGTTGAACAACCAATGGGTTGTTCCTTATAATCCATATCTCCTTACCAGGTACAATCTTCATAATAGCTTTAAAGTTTATTATTTATAAGAACATTTCAACAAAAAATATACTATATGAGAAAATCTCTAAATATGATATCGACATATCTTCTTAACAGGTACAATTGCCACATTAATGTTGAGGTTTGCTCAAATGTAAAAGCGATCAAATATTTATATAAATATATATATAAAGGGCACGGCAAGATCTCTATCTACCTTGCGCACAATGAAGAGCAAAATAAGTTTGATGAAATAAAACATTTCCAAGATGGACGGTGGGTGTCAGTGCAAGAAGTATTTAGGAGAATGTATGAATTCAAGATGAATGAAACTACTCCTCCAGTCATTAGTCTTCAGTTACATCTTCCAGATAAGCAATCAATTTGTTATTAGCAACATCGAGATCTTCATGATGTAATAGGTTCAGAGAGATCATCAAAAACTATGCTTACTGAATTCTTCACAAAATGTACAACAACTAAAAATGCAAGGCAATTTCTATACGTCGAATTTCCTGAATACTACATGTGGAATAACCAAGCAAAGATTTGGTCTGATCGGAAGCACAAACTTATCGTTGGTCGTATAAATGCTGCAAACCCAAAAGAAGGAGAGATATATTATTTACATCTATTGTTAAATCATGTGAGGGGCCCTACTTCCTGGGAATATCTTTAACAGTTGATGGTATTGCATATAAGTCCTTTAAGGAAGCTGCACAAAAAAGAGGATTACTAGAAGCTGATGATAGTATTTCTGATTGTTTAGTTGAGGCCACTGCCTTCCAAATGCCTTATGCACTACGAAGATTATTTACCATTATTTTAGTTTATTGCCAACCATCAAATGTAAGAAAATTATGGAACGGTCATTTTGAAGCGATGTCAGAAGATTTCAAGGGAGGAGTAGATGAATACATGCTACCAGCTCGTGTTGCATGGACATTAAAAAGCATTAGTCTCTTCCTTGAGAGTATGGGTAAACATATTGCAGATTATGATCTACCATTACTGATACATGATGATGTTGACCAATGTCAGACTTTACCAAGAGAAATTATTGATGAAAGGGAGATAGACATTCCATTTGAAGATTTTCATGCAATCAAAGTTAAACCCGAGGCAAAAATAAGCCTTTGATATCATATTAGATAGAGTCAACAAAAAAAAATCTGGAATATTTTTTGTGGATGGTCCAGGAGGAATAGGTAAAACTTTTCTTTATCGTGTATTGCTTGCAAATCTAAGATCAAGAAAGATGATAGCATTAGCAACAGCGACATCAGGAGTGGCTGCAGCAATAATGCCAGGAGGGCGAACTCCACATTCGCGATTCAAAATTCCAATTACTGCTAATGAAACTACAATGTGCAATATATCAAAGCAGAATGGAACATAAAAATTAATACGATTGGCATCACTTATAATATGAGATGAAGCACCTATGGCAAAAAGATTTGCGATTAAGACGGTTGACAGAACATTAAGGGATGTAATGGGTGACAAAAGAATTTTTGGTGGAAAAGTAGTCGTGTTTGGAGGTGATTTTCGTCAAGTTCTACCAGTTGTTCCACGCGGCACTAGAGTAGAAACAGTCAATGCAAGTCTTATGAAATCATATCTCTGGGGGGGGGGGGGAATGGAGAAATTATCTCTCACTATTAATATGAGAGCAAGAACTGATCAAGTATTTGGAGAGTTTTTATTGCACGTGGGGAATGGAGAGGAACCCACAATAGATGAAAATTTGATACTTCTTCCACATGAAATGGTAATAGAATATGACAATAATAAAAACTCTGAAAAAATTTGATTGATGCTATCTTTCCATCATTACAAGCAAATTCATCATCTGCTGAATACATGACACAACGTGCTATTCTTTCAACAAGGAATGAGTATGTCGATGGACTTAATAAAAAATTAATTACATTATTTCCTGGTGAAGCTAAAACATTCTTTAGCTTTGATGAAGTAGTAGATGACACAAATAATTATTACCAAGAAGAGTTCGTGAACACCTTAATGCCGAATGGACTCCCGCCTCACAAATTGATTCTTAAAAGAAATTGTCCGATCATGCTGTTACGTAATCCTGATCCATCTAATGGAATGTGCAATGGCACACGAATAATCTGTAGAGGACACGAATATAATGTTATCCATGCTGAAATCACAATTGGTTAACATTCTGGTCAAAATGTCATGATTCCGAGAATACCATTATCTCCAGCTGAAAATGAGGGTTATCTATTCCAATTTCGTAGAAAACAATTTCCAATCTTACTATGTTTTGCAATGACAATAAACAAAGCGCAGGGACAAACAAATACCTTATGTTGGAGTTTATTTGCCACACCATGTATTCTCACATGGTCAATTATATATTGCATTATCAAGGGGGATATCAATGAGAACAACTAAGGTATTAGTGAAATTTGACCAAACAAGAAGAAAAACAAAAACATACGCGAAAAATATTATGTATCCAGAAGTATTATTGCCTCAAAGGTAAATCACCTCATCAAAATCATGACTCGTTATTTTTTTCATTCTATGATGCACATTTTGTACAAATTAACTTTCAAACAATTATTATCTAACACAATATTCTAATATGCAGCGAAGATGTGTATTAAAGTTGTTAACTATTTACAATGTAATGGACTATCTTTGATCTCAAAGGTAATTTCCCTATTTATGTAACATTTATAGTTAGGTTTGATCCTCCAGAAGTTTATGATGCCTGATCATGCTCGATTCAGTTCTGTTTGCAGGTCATGGACTCTAGCTATTATAAATCAAATTGCCTTGTTGTAGCCCGATTCCCCATGGCTCTCTATAGTTTGACAAAGATGCATCTTTTGAAGTTGATGAATGTTGCTAAAATTGAGCTCCTTTCTGTCTATTTATATCAAACTTAAAGAACATATGATTATGCTACATTAAGTGAACATATAATTAAATAATTTCTGTTACTTCATTTATTTTATGGTCTTTTTTTGTCAATATCCTGGTTTTTTATATGCCAAATTAGTGTTTTTTATGATGCTATTTATAACCCTATAACATCTATTTATATCATAAATAATATATATGTATATATATTATCTATGACATCTTTCATGTATATGTCAAGTAGAAAAAAAATTAATCAATGCAATAAAAACTATAGGGCTACATATAAACATGAAAGTATTTACACGTGCATCGCACGTGCACCATACTAGTACTATTATAAAAGTGTGTTGGTATGTTAAAACATTTCTTCCAAAAATGCCCTCCAAACCACATATATGTATCCATAAAACACATACTTGCATACATATAAACACATACATATACATGCATACATTCTTAATAATGGCTAACTCTCCTATTAATTGTCCACTAATATTAACTTCTATTTTTTGTAACCCCTCCACTAATTCAATATTAATGTTATCATAAAATTTTTTTAAGATTGTAAGTTGTATTTGACATAATAGCTGATAATTGAATGCGCACACATATGACAAACTACCCCTCCACTAATCTAATATTAATGTTATCAAAAAAATTTAAGATTGTAAGTTGTATTTGACATAATAGCTGAGAATTGAATGCACACACATATGACAAACTAATAATATACGTTTTAATTTACAAACAAAGTATCAACTTAAAATGCTTACATGCATACATTCTTAATAATGGCATAACTCTCCTATTAATTATTCACTAATATTAACTTTTATTTTTTGTAACTCCTCCACTTAAAACGCACATATGACAAACTAATAATATACGTTTCAATTTGCAAACAAAGTGTCAACTTAAAATGCCATTAGTACATGCATTCATGCATACTTGAAATGAGAGTTAAAATTTTAATTGTAGTTTTTATTTAAGTGGCAATTACAGTTGACTGTTACGGAACCCAAAGAGCCTACTTTTATTTATTTATCATAATAGCCCTTACTTGCAACCTATATAAATTCACTCATTTTATGATTTAGATTTACACTTACCTCTTACAACCCTAACAGCATCCTATACTCACCACATGACTTTACTATGATATTATTTGGATGATACAAGCTCGCCAGTGAAAACATTATCCCTTTAGAAGAGATAACGACAAAAGGGGTGAAGATTGAAGTTGTGCTGAGGAAGTACTGAGTTTTACTCGGATTATACTTTATACTGATGTGATTGTTAGACTGACGACTATATGCGGATTAAGGATACGATTGATATAAGGAAATGTGAAGAATTCGGATTGAGGTTAAAGTTTGAGGTCTATTTTTTTGGGGGGGCGTGATGAATTTTTTTTCTATTTCTATAATTATTACTTTGTACTTAATTGTGATTTGAGAAAAATATTGTATTATCCATGAACTTAATAGATATATTTTTTGTAGCATGTTACTAATTATATGATAATAGAAGAGTGAGAATGTGAAAGTGAGAATTTTATTTTGTTATAATGGAATAGCAAAAATAAAGATAATTAATATAAACTGGAATAACATGACACACTTAACATAAAAGTAAAGAACGAACTTGGAATTTTTGTCTTTTATGTAAATTTTTTTATATAATAAGTATATTATAACCTCCCTAATGTTAAAACTATATTCTAAATTTGCACATAAACTACTAGTAGTTATTAAATGCCATTCATTATCTTAAATTATAAAGTAAATAGAATTATATCTTTTAATATTAAAAAAATTATATCTTTTAGGTATTCCATGATTTGCCAATGTTCACAAAATAACCCTGAATTTTTTCACAAACAACCATGGATCTTCATAATTTTCACAAAGACCATAGAAATTTCATATATTTATAGAAAAATATTAAAACTTCATAATTTTTTACAGATAAACCCCTATATAGTTCAAAACTTAAATCTTAAGAAGATTGAAAGAAGTATATGATCTAAATTGTAAGAAAATTACAAATAAGTCCTCAAATGTTGTTATAATTACATTCAAAATGAAACTCTTCCATTAAGTAAATAATAAATTGTGTAAAGTATTAGAACATAAAACAAATATGTCCACGTGCAACGCACGTGCACTATACTAGTCCCACAAATTGTGGATTGAGAGAGCATAATTTATAGGAAAAGATTAGCATCCATTCCACCTGTACTCCAAAGGTGGAGTACCAAATTTATTCGCTTAAAACATTTAAAATTTGTTCAAGTCCATTAGAGACCTTATTCTTATTCTTTTATTAGGGTTTATTTCTGAACCATCCTGAACTTTTAGGGGTTTTGGCAGATAAACCCTTATACTATTTTAATTCAAGGAAATTCTCCTGAACTTTTCAGGTGTTGCAGCTAACCCCCTTAAGTTTTGCACATAATTAATTGGTTCTCAATTCTTATTCAAGATCAGAATCATATTTTTCCTATTATCTCTGCATCCGAGTTTCTTTAAACCAACTAAGCAAAAAGTAGTCGAGTGTAATGAATTACCTAATATCTACAAAATTCTGATGTTTAGTTTTAATTATAGCCATTTATTATTTAAAAGATGATTATGATTTTGTCACGAATGAAAAGCAAGAGTAAATGCAATTCACATATTCCATTAGCACTGTCCTAATTGAGTAGTCATAGTCAAATTACACACAAGGATGTCTCAAAAGGTTGCCTCCAATTCCAAATAAATAATTTGTTGTAAAAGCTTAATTGAAGCGCTGGTACATAAATTTTTATGGGCTTTGCTAACCATTGTTCTTGGAGCAATGGATAAGAAGGAGAGAGATAGATGGGTGTGGGTGAAGAGAGAAAACGAATGGAAAACATATGGTCCCACTCACCATTCTCCTCTCTATCTCAAAATTTGAAAAATGATAAGTGTACTTCCTTTTTTACTATTTTGGTATTACTACTCACAATGAGGTGGAGGCCTCACTTGAAATTTGTATTGATAACTCATCATGACCCCACTCTTTTGCGAGTGATAATGCCTAAGTAGAAGAGATAATGTAGTACACTTATCACTACTCCTCAACCATCTCTCTTCCCCCCCCCCCCTCTCTCTCTCTTCCCCCTCTTAATGCATTGGTGAGTGGCGTCTTATGTTTTTCACTTATTCTCTTTCTTCATCCATACCACTCTATTTGTCTCCTCCTTATCCATTGCCCTGAGGGTAATAGTTAGCAAAACTCAGTTTTTATTACTATAATAAAGTATTTTATTTCCCATGGGAGATCCCCTTTCACGCATAGCCTGGAAGCATGGTGCCACAATCATTTTATGAAAGAAAAGGTAAAAATAAAAATAATTAGCAAGCCGGATACTTTTAGATTAAAAGTTCAAAAAAAAAAATTACATGCATAATGACTCTTAAATGATTGACACTCAGCTTTCTTTAGTTTTGCTAGATGGCAAGTAGGAGATGGAAAGACTTGCAGATTTTGGATTGATAAGTGGGCCGATGTCAGCTCTCTCAGTAGTTTGTTCCCCAAAGCTTTCAACCTCGCCTTCTCCCCTAACTGCAATTCTCACTCCCAAGGGTTCATGGTTGATAACTTCTGGAACTGACACATCATATTAAGAAGAGGTTCCCCCACAATAGAGAGATCAGAAATAGCAAGTCTGAGATCCTTTCTGGATACTCTATCCTCAGTTGATAGCCATTCAAAAGACTATCTTTGGTGGCCTCTTCATCCATCGGGTATATATTCAGTCAAGTCCCTTTACACTGTCGTGAACTCTGGGGGAGTGAAATCACCTCTATTCAAATTCATATGGAAATCCCCCAATCCGACAAAGGTAAAGATTTTTTTCTGGATTGTCAGTAAGAATAAACTTAATATCAAGGCTAATTTTATATCTAAAGGATGGACTGGTGACCCCTGATGCCCCTTTTGCTATCAGGAAGTTGAGAATCAAGACCATTCATTCATTCAATGTCAATTTGCTAGTGCTGTTTGGTCCTTGCTTTTCCCTAACATACGTGCAGATTTCTAGCCTCACCACATGGATGAACTCATTAATATCTGCAGGAGTCCTACGATTAGAACAAAAATCATATTAGTTTGGAAAGTTATGTTACCTTGCTGTTGTTGGTGGATTTGGAATAGTCGTAATTTCCTAATTTTTCAGAGATGTTTTACCGACCCCTGAAAATATTGCTTCTAACATAGCAAGATACACTCTTTTATGGACAGGGGCTGAAGAAGATAGAATGACAAGAAGAATTCGTAGGGTTGCCATCAAGCTGGAGTTCCAGAAAATCGCAAAGAAGAAAAATGTGGATGTTGCAGGAGATAACTTCTAGCGAGATAGTAGGCTTCCCCCTTCTTCAGTAGGCATAGCATCTGTCTTCTTCTTATCTGTTTTCTTTTTGGTCTCGAGGGGCTGTTTTATGATCTGTATCTCCAGGCTCCTCAAACTCTATGTTTTGGGTTTTTCTTTTGATTGTTTCCTTGTGATACAGTTGTTTTTATCAATTGTGAGGGCAGAATCATGGGTTTCTTGTTCTGATAGGCGACGACAAGATCCACTTCCTATCGTTCAATTAGTTCCATGTTTTCTCTCTTCACAAAGTCGCGTTGTTTGTAAATTTTACTGATTGGTAAGCTAATATATATTATGAACATGGAATCTCTTTCCTGTTTTTCAGTTCAAAAAAAAAAAAAAAGATTAAATACTTCCATGATTATTCTACAGCTCATATGAAAGAATACAATTCTTCAACCAACATGAAAAGTTTCCACATTCTCGGACCAATTTTTTTGGTTGCTTTTTCCTCCCTTAATCTTCGACAATAGTTTACTTTAGGGTACACAAGTGCTGCTAAAAGCAAGTGAGGATGTATAAGTGAAAACTATAGGGTATGTAAGTCATAAGTCTTGCCAAAGACAAGTAAAAAGGGATATAAGTGCAAAGTGGGGATATTATAAGGTATTTACGTGCTATTAGACCCAAATAAAGAGAGATGACCTACAAAAGCCTTACTTGCATTATTTATTATTATTATTATTATTATCATCATCATCATCATCTGAAAAACGTGCGATTTCAGAAGACCACGAGACAAAGAGTGTGAATGCCCTGCCCGCGTACGAGCACCAACCAGGGAAAATTTTCCTTCGCAGATCCATGTCGATGCTTCTATGCCATGTGGCATCAATCGAGTGGCTGAATATTTCCTGTATTAAAAAAGGGCTTATTTCTCTTAGGGCCTGTTTGGTTATTTCCTAAAAAACCAAAAAATAGAAATAAAAACTAAGAAATCTTAAAAAGTACTATTTCACACATTTCTATCTCTAAAACTCACCCACAATATCTAATAAAATATTATTTTTATCCAACAACTCATCCACCACATCTAATAAAATATTATTTTCATCCAACAACTCATCC
>BQKN01064277.1:199448-213988 GCA_022839385.1 Asparagus kiusianus
CTCATCCATCACATCCACCACATCTAATAAAATATTATTTTCATCCACAACATCACTAAACTCATCTCATCTCATATTTAAAAATCACTCACATCATCCAATAAGATTGTGACAACTCATCTCATCTCATTAACATTTTATTTCTTTGTTTTCCTCTCAAAAGCTAGGAAAACAATTTCCTTAAGTGTGGGTCACATCATCCAATAATATAATGACAACTCATCTCATCTCATCTATTTTCTTATTTTTAAGAAATAACCAAACAAAAGAAAACAACCTATTACAAGAAATAAGTTTCTTATAATTCATTTTCTTATTTTTTTCCCCCAACCAAACAACATCAAAACAAGTTTTTTTAAAAAATCACTCACATCATCCTATAATAAGGTGACAACTCATCTCATCTCATCTCCATTTCTTTGATTTCCTTCTTTTTTTAGCTAACCAAACAATCCCAAAACCTATTTTTCTTAGAAATATGTTTCCTTTTCTTTGATTTCCCTCTTTTTTTAGGCAAACAAACAGCCCCTAAATTCATCAATAACCTCGTCCTTAAATTCTCTCTCTTCCTCTCCTCTCCATGCTCTCTGATGGATCGTGAGGCAGGTGATATTTTGTTTTTTTTTTTTGGGGAAAAACCCTAGATTTTTTAATCTTTGCCATTCCTCAAATTTTACTAAAAATCCGATTGTTTTTTGTCTGTCACAGTGATCGAGTTCCTTGCACGAGTCCCATTGCTGCAGAGACTCCCCAGTTCTTCTCTTCGAAAGATCTCCGAACTCGTCAAGGCCAAGCATTATGGTGAGATTCTCAGTCGATTTCAATTTTGCAATTTCGTAAATGATTGATCATTGATTGATGGTATCTGAGTTGAAGCGGTTGGAATTGGGATCAGGAATAATCTGAATGGATAATATTACGGAGATAATTGACATTAAATAACCTTGTAATCCACTTGGGACTCTGCTAAAGCTCATCTAAATTCCTAGACTTTTGGGGGTTGGAGGCCTGAAATGTTGGAATTAAAGAGGGCACCTTGTGAACTATAATATTAATGTTTGTAAAAGATATTGACATTCTCTTTATTAAAGTTTCCTTCCACTGCACCAGAACCCCAAAGTTATAGTGACCGTCAAGGGTTACAATTTTATATTCTAGCATGCCTGTCTGGTTGAGCGCTCTTTTCATGGGTCAAAATCCGGACTTATGGTATCTATTTTATATTCGTGATGGTGGGGCATGAACCTAGATTGCTCTTATACTATGTTAAAAAAGATCCATTCCGCTATACCAAAACTCTGAAGTTATAGTGAGGTTTGAGGTTATAATTTTCATTTCTAATTCTAATGCTTATAATATGGCAACCAAAATTATTTTTTTTATCAAACTAATTAAATTTCAGAAAATTTGGTAAATTCTTGGAAAATTTGTTTTTCTTTTGGTAGTTTGGCAAGAAAATACGTTTATGAAAAAAGTAATTTGATGCTGGTGGTATTCAAAAACACGCTCTACCAGGCCGAATACTCACTCTAGTACTCGTACTCGACATCAAAACATGTTGGGTAGCTGAAACTTGCGCGATTATGCGGTCATACCGCATGATCAAGCGGTTAAAGAGCATGTGCTCGCATAATGAAATTATATGGCACATAATATACCTGACCGGACCCTGCCCGCACTTAATTATCCTAGAGTCTCCTGATCGTTACCTCAAAAGATCCTTGAAAAAACATGCTGCTTCAAGACCCTAAATCTAGTCATCACCACAAATAGCCTCCTCTCTGCCACCACTAGTTGTCGTTGATAACTGCCTCCGACCACTGCTGCCGTTTTCACCACCAATCACTATGAAGATTATGAGAAATGATTATATGAAGAGTTTTATTTGTATTTTAAAGTGTTACTACCTATTGTAGTGATTTTAGTTTATGAAAACCTTTAGTGGTTCTCCTTTTTAAGTGTATAACAACCTTGATTTGAATAGCTTGGTGTATAGTTGTTAGTCTTTACTCGGATTGTTTTATATTTTTTAATGAATTGTTTGTGTGTGTGTGTGTGTGTGTGTATTTCAGAAACACATAATTTCACATTATCTGATTAATTGCCATCGCCGCATAGCCCGATTAATCGCTACCTGATATCGGTTCGTACACATAATGAAACTGTGTTTTAAAACCTTGGATCTTGGTAGGAATTCTACTTTATTCAATCTGCAGCAGTCAATCTTTTTGTACTAGAGCATAGTATTTTGGTAGTCTTCTTCTCTTAGGGTCCAATAACTGGTGGTTTGCAACGGGATAGTCTTCTATTTTTTTGGTTGGTTCACAGACTAGCAATTGTATATAATTTTTGGCAAAGAAAATTAGACTTTTTTGTTTGATTGGGATTTCTGACAGTATGATATGGATATTTATATTTTATTAACTTAAATTTTGGTCTCACTATTCTTCTGCCTTCTGAATTATCTTCTTTATGGACTTATTTCTTTATAGATCCTGGTGAATATGTTGTTCGCGAGGGGGAATTTGGGGAGGGACTATACTTTATTTGGGATGGCGAGGTATGAATACTGACTCTTATTATTATTATATATGATATTATAGCAGAGTTCAGATGGTGGCATTATTTCTCAGTTAATTGTATTATCTTGTAAAGCAGTCACTTTAAATTTCTTCTGTGACAGTATTGTGAGGATGTAAGCCAGAGGACTACTTTAATGAGTATGGGCACCCTGTATACAAAAGATTTACCTGGCTTGGTACTGGAGAGTTGAAATTCTAAAAGAACATAAACATGTCTTCTTCTTTGTTTTGGAAATCAAGGAAATCATAATCATCAACAAAAAGAGTTTCTCTTTTTCTCCTAAAGAAGTCTCACTGTCTCAGGGGCTTTCTGTGGGTTTATTGTGCTTTCTGGTTGTCAGTCTTATTATCTGAAACCAAATATATGTAGGAAGCTTGAGCTCCATGTCCATTATAATTTAGATTGATAATTATTTCTCTCCATACAGATGATTTGGGGGCTACATTTAGGACCAGAACTAGAATCAGTATAGCTATAACCACGTCATTTTTTTTCTTTGAAAAATTGCAATTTATTTTTTGTTTGATGTGTGAAGTTGTAAGTAATCTGCCAAGACTTCTTCACGTGAAAGCATGTTATTCTTCAGGTTTCTTGTCAAGCACATGTCCTATATTCACATAATGCTATGCTACATAATTTCGTGAAACAAGGTGGTGGGGATTAATGTTGTGTATCTCTTGGTTCCTACTACTTTGTTGCTTAACAAAGTGGACATGAATGCTAATATTGCATATTTTGTATAGGGCGTGACTCTTATTCTGACATCTAGAATGTCCCTTGATACTTGAAGAAATTGGGCTGTCATTTTTTCTTTACTTTTGCATTATTTATGATAATAACCTGAGAGGCATCTGTTTGTGGCATCGTTATTATTATTTTTTCTGTTTGTTGCATCTGTTTATGGTTCTTATGTTGTATTCTTTTTTAGTTTCTTTTGATATTTTCCTAATTGTTTGCTGCTATCCTTTGTTGGATCTGTGGTAATGGCCTTTGATGTGGTAGGCTGAAGTTTCTGAGTCTGTAAATACGGAGGACGCGGATCTTCGCTTGAAGAAATATGACTATTTTGGTGGTATAAATCTATTCCTTAAAAGTTTCTCATACTATGTGGCAATTCTCATTCTTCTTGATTGCTTTACTTTGTCCCATATAATTGAACTGCTTATCACTATCCTAATTTATCAGAATGCTAATCCCTTTAGTCTTTGTCGTACATTGTGGCTCAAAGATGTATGTGATTAAATATATCATTCATACTGATTTTGAGAGGCCATGTGTTTAACTTACACAAATGGATAATGTCGCTCTACTTGCATGCCAATTGCTCTAGAATGTCTTCTCGAGTGGCTGTCACTTCCTTATTATTGTTTCAAATGAAATTCAGACCAATTTGTAGCAGGTTCATGTTAAGTCAAAAGACGCTCTGGATACTTGGTGATTCTGTTCTGGAGTCTTTTCAGTTCTGATAGTGATATGTACTCATCCCCTCCCCTTTTGATCAGAGAAGGTTTAGATGACAATACTTCTGAGTTTTTTATTTACATTTTTAGGGGACAAAATCTTAATTTTGTCAAGTTCTTTACGAGTCAGTTTATAGTGTCACCTATATATAGAAGGTGCGTAGAGGAACATATGGTTCTTGCCTTTTGTAGTTAGTAAAGTTGAGGAGAAAGAATAAAGAGGATTCCAGAAGATAAAGTCCAATATTTGGAAGGGGATAGGGCTAGGAAGTTTTTTTCTTTAGCCTCGGTGCCATCAAATTATTACCTTTTACAACTGCAGACTTTCTGATTTTTTTGAAACAAATGTAGCATCATGTCGGCCTTTGGCATGCCTAAGGTCTCCATCTTAACATGTTTTAAATTTTGACAATTAGTTTTAAATCACGAAGCTTTTGAAACCTGATGCTCTAATAACATGATAGAAAGACACTTGGTCCAATAATCTTAAACTAGTGGGCTTTTCAGAAAATAATGTGCATTGAGCAAACTTATCCTTCCAATGTCTATTTGATACGAAGGCAATGTTCCACCCCATCCTGCAACCACACTGATCCATCAAGGTTAAGTTTGAAACCATCTGTTGTTGCAGTTTCCATGAGATGAACATAACCCTGTAGGAGTTGAACTGTGGCATCCAGATTTCCAGGATTTCTTCAAGGAGACAATAGATAAAGCCTAGAGGACTGGGAGAAAAAAGTTGACCACATTATTGTTGCGCAAATTGAAAATAGGAAATGTCTAGATAGTTCACTCTATTTAAGTATTTAGGTCTTTTGATTGGATCTGTTAAATAGAAAGTCAATTCAATTGCTTGGTCCAACGGTATAAAATTTAATGATATCATGCATCAATTTCCTTATATTAAAAGTCAAAATGTAGTTCTTGGTACTCTGTCTTTCTGTTACTATCTACTGGTAACTTAAAAAGTTCTTTTTCATTTCCTTAGATTTTTCTTGAGAAAGCTTTTTTAACCCTGTGCTATGATTACTTATAGGTACTGATGGTTCTGTCCACCAAGTCAATGTAATTGCATCATCTAAGGTTTGTGTTTATTAGTTCATATCTTTAGAATGCATTTTTCAGAAGTGAATCCAGACTTTGTCTGATTACTCCAATTTGGTAGCTCACATGCATAGTGCTGGAGCACGGACATAGAAATCTTCTGCAGCCTAAATCAATATGGAACGCAGAGGGAACACCGAAAGACTTCTCACTGGTGGAGCAGATATTGCACTTGGAGTCATTAGAAGTAAGTTTGTTTCTGCATGCAGTGTGAAATACTTGTAGATAATGTGCTTTTCTGTAGACATCCCATATCATATATGTAAAAGTAATTTTCACCAGAAAGGGTGATTACCTAGAAGTTCTGAAGCCTGAACTAATTGAGCTAGTTAACTGCGTCTAGACACAGGTCATAATTCCTTAATCTGAATCCACAGAATCTCTATTATTGATAACAGATGACATGCAGTCAAAGTGAAGTCTCCTTTTGATGAATTCTTCCATTGCCATTTCTTTCTTTAAGACCATATACTCTTGTAGATCAAGCTCTGTGTTTTCAATTGATCATGTTTGAATAAGTATAGGTTAAGTTGAGTTGATTATTAGGTTCTATTCAAGCATATTGTGATCCCACAAAATCAAGTAGCCTTTACTATCTTTAGTATTCTTCTTAATTTAACAATTCTAGGCGAATGTTATCAAAAGAAACCATCCCCAAACAGAAAGATTCTTGGTTAGATTTTCCAGGGTTTTGCCATGGTTCATGTTGCTTGAATGGAGTTGTACGTGAATAAACTTTGAGATAATAGTTATGATGTATCAATTGGTTGTTTATTTTTTTTTTTTTTTTTTTGGGGGGGGGGGAGGGGGTGGGTGGCATGAGTATGTGCTGCCCACTCACAAATGCTAGACCCAACACCCACCCTATGTGACTATGTGACAACTAGGTGGACCTAGACACAGTTGACTTTAATGGGCAGTTCATTTTGCTAAATGAGATGTCTACTCTAATACATTCCACCCTCCCACCACAACACCCCCCCCCCCCCCTCCCTACCTATATATAGGTTCTTCATTGGTCAAGGTTGAAGGTTTGATTCCTCTTACAGGCATTTTTACACAGAAAATTCCAGATTTACTGAATTGGACAGTGCACATGCTGTCTCCTGTTAAGGTCCAGTATGTGGATCACCCTCTGGTTGCGGTATATGCAGGTCCCAAAACTTTCCAGTTTTCCTGAAAAAAGCAAGAGACCTTCTCGTTCTGATTGAATGCTGTCTTGTTGGGCAGCTTGATCCAATTCTGACAACAGTGCTCTAAGTACCTATTTTGTGTGTTCTATTTTGTATATCATTACATAATTGAAGTATCTAGACATGTTTATGTAATCTGCATTGAGGTTGAAATCAATGACCATAAGGATAGGGTTTCTAGTGCAAACTCGATTAAATTGTTTTCTTTCCCATGCTAAATTTTGATGTTTTTCTTGTCAGCGCTGCTTCACCATATTACTATTATCTAACAAGCATTTCATTCTGATTATGTTTATGGTCCATATTTTATTTTTTGAAGGTGGATTTATTTCGTGGATTTACTTTGCCAGATTCTCCAGCTTTTACACAAGTTTTTGGAGGACAACTAATTGGGCAGGCATGTTTCCGCCACTACTGTTTCTTTATGTTTTCTTTCCTGTAATTTATAGCACTTTATCATCAGAATATATATATATATATATATATATATATATACACACACACACACACACACAAGGATTTCTTTGAACAGCGTGCCATCCCTTTGATGGTCAACATCTTTGATTTTTATTGACGTCTAAAATTGTTAATAATGAGAGATCAAGATATTTTTCTCCTACACTTTAAGTAATTTGTTTTCTGCAACCAATTTATAGATGAAAGTATTCACAACTCATTTCAAGACTGGACATGGTCATTATTATCCATGGGATGGCCCCTCGCTAGGTCATCATAAAAGTTCTTGTCATAAGAATTCTTTCATGTATCTTATTAGACATATGAGACTTTAATGTATACATTGCCATTTGTGTATGTGTGGGGACATGCTCTATGTTTCTCAGGTAAGAGGATTGATGTTGGGCATTCATCTATCCAATTCTTCAATGAATTTACAAAAGAGGCAATTGTTTATCTATTTTTTCAGTTCTTGGAACCCACATATGTAATCAACTGTCTACATCATATATGCTTCTATGATGCTTTGATATTGGTAGGACATATTTTTCTATTACATTGGGCGTTCGGAGCGGGTGCCGCGGTGAGGGATTGGGGGAGGGTGATTAAGGAGGGAAAGAGGGAGAGTTCAGGGGGATTTCAAATTAACTGTCCCAGATATTTAGTATTACTCGTTATTAGCCAGTACCAATGGTATTTTGGCTGGAGTGGATCAACGTTTTTAAAATTCAATAAAAATGGTTGATTCAATACTTTTAAGTCTTTAACCCTTCATCATTATATAATTAGTCTTTTTGTCTTACCATATTCATTCCTTTCATCTGGTACATTCATCTGTTCCTCAAAGGCCAATCTATTAAACTTAGCCTGTTAGTAGTGACAAATCTTGAGTTTGCTATCAATATATGTTGCCTCTTGGTACCACTTGACCAAGGCATGGACCAGTACTTAATATGCATGTATGCATGTATATCTGGAACATATGCATGTATATTTGGAACATATGCATGTTTATTTGGAACATGGACGCTATCCATCTGCTGGTCAAGTTAGGCTTGGATGGAAAGGTTTCCACTTTTATGGAATCTATTGCATTTTGTCTACGATTCCACATACATCTCTGTAAAATTTGCCAACCGATCCTAGTGTTAGGTGTTACTATTTTGTCTCCTCAATTTATGATTGGAGGTTCCATAGAAACCTGGATGTGGCTAGGGCTCACTTTAGATGTCCTTGTTGGTTAGTTCCAGATCTTGGATCATATGTTTGTTGGGGTATAAAACAACAACAGCAACGAAGCTTTTCTAAATGAAATGAATGTTCAATCCTGTAAGCAGCAAACACTGGTGCTATGCTCATTAGCCCTATGATTCCAAGTAACATGTCAACAACGAAGCTTTTCTAAATGAATGTTCAATCCTGTAAGCAGCACACACTGGTGCTATGCTCATTAGCCCTATGATTCCAAGTAACATGTCAACTGTTGTCCCTTCTGTGAACTAAAATGTCAACTGTTGTTCCTTCAAATTTGCAGAGACACCTCTAAGCCACTTTTAGAATATCATGTTTCTTGTTGGAGCGTAGTATGGGATGATTTTATACCCCGAATCAGAGGAAAATATGTGCACTTCTAGTGAAGTGCCTTGAGATTATGCTTAGATGTTTGCGAGCTCAGTTCTGGAAAAAATAGATTATATCTAGGAAATTTGTTCATTTTATGCACCTAAGCATATAAGCTTATATTTAAACTCTTCATTTTATTAATATATATTTTAATGCTACAGAAATTTCTGATTCAGATTTTATGGTACTATGCTCACAAGCCTCAAAGTTCCAAGAGGAATTATGGCAATTGGCTTTAATTATGTCTATGCGTAATGGTGATATTTAGCCCTGCAACTTATGCATATATCATATCACGCTCTGCTTATTTCTGATAAAAATTTGTGGTGTTATGCTCATGTGCCTCATAGTTTGAGAGAAAATATGGCAGCTGCAGTATCTTCGGGGGGGGGGGGGGGGTGGAAATAGCCTATTTGCACCTGTGCATTATAGTGAGTGATGAGTATTGATCTTGTATTGTATTCCTCGTAGTTTTGAGAGAAAATAGGGCAGCTGCTGTATCTTTGTGTGTGTGTTGTGGGGTGGGTGAACTTTTTGTATCTGTGCATTACACTGAATGACGAATACTGAGATCTTGTAATGTGTTCATATATCGTGTCATGTTTTGCATACATCTAATAAAACTTTCATACATGATCTGGTGTTGTAGGCATTGGCAGCAGCATCAAAGACCGTGGATTGTCTAAAACTGCTGCATAGTTTGCATGTTTCTTTTATTGTGGCTGGAGATAATAATGGTAAATGAATCTGTTTCTAAGGATATCTATAGACTTCATGCTCTCTTAGTATATTGTTTGCTGTATGATTGCTTGTTTCATGTTTAATGCAAATTCTGCAAACATCCAAGGTATCTAAGATGTTCTCTGAAATGCACACTAAGAAAGAAAAAAAAACTGTTATATTTCTTGTCTCACTTGGAAAAAATTTCTATTTCGTATTTTGTTTTGTATACGTCTAAATTTATGCTAATTATAACTGGGTTTTGCTTGCCTTAGTTTTAAAGTTATAACGATTTAGTATTCAAGTTTGGATCACGTTCTAAGAGCTAGTTTAGTATCTCACTTGTCCTGGGTTTTCTATGGCCATTTAGTTACAGAAAGGAGACACAGTAGAATAGCAAAAGAGGATGTGTTACCTGATATATATTCTAGGCCGAATAAGGCAAAACATGAACCTGTTCTAAGGTTGCAGAATGAATTACATGAAAGAAAAGATGAACAAGTTTATAGGGTAAAAGAGGGGAGAACAAATGTTTTGGAGAGAAAACAGCAAACATGTACTGGAGCCTTTCTACTTCTAGTCTCTACTAGTATATCAACTAAAGCATATATGAAAAAAGAACACAATACCCTCAATACTCGTTCTCAAGCTAGAGTAAAGATATTAGCCATTCCCAACTTCTTCCATAGCTCAGCAAATGAGGAAGCCTTAAAATTTCTATGGAAAACGTATAGCTGAGCTGTAGCTAAGAGCACTGCTCTCTGGAAAGAACTCCCTTCCATCTTGTCACAAGCAGAAAAGTGTAAAGCAGAGTAGTAGACAAAGTTCTTCACATGACTTAACAGTAGATGTTAAACCAAGACCAGTTGTAGCTTTTCCACCATAAGGGAGGATATGTTGTGGTAGGTCAAGTCAGAACATTGGGTGGGTTGCAGGTGGGTAATTCAAGTGTTGAGTTTGACTGTCAGCTACTACGGATGTTACATATGACTTGATGTAGCTGACATATTTGTTACAAGAAGAAGATGGATTTCAACATCCATACCTGTGGTCATGAAACATGCTAATCAGACTGCCTTTCGTATAGTTAAACGTCCGTTATTTTATGAGAGGACAAAGCATATTTTATCTAATTTCCATCAGAGAGTTTTTGAAGACGTGATTTACATAGCACATGTGAAATTAATTTCGCAGTTTGTGGATTTACTTACAAAACCATTAGGGTGTTCAAAGTATACTCCAATAAGCTAGGAGTATATGATAGATATTCTCTGCCTTGAGAGAGAACTTTAGTCGAAAAAGGGAAATGGTGTATTTCATAGTAATTTAGTAACATACATAAAGCAGGAAAAACACATCATCTCTTCTTGCATGATTTTTCCCTAAATAAAGTTGTATGAACTGTTCTTTTAAAATATAGATCTTTTTATTGAATCATATTCATCTTCTTTTTAAATGAATGCTAATAAACTCGCAGAAGTTCTTCTGTTTTATATATTTGTTAGCGTAAATTGCACAAACTCCCCTCATCTATACCTTTAGCTGAACTAAACCCCGCACATGTATACAATTAGTTGCACTAATGCCCCCCCCCCCCCCCCCGCAAACAAACCCAGTGGTAAGTGCCAATTTTAGAAAGGTAACTTGCATGTTTCACCCCTCTTCCTCATGAATTGAAGGGTTGCTAAGCGCTAATAATGAGTTGAGGGCAGTTTAGTGCAACTGAAAGTATAGATGAGGAGGTTTACGTGTAATTTACCATATTCAATATAATATAGCTATATGCAAGCAACTGGACACAAAAATGTGTGGCATAAAACAACAAGTTTTCTTCAAAATAGTTGCCCTTTTGCATCTTAAACTAAAAAATAGGCAAACATTGAAATGACAGTATAACATTGGGTGACAAGCTGATATATTTCTTGGTTCATATCGATCATTAGAATTCTTTGGACGTTAAATTGCATTTTTAAAATACTCATGTATCTTCTCCATATGTAAACTCAATTTTGCAGCCCCAATTATATATCAAGTTTATCGTGCACGTGATGGTAAAAGCTTTGCAACCAGGCGAGTTGATGCAAAACAACATGGCGTTGTCATTTTCAGTTTGGTTGCTTCATTTCAGGTTCCTTTGATATCTTAAAGTTGTTAAAGAATATTTGTTTCTGACCACTTATAAGGCATATCAAATGTGTTTCTAAGAGAAACTGCATCATGAGTCTGTTTTTGAGAGACCTTTCACATCTTTCTTACTTTACTTGAAGTCCATATTGTTAAGATTTGGAGAGAGGAGTTTCTTGGGAGTACTTCCCCTCACTATATATTTTATTATTTATAGAGATGGATTAGTTACAAATTAGTCTCACAGGCAATGTGAGACTAAATTAATACTAAAATTAATGCTCATACTCTCTTCTAACACTCCCCCTCAAGCTGGAGCATATATATCATGCATGCCCAGCTTGTCACAAATAAAGTCAGCCCGTGTTCGACCAAGTGGTTTTGTAAGAATGTCTGCCAACTGATGTACTGACGATACATGTTTGCCGTGATAATTTTATCCTCGAGTTTCTTGCGGATTACATGACAATCGATATTAATGTGCTTGGTTCTTTCATGAAACATGAGATTATCAACAATGTGAATTGCTGCTTTATTGTCACCATATAGACTCATTGGACATTATGGGGGAGACCAATCTCTGTCAATAGGTCTCTAATCAAAATCATCTCTAGTGTCATATTTGCCATAACTCTATATTCTGATTCTGCACTAGATCGAGACACAACACTTTGCTTCTTCATGACACCATATTTCCTCCGAGAAAGACACAATATCCAGTAGTCGATCTCCTATCAAAAGGACATCCAACCTAATCTGCATCAGAGAAGCATGTAACTCTGGTGTGTCTTTGATCTGAGTAGAGAATTCATTGTCCTAGAGCATTTTTCAAGTACCTTAAAATTCTCATTACTGCATCCAAGTGAGTAGTTCTTGGTATGGATAAGAACTGACTCACAACACTGACTGTGAATGTGATGTCAGGTCTGATCACCGTCAGATAATTCAGTTTCTCCACCAATCTTCTATTCTGCCTAACATCCTCAAGCAGCTCTCCTAGTCTCGTAGTAGTTTTGAGTTCACATTCATTGGAGAATTACTGCTTCTGCATCCGAACATCCCTATTTCTGAGAGCATGTCCAGGACATATTTCCTTTGTGATAGAAGAATACCCTTCGTTGACTTTGTAATTTTAATGCCTAGAAAGTATTTTAGGGAACCAAGATCTTTGGTTTGAAAATATGTTTGTAAATACTTTTTTAGGCTGTTAATATCAGAAGTATCGTCTCCTATAATTACAATGTCATCCACATAGATAACTAGTAGAATTCGTTTTCCATTCTGAAATTGTCAGAAGACAGAGTGATCTTTCTATGCACGACAAAGCCCAAATCCCTGAATAACTGATGTAAAACGTCCAAACCAGGCTCTCGGAGAATGCTTCAGACCATGGAGTGATTCATTCAGCCTATACACCTTCGCATTCTCTCCCTGAGTAACAAAACCTAGTGGTTGCTTCATGTAAACCTTCTCATCTAGAATATCATTAAGGAATGCATTCTTGGTGTCCAACTGATGAAGTGGCCAGCGATTTGTAGCTGCTAATGAAATAATATCCGAATAGATGTCATTTTTATCACTGGAGAGAAAGTATCTTCGTAATTCAAGTCATACATCTATGAATAGCCTTTAGCAACCAATCAGGCTTTCAGGCGTGCCAAAGTTTCATCAGGATTCAACTTGACAGTGTATACCCACTTGCAACCGACGGGCCGCTTTTCTGGTGGAAGTGGGACCAAATTCCAAGCCTTATTCTGCTGCAAAGCCCTCATTTCGTCCTACATCGCTTGGTTCTAACCTGAAATAGACAGGGCTTCTGAAACATTCTTGAGAACTAAATATGAGTCGAGGGAAGTAACAAAAGATCGAAAGGTAGAGGATAGACGATCATAGGAGACAAAGTTAGAAATAGGATGTTTAGTACAAGTTCGTGTTCCTTTTTAAAGTGCAATAGGAAGGTCTTCCGCAGAAGAAGGTAAATTTGCATTTACTGGTTCAGGTTCTTCGGTCGAAGGACGTGGTGTTGAGGCTGATGTTGGCACAGAAGCAGGAGCAGAGCAACAATGACAAACTTGAAGTGGGTCGTTAAACCGAACTGAGACTTTACTAGTAGTGTAAATAGTATTATCAGCAGATGAACCATTACCGTTAACTAATGACTCTTGTAGGATTAAATAGTCATACTCATCCAATGATAATGGAGATGGAGAACTAGAATGATCGAATTTATCTTCAAAGAATGTTACATCAGCAAATAACATAAGACGATTGAGTGACGAACAGAAATACTTGTAACCTTTATGCTTTTGGGAGTAGCCAAGAAAACTGCTTTTAATAGACCGAGAGTCAAACTTTTGTTTATTTGGACTGTGATTATGAACAAAACATAGAGTCAAAAATCTTTGGAGGAAGCAGAAAGAGATCATCGTTAGGGTATAGAACTTTGAAAGGAATTTTATCTTGCAGAATAGAAGAGGACATTCAATTAATCAAGTAACATGCTGTTAAGATAGCTTCCCCTTAAAATTCTTTGGAAACGCGACGATAAAATAGCAAGGTTCGAGCAATATCAAGAAGATGTCTATTCTTTCATTCAGCAACTCATTTTGCTGAGTGTAAATACAAGAAGACTGATGAAGAATTCCGTGTTGTTCAAGGAAACTAGCGAAGTTGCCATCCAAATATTCCTTTGCATTATCAGATCGGAAATTTTTTATCGAAGTCTTAAATTGATTATTTCTGAATAAAAGAGTTTAAAAGTAGAAAAGACTTCAGACCTAGATTTGAGAAGATAAATCTAAAATATACGAGAGTGATCATCCATAAAACTGACAGTATCGAAATTCTAATTTAGAAGTTATTAGGCATGACCCTCAGACATCAAAATGTACAAGATCAAATGGCTTAGCAACATTCTTATTGACTTGATTAGGATAAGACACATGATGGTGTTTGCCAAGTTGACACGACTCACACTCTAATGAGGAAAGAAATTTGAGCTGAGGATTTAGAATCTTGAGATTAGAGAGGGATGCCCTAGTTGACAATGGTATTGTAGAGCTGATGAGTTTTTGATACAAGCTAAATGTTTAACGTCCAAGTCCAGTTTATAATGGTTGTTCTGCTCATGTCCCGTCCCAATCGTTTTCCTCGTGATCAGGTCCTGAAAGACACAATGTATGAGAAAGAATGTCACAATACAGTTTGGTAATTTAGTAATCTTACTAACAGATAAAATATTATAGGAAAAACTAGAAAGATAGAATACAGAGGAAAG
>BQKN01064277.1:213998-239804 GCA_022839385.1 Asparagus kiusianus
GCAGTCATGTAAGCACCATTGACATTCTTTTCTAATTCAGGACAATTATATTTGAGATGTCCTGACTGGTGGCAGTAGTTACAAGTCTTCACTGAGTCATCGTCATGAGCATGTCTGCCTTAAGATGGACCTCTACGGCCACATCATTGATCACCTCGACCTCCAGAACGACTAGTGTGGTAACCTCCTCTCCCATTAAAGTTTCATCTACCTCTATCAGGACCACCAGTATGACCTCCTTGTCCATAAGACTATCAACTCTGAGTGATAAACACAGAGCGATCCACAGTGAATGTGAATGGCTGTGCAGGGATAGCGTTCTTCAGAAAGTGATAAATCTCAGCCAGAGAACTAATGACAAAGCTTCCCATGATTTGTGGTCGAGCAGAGGAGTAAATAGAATCTAGGGTGTCCAAGTAAGTGTGTATCATAAGTTTGTTCCATTGGTTCTGCATTTGTTATTGAAATAGAAAAAATTTGACGAAGTTCCTCAGCCAGACGATTGAACTCACCATAATGATCATCCATGGGTTTACTATCATGTTTCTTACAAAACAACTCTTGAATTACTTCATATGCCCGATTAATGTTGCTGCTATCCCAATAGAGATCTTGCAAAAAACACCAAAGTTTTTTCACTGTCATATAATGAACTAAATCCTGAATTTGAAGCTACATAGTATTAAGAAGTTGATGCAAGAGGACACTATCGTCTAATGTCTAATATTCTGGTGTCGGGGTAGGAGGGTCTGTCAACAAATGACCAGTTTTGCCTCGGTCTGTCATGTAGATTTTAATAACACGTTTTTTCTAAAAATAGTTAATTCCATCAAGTTTTCGATCAGTGATTCTACCATAAAATATCTTCAAAACTTTCGTCTAGACCATTAACTCAGAATTCTTGAATTCCTCAGATCCGACCATCATGAAACAGATGAGTAGAGTTCAAGACAATATCCTCCACAAGTTGTACTCCAAAATGGAAACAGTCAAAGTATGTCCAAGTTCAAGAAGATAAGTCTTGAATTAGCCAGTAGGTTGAACAAGTCCAAAAGCCCAAAGGTTTAATTTTAAACTCAAAGGTTAAAGTGCGAGAATCCGAAGGTTAATATGAAACCCGAAGGTTAAAAATTAAGAACCCGAAGGTTAAGATGGAACCCGAAGGTTTTTTTTACATGACAACTTGCAGATCTGATTCAGATCCGAAAACAAAAAGAGAGCGGCGAGCGACGGGCATGACGGCGGCGAGCGAAGGCCTCATGGTGGTGACGGTCATCAACGACGAGTGGCTTCAGGTGGGAGTTGTTGCGTCGGGTAAGAGAATCTCGAGGACATGGATCGGATGGACGAAGATGAGGAGTTGTCGAGGAAGATGAGGGCGATGACGATTGCAAGGACGAGAAAGATGAGGACGATAAGGTGGTTGCAGGGTTTTGGCGGCTAGGGTTTTGGTGGCTAGGATAATGGAGAGAGGTGGCTTTTTAGGGTTAGGGTTAGACCATGTTAAGATTTGGAGAGAAAATAGTTTCTTGAGAGTACTTCCCCTCACTCTATACTTTATTATTTATAAAGATGAATTAGTTACAAATTAGTCTCACAGGCAATATGGGACTAAACTAATACTAAAACTAATACTCATACTCTCTTTTAACACATAAACTTTGTTCAAATTTTATAGCCCATACTTATTATCATCCAATTAGTTCCAATGAAGTATTGATGAGAACAAGATTGAAATTATTGAATCATTTGATTTTACATTCATAAGCTACGGTAAACAATCTCTTGATAACCTTACATGATGACCTCGAAGCATTGATAACCTTACATGATGACCTCGAAGCATCATAGGGTGAAGTTGTTAATAAACTTTTTAAATGTATGTTTATTGAGCTGACTATGTTAACCATATTTAATGGCCTAAAATTTGTCATATTGGTTTCTGATAACATTTTTATTTAGCACTACTCTGATCCCAGATGTCTAATTATATGGAAGCTGTAAACAATGAACTCATCCCCTTACCTACTGTAGAACAAGCAGTAGAACCAAGGAATTGAATGTATGCACCAATTATATGAATTTAATCAAAGCGTGAGACTGTGTGAGGTTTCCACATACAAATAAGTAATTAACTCCACGAAATCTGTTGCTTTAAACCAAACATATAGAAGAGAGCAGGAAGAAGAAAAAGTAAAAAAAGATGATGAGAAAGAAAATGAAGTTGGTGAATAAAGTATGAAAAGAAAAAAGAAGAAATCCAAACAAGATATTAGTTTAGAGATTCTTTGACCACAAAATGGAACTAGTTTCAAGAAACTTAAAATGCCAAATAACTTTACTTTCACTTCATTTTAAAGCTACTACTTTTAAGCTGATCCTAACTTTAGTACAAGCTCTAAAATGTTCAATTTACAGAGCGAACAATCACAAGAATCCAATTTGTACATAACTTCTGCATCAAATATGTTTGCTGCAGAAAGAAGAAGTCGGCTTTGAACATCAAGAAGCTTTCATGCCTCAGGTGCCATCTCCAGAGGAGGTAAGTATGTCCTTAATTTATTTATAGAATTTTAAAGCTATTATTGTTTAACACGTTTAATTTCTGTGTAGCTACCATCAATGGAAGAGCTACGAGAGAGACGCCTCATGGATCCTCGCTTTCCAATGTAACTTTCATTAGAATCTGGAAAGCTATTGTTATAGTGTGTTTACTTTTATTGTTTTCTCCTCTGCATGTAATGAATTTGCTGCTGCCTGTTTTGGACAAATATTAAAAGGGGTTTTTGTCTTTATACCCCGCAAACTATCATATATGAAGATTTACTGCCAAATCTGTATATTTGCTATTTACCGCTGCGGTCTCCCACTTTGGATTTTCGTACTACTCTCATTTAACACCGTTAAAATTCATACGGGTAACTTGCATATTTGGGCAGTAAATCAGCAAATAAGGTGGATTTAGGGGTATATAAGAAAAACATAAATTTTTAGGGAGAGGGAGTAGATATGTCATTTTATCTCTTCAGTTTGAAATTTTATGGTATTCAATGAGACGTATCTTAACTCATGTCAAAGAACGTAGGAGTACATTAGCAAATACTCAAATTTGGGGCAAATAAGATAGGTTTTGGGGTATATAGGTAAAAACCCAATCTTAAAAGGTATCTGTTTAATTGCCATCAACTAGTCAGTTAAGCCACACACATCGAATGACTTTACAAACACTTCCATCTATTTGCAATGGTTTCTTCTTGGTATGATCCATGATAATTTGGTACTAGTTTACAGATAATCCTTAACCTGATAGCAATTTCATATTGGTGTAAATTTGGCAAGAAATCTTTGTCTACGAGGGGAAGAAAGCCTCGAGTATTAATTGACATGTAAGAAGCTCTAGCCCTTTACTATGCCATGTAGGTGTAAATGTAAGGCCTATGGAAAACAACCATCTAAAGGATTTCTTAGCAATTTTAATTAATTACAATCAGTGAGTTCACATTAGTTTCACTTATCTCTGGAAACTTTGTTTTCCTTATGTGTATTTAGTGTTGGTGATATCCCAATTATCTTTACTCTTGCACCAAATACATTGACATTTTGACAAGTTTTCATTATCTTTTTTTTTTTTTTTTGCATTTTCAAATTATGTTGCCTTTTCTTGGGTGCTAAAACTGTTTTCTTAAGAAGTACTGCGGCTGTTTCTTATAGGAACATACTGAGCTATATCTTTTTCTATGCCTCACACTTGTCTTTAGTTTCTATTCCCCATTAGGAGAGGTAAAATTTGCTGTGTTGTACACTGTATTGAATAATATTTTTTCATGACCGACAAGAATTCTAGCTCAGGGTTGTATTCTGCCAGTTTGCTAATGTACCTCTTAAGATGCATACTTTCATGCTTGATGATCATGTTATAAATAAGTCTTGAATTGAACTTTCCTACTGGGCTGTCCTTTTTTTCATTTTACTTGGGGTTTTTACACTTATTTATTATTTAGATCCTATCGAAATATGGTTGCTAGAAAAGTATTTGTTCCCTGGCCCATAGAGGTGCGATTTTGCGAACTCCATCCTTCAAGTCCTCCTCCACCACGGTTAGATAAAAACTGGCCTTTTGTTTTTGCTTTTAAATTTCTTAATTATCATTTATTATTCATCTTATCGTTTGGTAGAATTGTCCTTGCATTTCAGTATGAATTATTGGTTTAAAGCAAGAGGAAAGCTTTCCGATGACCCAGCTTTGCATAGGTAAGCAATCTTACTCATGATGCAATTGCAATTTGGATTTTCATTTTCAATCTGTACATCACGTTGATCATGCTTGATTCATGTGTTATTACTTACAGTGTATAACCCTAAACTTTGTTTCTCTGAATATTCTTCTTTTAGGCATTTCACTCTGTACATCATGTTGATTCTGCTTGAATTTTATGTCTTTTTAGGCCTTGAATTCATGCCGCCTAGGCACTTCAATCGCCCATGGCTTCTTTTAGAACTGCGGTTGTTTCTTTCAAACTTGTATCTTTTTTTGACATATAGGATGTTTCTCCTTGTCCATGTTAGTCTTGTTTAGTTATGTTATGCTAAGTAAGCAAGTGTAATAGGTAATAATGCAAACTAAAGACCCTTGTGGGGGCGTCGTGTTAAAAATAACAAATAAAAGTAAACTAAATCCTGAGTGATTAGAATTCTGAAATTTTTAAACCAAGCAAAATAAGTAAAAGAAGGAATTCTATACCGTATTCCAAATCAATCATCCTCTGTCAGATCAATTGATTTATTCATTTCTTTAATATGAACTCTGGGTTTGCGGTCTCTCGATGGCTGCGTAGATTGCAATACCATCCTGATAATACTAGCATCATTGCACTGCTTCCATCTCTGATATCACTGGAGCGAAGTGTGATCTTCAAGCAGAAGGTAGTGTGGTGTAAACTGCCAATATGATCATAGCATAAGTTGCATAACCAGCTTGTCTAGGTTGAAATGAGATTCTAAAATTCTGTAGATGTAGTATGTTAAAGACAGAAGAAAATGATTGCTGAAGATATCCAACAAGACAAGCAACCTATAAATACACAGAAAAAGTAATTACTGAAACATGTGGGCATACTCTTTTACTTCTGAGAATAGATGTAATGGGTTCCACCCTTGAGTAATTCTGTTGCTCGTAGATAAGGTGAAGTGGTCTTTAACATTCTTAGTTTTGATGATTTCAGAGGTTTCCAACTTTATTGTCCTTTAAGTGATGTGTACACTGCATCTTGTATTGCAGATGTGTCGTAGCATATGCTTCAGATCTCATATTTGCTGGTGTTAGTGTAGATCCTCACCGAAAGAAGGGTCAGAAGACATCAACACTCAGTTTGGATCACGCGTATGTATCAATGAACTTAATCTCCCTACCGTAGAATGAGCTCCATTTTTTATGCTCTTGAAAATTAGTGCTATGATTCTAAACTTGATTATGTTCTTCAGATGTCCAACTAGGGCAAAAGATCTTTTTATCTTATAAAACCTCTTTGTGGATTTAGTTTCATTCATGTAACTTGTCCGAGTTACTTTTGAGCAAAAGATCCATGTGCCTTGTGCATGATTTTGGTAAGGAGGAGCTGAAACTAATCCTGTTTTCCAAATTCGTGTGAGGTCATCGTTTATCGGCAGCCAAATGCTTGGCTATATTCACCTTTTACCTTGTTCCTTTCTTCCTTGAGAATTCTCATCCTCAAACTTGACACAACTGCACAAGTAACTTAGGATCTATCATAGATAATTTTTGTAATGCAGTACATTCAATATTTACCTCATAAAGGAGCCATCAACAGGATCTGAGTGACTTTTAACATCCATTTTTGTTCTCCTTTCCTTAGGATGTGGTTCCATAGGCCTCTCAGAGCTGACGACTGGCTGCTATATGTGGTAAGCATATTATACATATTGCATTTTACTCAATACAATTGTACATGGTCTATGTTATTCATGTTGAAATTTCATGTTTTGTAGATAGAGAGCCCTATTGCCCATGGAGGTCGAGGGTTTAGTACTGGCCGGATGTTTAACAGGAAAGGAGAGGTAATTCTATTTCCATGTCACAAACTGCCTAGTTCATGCTAAGAGCCTTAGGTCATGTTTCTGTCATTGTACAGCTTGTGGTATCGTTGACTCAAGAGTCTCTTACGAGGAAGTTGAAGCCAAGAAAAGAAGTTCCTAAGTCAAAGCTCTAAAGCTCATCTGCAGGTTCTTTGTTACTGGTAAATTTCACAAAACCCCCTGAATTTTGGTTTGTTTAGCACAACCCCCACCCGAAAAAAAATTCAAATTAAACAAAACTCTATGAAGTATTTGAAATTATCATAAATGGTGTTAACATGAAAGATAAAATTCTTGAATACCGTTGTTCTATCTGTATACCAAAACTTGTAAAACTCTCTTACAGTAAACATTTGAAAGTGCATAAGAGGAAAATTCCAAAAACATGTCATGCACAATTCAAAAATAGCATCATTTGTGCTGCTCAAGTGAGAAAAATTCTAGGAAAAATTGTGTCAAGACCCCAAAAGCAATATCTTCATGTGTTGCAGCCCCTTTAGTTTTTCCCCATGTGGTTCAGCCCCAAGAAGTGTGACATCTTGTGTTGCAGCTCTCTTTTAGCAATTATTACCCGCCAGCTCAGCATAGAAAGAGGATAAAAATTATAAAACCCAAAACACCCTTATCTACTCTATTCTTTCATGTTATGTCTAATTAGATATCGTGTTAGGCCTAATTTTATGTTAGGTCTATTTAGAGTTCATGTTAGGTCTAATTTTAGTTTAATTTAATTCATATTAAGTCCAATTAAATGTTAAGTCCAATTTAAGTTTAATTTCATATTAAGTCTAATTTAATTCTTTTAAAGTCTAATTTAAATCATGTTATGTCTAATTTAACTTGTTTTAAGTCTAATTTAATTGAACTTAACATGAAATTAGACTTCAAAAAAATTGAATTAGACGTAACATGATTTAAATTAGATTTAAAAGGAATTTAACATGATTGAAATTAGACTTAAAATTTCGTGTTAGGTCTAATAAAAAGTTCGTGTTGTCTAATTTCATGTTAGGTCTAATAAAAATTCGTGTTAAGTCTAATTTTATGATAGGTCTAATAAAAGTTCGTGTTAAGTCTAATTTTATGTTAAGTCTAATTAAATTTCGTGTTAGGTCTAATAAAAGTTCCTGTTAGGTCTAATTGAAGTTCGTGTTAGGTCTATTTTGTGTTCGTGTTAGTTCTAACTCAGTTCGTGTTAGTTCTAATTCACTCATGTTAGTTCTAATTCATGTTAGTTCTATTTCGTGTTCGTGTTAGTTCTAATTCACTCATGTTAGTTCTAATTCATGTTAGTTCTATTTCTTGTTCGTGTTAGTTCTAATTCATGTTAGTTCTATTTCGTGTTCGTGTTAGTTCTAAATCAGTTAGTGCTAGTTCTAATTCATGAATTAGAATTAACATGAACTGAGTTAGAACTAACACGAACACGAAATAGAACTAACATAAACACCAATTAGACCTAACATGAGTTAGAACTAACACGAACATGAAATAGAACTAACATGAACTCTAATTAGACCTAACATGAACTTTTATTAGACCTAACATTAAATCATGTTATGTCTAAATTAACTTGTTTTAAGTCTAATTTAATTGAACTTAACATGAAATTAGACTTAAAAATTTTGAATTAGACTTAACATGATTTAAATTAGACTTAAAAGGAATTTAACATGGTTGAAATTAGACGTAAAATTTTGTGTTAGGTCTAATAAAAGTTCATGTTAGGTATAATAAAAATTCGTGTTAAGTCTAATTTCGTGTTAGGTCTAATAAAAGTTCGTGTTAGGTCTAATTAGAGTTCATATTATTTCTATTTCGTATTCGTGTTAGTTCTAACTCATGTTAGTTCTATTTCGTGTTCGTGTTAGTTTTAACTCAGTTCGTGTTAGTTCTAATTCAACACGGAATTGAGTTAGAACTAACACAAACACGAAATAGAACTAACATGAACTCCAATTAGACCTAACACGAACTTTTATTAGACCTAACATGAAATTAGACTTAACACGAATATTTATTAGGCCTAACATGAAGTTAGATTTAACACGAACTTTTATTAGACCTAACACGAAATTTTAAGTCTAATTTTAATCATGTTAAATTCCTTTTAAGTCTAATTTAAATCATGTTAAGTCTAATTCAAAATTTTAAGTCTAATTTCATGTCAAGTCCAATTAAATTAGACTTAAAACAAGTTGAATTATACATAACGTGATTTAAATTAGACTTAAAAGGAATTAAATTAGACTTAAATTGAACTTAACATGAAATTAGACTTAACATTTAATTGGATTTAATATGAATTAAATTGAGCTGAAATTAGACCTAACATGAATTCTAAATAGACCTAGCATGAACTCTAAATAAATCTGACATGAAATTAGGCCTAACACGAACTCTAAATAGACATAACATGAAATAATAGAGTAGATAAGAGCATTTTGGGATTTTGTACTTTTTATGCTGAGTTGGCGGGTAATAATTGCTAAAAGAGCATTACAGCAGCACAAGATGTCACACTTCTTGGGGCTGAACCATATGGGGAAAAAATAAAAGGGCTGCAGCACATGAAGATATTGTTTTGGGGCCTTGACACAATTTTCCCAAAATTCTAAGGGACTTACTCTGATTTACAAAGTTTTGGGAGGTTTGTGCAAAACAACCAAAGTTCAGGGGGGTTTTGTGACATTTTCCTTCTTTGTTTCTGTCTGCAAATCCTTCCTAGTAGCCAATGCTGGTTCTAGTTTGTCCTCTTTATTCAGGAATTTTGATGTGTGTGCAGGATGATCCTCCCGTACTCAGTTGCATGCCCATTTTCCAGACATGTAAGCCTCAAGAAGTACAGGTTCTATATGTTTAAATGGAGAAACGCAAGCTGTACGATTTTTACTTTTAAGGGGGAAAAGGAAGGGGGATTCTATTTATGGGTAAATCAGGCCTTTTGATATTATTATGTGTAAATATTCATTAATTGATTGAATAAATTATAGGGGAACAGGGGTCATTAATTGTTGAATTACGGCTAACTTTCTAGAGATCGTTTTGTTATTAGCCCAGTTAACTAAATTCAAGTAGTCATGTAATCTTTTAAGGTTCAAAAATGCATACTCACATAGCTTACTATGTCTTGGGAAATTTTAGAACTATACTGGAAGCGAGTACTGCTTCTTCCAGACATGATATCTAAAACTAGAATTCCGAAGTTGTATACATCCAACTTCATCGAAAAACGCCCACACTATGCACATTCAGCTGCCATGTAACCACTGCAATACCCCAATGAAATTAGATTGTTGCTTATGGGAAAAGTCTGTTCAGTCTATGTACACGATGCTGAAATTCTATTTGTTCTTACTCATCCAATAATACATTAGTACAACCTACTTAGCACAAATCTAATAAAAATACCAAATACAAATCCAAGAAAAATACCAAATAAAAGAACAAATACAACAAGCTTCAACAAATCCATAATATCAATCTCAATCTTTCTTTTTTCCCGCACTTCTCTAATTGAGACGACACTCAAAACTTGTGGCATCACGCTCGACTGCTTCGTCTGAACAAGCCCTATCTTTGAACCTTCAAACTCCCCTTTATCAGACACCCATCAGACACCCATTTGAAGAAGCCATAATTACTCACTTTCCAATTAGCACATCCTAAAAACAATCGACCAAGGTTCGCCTTAGTTCCAGATGTCGAGAGTATAGCCCTCCTTCCATAATGGCATATCAATCCACGACGAGTGCTTGAAGATGACTCCATGATCCACGGCTACAGATACAAAAGTTTACATATTCATAGAAATTAAAAAATAATAATTGGCAAAAAGGAAACACTAACATAATATTTTTTTTCCTTCCACAACGGCACGTCAATATTTTATGCCAAACAACCCAATGTACATAAACCAAATATGTGGAAGCAGTTTGGTTCTGAAAAAAATTATAACTGTAATCGCAACTGCAACTATCTTTTCAAAATTTTATGCCAAACAACCCAATGTACATAAACCAAATATGCCTTCATATAAAGCAACACCAATTGGAACAAAAACAATGAGACAACTGAAGTGGAATTGATATATTTTGGCTCTGTTGTCTATTGACTTGACCGATGTCCTAAATTTCACTACAGAAGTAGAAAATTCAACTGGCGATGAAGCATAGCAGCTGGCGACAGAGTCCCTTGATGACAATAGCTAAGCATAGATCCCAAGAACAATCATTAACTTCGACTTCGATGATCTCAAATCCCAAATTTCTTAGCTTTCACACTTTGCTGCTATGCTCCATCTGACGTACATCTTATAACACAGTCATATCAGAAAGGATTAGAATTAACAAGTGGAGTAGCATGCTAAGAAATTTTTTTGAAAAGAGACGGGGCGAAGTTAATTAGAGAGATAGGGATCTGAAAAATTAATTGAAGGACGAAGTTAATTAACTGATTCGAATTGAAGGCACAAAAACATTAAAAAAAGAGGAAAATTGAAAGAGGTCCAACCTGGGTTGAAGGCGAGATCGCGAAGGAGGAGGAGGTTGAAGGCGATATCACGGAGGAGGAGGGCTGAAGGCCTCGGCGGAGGGGGGAGCTCGACGGCTGAGGGCTGGAGGCTGAGGGCGTCGGCTGAGGGCTGGGGGCTGAAGGCGTTGGCTGAGGGCTGGGAGCTCGGAGGAGGGCTGAGGGCTGAAGGATCACGTCGGTGGAGCTCGACTGCGAGAAGAGAGGGATTTGGACCTGGGGAGGGAGAGGGTTTGGGTTATGGGGAGAGAGAGAGGGTGAGGGTACAAGTTCATTTATGTCTCTTGGGAATTGGGGAAGAAGATCCAACGGCCATTTGTGCTCACGAAAATCTAACGATCAGAATTTGTTTTCGCACAGGAACAATGCGAAAAAAATTTGCATCCGAAAACTTATATATAAATAAATAAATAAATATATATATATATATATATATACTAATTCTTATGCACGTGCAATGCCATGTGGTTAAATATCAAAATTATTTATTATTGTTTATTTTCTTACTATAAAATAAGTCAAATTCATTTTGAGCTAAAATCTATAAACATGGATTATTACATTTGCCATAAATTTTATTTAAACATTTTTTAAAAAATTTATGCCGTAATGACAGGTCAAATTTAGAACTTCTTGATCCCCATAGCAATACGTGGCAATCATCAGGAATATAAACATGTTCAAAAAAGTAATTAGATCAATAAATTAAGCAAAAGATATGCATTTTTCTTCACATGTACAGCAAACATCTTAATCCTTATGAATAAAACATACACACTACACATTCTGTCAATATATAATATTGAATGTAATGTATTCAGAATAATATCAAGTAAAAAAAAAGAAAGAAAGAAAAAGAAGAGCAAGACTTGAAACAGAACTATTGCATTCTTAAATGGGATCTCAGCTTATTTAGAGTAGAATTCCCCAATTTAAAATATTATCCACGTCCATCACCATCACATGAAACTCATCGAAGTTCCTGATCACCAATTATCATCCCACCTAGAAAAAAATACATCAATAATCGCAATAACAATTTCACTAAATAAACTCAATTGAGTTTAAAATTCACCAATCTTCTGTTCAGGTTAGCTTTAGTACTTTACGAACTATCCCCCTCCATGTGGACTGTTGTTAAGAAACTAAAGGAAAAGAAAAAACATCAGATCAGATCCGAGGGAAAATTTAAGCCAAAAAATAATTCATAAGCAAATTCACAAATGAATTTGAATCCAAAAAATAATCAATAATATCAATTAAAAAAATAAATAAAAACAATAAGAAAAAAATGTTGGGTATCAACTCAAACTCAAGTTAGTATAGTGTTTTTAATTCTTTGTAGAACTTCACGAGAATTAGATAGGGTTAGAGATCTATCATGATTAGGAGTTTGGGTTCCATCATGATTAGGAGTTTGAATCTTATTCTAATTAGGAAGTTAGGCTAGAGATATGATTTTGGTTTTCCTATATATGTCCTTCTATTGTTAGAGGAAAAAACTAAGAAGAAGAAGTGTAGAGAGAAAGAGAGACAGGGTTTGGCAGTCTTTGTCCGTGCAAAAGATTGTAATTTGGAGGTGATAGCGGATTGATTTTGATCTCGTGGTTTTTTCCTATTGAGGGTTTTCCACGTTAAATCTTGCGTGATTTTATTTGTTATATTTGGTGGCTTTTTGGGGTTTTTGTGAGATCTTAAAAATCCCTACAAGTGGTATCAGAGCGGGGTTCGACGGTTCGTAGAGGTTTGGTCGGTGCGCAATTCATGAAGGCGTCAGTGGTCGAAACGTGATGATCGACATCGGGAAAAAATGGTTACTGCAACGACGATATTGTAGTGGGAATACTGTAGAGAGCACTGTTCACGCAGATCCGACGGTTGAGGTTGATTTGTCTTTTGATCGAGGATTTGGAGGTGGATTTTAGTGATCAAGGAGTCGTTCCTAGGGTTTTTCGACGTGTTGAGTTCGTTTTTTATGTTGGTTTTATCAAATTCAATCTCTTCAGTGACTGGTTTGAATTTTGATTATGGTTAGAGAATGATGACATCTTTGGATCCAAAGTTTGATTTTCCACTATTCAATGACAAGATAAATTTTACAGTATGACAGTGTATGGTTCAAGATATTCTTGTATAGCAGGGTGTTGATCAAGATTTAGAGGATAAGGAACCTAAAGGATTGAAGGATGCTGAATGGAGTTCTATGCAAAAGAAGACGGTTAGCACAATTCATTTGGCACTCGCCCCCGAGATCAATTACAATGTTATGCAAGAGACCACATCAAGAGGGTTGTGGGAAAGGCTCGAGGGAATTTATGAGTCGAAGTCGATGACCAACCGATTGTGTTTGACGATGGAGCTTTATTCGTTAAAGATGGAAGAAGGTACTGTAATTCAAGACCACATCAATGTCTTTAATCAGCTAGTTTGCTAACTTATGAATATTCATGAGGACATTAAAGAAGAAGAGTAGGCGCTACTCCTATTGTCTTCCTTGCCGAAGTCGTACAAGCCGTTAGTTCAGACGATAATTGCAGGGTAGCAGACTTTGAAGTTCGACGATGTGACAGCACTCCTACATGAGAATGAAAGAATAATGAGAAAGGAGAGCGCATCTAATGATGGTAAGAATGCACTAGCTTTTGAAGGTTCTAATCGAGAGAGGAGTACGGGGAGATGTGACAGTTATCGAGGAATGTTAAAATCTCGGGCTCGAGACGACAGCGAAAAGGAGTGCTATTATTATGGAGAGAATGGTCACATTCAGTTCAGATGTTCCCAGATACGTGATGATTTGAAAAGTATTAGACAGATGAAGCTTCAAGAAAATGGGAAGAAGGCGGACTTCTTGGTGGTTGTATGTGATGAAGACGTGGTTTTATTGATGCAGAGTACAGGTACTGATGCGAGTAATACTTGGGTGTTAGATTCTGTAGCCTCTATGCACGTTTGCAACAATAAAATTTATTTTAACACATTGAAGACAGATGAAGAATTTGATGATATGATTATTGGAAACAATGAGAAGATGAAGGTTGAAGGTGTTGGAAGTGTTCGCCTCAAGCTTCACACTGGGAAGGTCAGAATTCTTCATCATGTGAGATATGTATCATCATGTAGTGCTAATTTAATTTCGTTGGGTGAGATGACATCACGTGAGTACAAGTATGTGGGTGAAAGAGAGTGGTGCAATGTGTATAGAGATGGTGATTTGATTTTGTGAGGGAGGAAGAATAGCAATCATATTTGCTATTTAGATGGGCGATCCGTTAATAATGTAGATTACTCTTCTCAGACTCTTGTCCACAAGGAAGATGTGAAAAACAAGATGAAGATAGTGAGTTTTTCTGAAGCCGTTAAGACACTTGGAGATTTTTCGTCGAGGAAGAATATGTTGAGTATCAACTCAAACTCTAAGTTAGTATAGTATTTTTAATTCTTTATAGAACTTCATGAGAATTAGATAGGGTTAGAGATCTATCATGATTAGGAGTTTGGGTTCCATCATGATTAGGAGTTTGAATCTTATTCTAATTAGGAAGTTAGACTAGAGATAGAGTTTTGGTTTCCCTATATATGTCATTCTATTGTTAGAGGAAAAACTAAGAAGAATAAGTGTAGAGAGAAAGAGAGAGAGAGAGAGAGAGAGGGTTTGGTCGTCTTTGTCGGTGCAAAAGATTATAATTTGAAGGTGATAGTGGATTGATTTTGATCCCGTAATTTTTTCCTATTAAGGGTTTTCCACGTTAAATCTTGCGTGATTTTAATTGTTGCATTTGGTGGCTTTTCGGGGTTTTTACGAGATCTAAAAAATCCCTACAAAAACATCAAATTAGATTAGATATGAGCAAAATATCGTAAGAATATTCCAATCTCTAGGCAATGGCAGTAGAATGGGAAGATCAAAAATTGCCAATCAAAGAAGTCGTTGATCGAGGAGGCGATGGAAGAGCACTGGAACATGATAAGAGATTTTATTTTAGCTAAGAGAGAAGATGATTGAATGGGTTTTAGAGAGAGGGCATCTTGAATGGGACAAAGACAGGGAGAGGAGATTTGTGATGAAAGAAAAGGTAGCTTTTTTAGGATTAGGATACAAAGATGGGAGCGGAGATTTCCAAAGAGTTTACACATTCTGTGAGACGTAGGTTAGGTGAGGCGGTTTTTTTAACAGGATAAAAGGATTCAGTTAAAACTCTTGTACATGGGCATTTTTAAGTTAAAAAAGTGAATCGGTTATTTGATGGTTTTAATTTACTGTTCATCTCATTGTTCTCTTTTAGTTAAAAGAAGCAGTAGATAGTCGCCTTGTGTGAGAAATGAAAATAGATGCAATTAAGAAAATAGGATGTTATGTTAGGAATGAATTGCTAACCACCGAGATAACCGTTCAATAGTACTTATATTTGAGAAATAGTATCTCTAAGTTAAATTTATTTGAAATTTTTCTAGGCCAAGAAAAAGAATATCTCAAATAATATATTTTTTTAGAACAACTATTAACTAACTATTGCTAAGGCATTAGCTAGGCTCATAAAACAAAAAAAAAATTTAAAAAGTGAATACATGCTGACTTGTGATGAACAAAAAATATTATAAAGTGAATAAATACATGTTGACTTAAATCATACCTTGCTGTTGTAGAGTCCAATAGCAGCAAGTATGAGGCGATCACCAACGAGCTTCCAGCAGAAGCCAACCATCTGCCCTCGAGATATTTTTGTGCTCCTGCATCAAAAATTATCACCAAAAATCTTATATTTAAAACCCATTCCTAAAATATTATTTTAAGCTAACCAAAAACCCTTTAATTACCATCAAGTCGCTGTAGACCCTCCTGAGGAAGTTGATCTTGTTCGTTGGTAAAAAATTTGATACTACGTAAATCAGCTTTGTGAGTGGTCGGATAAGCATTTTTTTTGTTAGTGTTGCCGGCCATAGTAAATAGTCTTCCACTGATACAAACAAATAAAGAAAAAAAATCAATAAACATTAAAAATTAAACGAAACGAAAACGATATTTGTATAAGGCTTTTCACATTTCATACATAATGTAAAAGTTCTTGGATATTTTGTTGGAGAAAAGGCAATTTTGCCTTTGTGAATAGTCCCACATTGAAAAATGAAATGAATAGTTGGTGGTTTGTAATGGTTCTCCTTTTATTTGACTTTGAATAGTGTTTTGGGTTTTGTATTGTTTGGGCTTTGTATATCACACTCACCGCACACGCCACGACGCGCGCGCCTCGCCGCACCGCACGTTTTTCGTTTTCTCTGGCTTTATTTTGCACGTTTTTCACGTGCGTAACGGTTGCGGATTTATTGAGTAGCGGTCGACATTATGGCGAACGTTACAGAATTGATTGCTGGATTTTGTTCTTGTTTCTCTTCTCTCCTCTGCATATTATTTCTTCTATATTTTTTGTTTTACTTTTTGAGCAACTTTCTTCATCTGAGCAGAAGCTCTGTTCTCTCACCCGAGTACAGAGGCAGACCGCTTCTGGGGGTTTTTACCGCTAGGGGAGAGAGGATCATCTGCGCAAGGGCGATAGGCGGGTCATTAATCTTCTAGGATAGTGATTACACGACTGCTCCAGTTCAGGCTAGATTTTATTGTTTTATTTTATTCGGATTTATATGCATGCTATAATCATATTTGATATTTTTTCCAACAAAAGTTTTCCTTTTTAAGAATGAGCTGGAGATATACCCCGTATTTAATCGAAGTGTGTATGTCCAACTTTTTATTGGAACGGCTGTAATGTAGAAAACCTTTATTTTCACAACCGTTCCAATAAAAACGTGTTGCATTTCCAACAACAACAAAAAATCATCGTAAAAGAAGTGGAAGAAAACCTTAAAAAAATGAAGACGGCTCTCCAAAGTTATTACAACTAAAAGATTAGAATGAGTAACAAAAAAAGTAAATAATTGAGAAGAGAACCTTATAAGACAGAAGAACTTGTTGGGCTGGGGGAGCCTCAAGATATCATCAACATGGTTATTAATTTATAGGATGAAAAATTCAATTCTCCAACTTGGTCAGTAAGAAAATTGATGAATCAAATAATTGGTATGGAAGAAAACTAACGCCCGAATTTGCTCCTCAAGCTAAACCATGACATTGAACTTAGGCATATGTTGATATGTGGATGCATTGTATTTTAATTATCTTTCCATGTACAATTTCCCAAAATCAACACTATTTCCCTGAAAATATTGTTACTTTGATTAATATTTATATGAATGAACTTGATGAGAGTTTGTCAATATGTTATGTAGGAGACATTATAGATCGAGTGATGAACATGAAAATATGAAATATGTTTCCTGAGATCAACGTGCATATGAGCTCCCTGTATATATACATACTTTCTTTATATAGCATGGGACAAAACTAACACAACCACCTCTGGAGTCTATAAGACTAAAGACTATAAATGCATGACAAGATTCTTCCATGTAATCAACCAAATAATCTTTAGTCATTAGTAATCCATAGTTTCATTAAGATAGCTTTTTAAATAAGTTTGAGCATTGTTTACGTAACCGTGAAACCTTTTTAAATATTAACCCTTCTATAAGTTTGGGAAGTTCAGAAAATTGCTAAAACATTTTAAAAAATTTCTCAAGTAACTTGCAAAATGGTGTTACGCTATATTATTTTTTGAATGAAAATGCCCTCAAAAGCAAAAATTGTCCCCTCCTCCTCGCTAAAAAACCATCAAGAAAAATGTAACTACTAATTTTATATAAAACAAAACAATAAAAAATTAACTTGAATGTTTTTTAATAAGTTGTTTTAAGTGGAGGAATGTATTTTGGATGGGACTCTCTATTTTCGTGGGAGGACTAATGTACTATCTTCAAAACCATAATTTTAAAATTTTGACAGTTAAGTGACAAAACTCACTAGATTTCTTACAAAAGTTATTGGAAGTATTTTAGCCATTTAAACGAACGTGATTTGCCAATGACTCATCTTGTTAATTTTGTGGGTTTTCTGACGAAACTTATCAGAGGCCGAGTGTCATTTCCAAATTTTTTTGGTGTTTTGTCACAAACATCTAAATTTACTGGAGATTTTCAAAAAATTTGATAGTTTAGGAGTGTTTGGCAACCGTGGTGTTTTTTTGTCGTTTCTGTTTTTTTTCAACAAAAATAAAGAAACGCGTTTGGCAACCGGGCATTTTTTTGACTTATCTCTTTACAAAATCTAAAAATTAAACACTTTTCTCAAAACACCAAAAATGTGTTTTGAGATTCCATTATTTCATCTAAGCCGCCGCCGTCCGCTCACCCGTCGCTACCGGCCCGCCGCTGCTGGCCGGCCATCACCGCCGCTCGCCGCCCTCAGGACCGCCGCCACCCTGCGGCCACCGCCCGACCGCCGTCCGGCCGCCGCCGCCCGCCGTCGCCCACCCGACAATCGACCGCCGGCCACCCTCCACTCGTCGCCACCACCACCGCCATAGCCGCGCCACCCGTCTGCCGCCGACCTGCCGCTGGCCCGCCGACCACCCGTCGGCCCGCCGCCGCCCGCCCTCGACCGGCCACCCGCTGCAGCCACCGTCGCCGCCACCGCCACCGTTGCCCGCCGGCCACCCGTCGGCCACCCACCATCCGACTGCCGCCGCCCGCCCACTACCGCTATATAAATGGTCGAACTAGTTTGACCAAAATAGTGTTTTCAAAACATATTTGAAAAAGAAACATCATGGCATGGTGCTTTTTAAAAAAAAAACTAAAAAAACACATTGATTATCAAATACACACTAATTATAGCAGAGCCCTTGTGCTATCACCCAATTTCGAGTAGCTCCCCTATAGTTTTATTTGAGTGAATTGACCCCCTGAGCGAATTCTTTTGACTCTAAAAATCGTTAAAAATGTTCGGCAAGGTTTCACTAAAAATGTGTATTCACGCTTGTCCCATTACTACAAGCGGTCTATTTTTGATACATGTAGAACTACAGTGATCTACTTAAAATGGGTGATAGTACATTGGCAATTAACCCCTTTTATTTTATTTTATTTTTATAGTCCAGAGAAATACACATTTAAGATATTATTCTAAGAAACCCCCCAATTCTTGACCACGTTCTGAAATTTACCCTCAAAATATATCCAAAAGTACCCCCCAAAAATCCTCCCTTACTCTCCTCGGCAATCTGACAATCTCCCTCGATCGGCGAGGCTGCAACGGGCGCGGGTATGAGCAATCTAACCCTAGATTCGCAAATCGTGATGAAAATTACCTTTTTTTCTCATTCAATTTTAACCCAAAGGCGAAATCCATGGTCGTTGACATAGATCTAGGTTCGTTTTCCAATGTTTTTTTACGCTCATTTATCATGTTTTTTTTTATCGTTTAAAGTAGGCTTCAGTAGAGGCTCATCTGAATTGGATCTGAAAATTTGGGATTCAGTGTCCAAATTAGGGTTGCCTCTTTTTTTTCTTTTATTAGATTAGATGCAAAATTGATGATTAATGCGCACTTGAACTTTTATCTTGGTTCTCGAATCCCATGAATCAAAGAGTTTTGGGAAAGTTTAGGGTTCCCATTAAAGTTTGGGTGAAGAAAAGATTGGAAATTTGTTAAAAGGCATGGGCCTATTTTACTAGGATCAAGAAATTGGGTTCCTACGAGTTTTAACTCTTGAGATAATTTGAAGCGGAGTCTACACGACATGTTAGCCTTCCGTTGTACATTGGAAAATATATGTTTCTGCTGTAACTGTGCATTTGTTAAGCAAGCTAGACCTAGCCATAAGAGGACAAAGTTTGTATTCTTGGGATGAAGATTGAACTCAAATTCTTGTTTACAGATCACGCGCATTGGAAATTAAGCATAGAAACTGTGTGAAGGTTGTATTCTACAACTAAACTTTACTCAAATGATTGGGAAAGAAGCCCTCAAAATTTTTCTTTTCTGCGTATACTAGGAGCTTGTGCCTATTTGCCACGGAATCACTAGAACAATTTTACAACAGTAGAAATGAAGACCGCCTAAGAAACGATCATTGAAGTTTAGTTGTGTGCTATATACTGTTTTTGGAACATATTTGAACGTATTCATATAGGATTAATGTGGCTTGATGTGTTGTTAAGTATTCAGCCAATCAGTTAGGATATGGGGCGTAGTGTTGGTGTGCATTGTAGGGCTCTTGACGTGTGTCACTTGAGCTCACACCAGGCCCTTGTTTGGTTATTGAAGCAAATGAAAGTGAAAAGTAAAGTCGGGAGATAATTCTATGCATCAAACATAATTGAAGTTAATTGTTGCAGATTTTTTTGCTGGTAGGTTCTATATATGAACGCATGCCAATTTCTAATCACATTTGTACACTTCAGGACTCAATTCGGCGGCTTCTCCTTGAAAAATGTTGCAGAGCAAGCAAGCAGAGGAATCCTTTGTACCATTGTTTTGTGGTCTTCCCGATGACCTCTCCCTTCTTTGCTTGGCTAAAGTTCCCCGTCGCTACCATCATGTTCTTAGATGTGTTTCAAAGAGATGGAGAGCCTTTCTATCAAGTGAAGAATGGCATTTTTGTCGTGGGAAGTACAGTTTAGAGGAGGCTTGGATATACGCCATGTGTAGAGATAAATGTGGACACAACTGCCTGTACGTATTGGATCCAGAAAGGCATAGCTGGAAACACATCGATACCATCCCATCTGCATGCTTAAAGAGGCTGGGCATGTCATTTGAAGCTTCAGGAAAGAAACTTTATCTATTGGGTGGTGGTGACGGCTGGGATAAAGATTGTGCAGATGATGTTTTTTGCTATGATCCTTCTGCAGAGAGGTGGAAAGAAGCTGCTAGAATGCCTACTGATAGGTATCTGTGGTGCTTATATTCTTGTCTACTTGTTATTGTAACTGCATCTTCCAATCAGAAATATCCTATGTTGCATGGACAACTATATCATGAAGCCGTACCCCTACCTGACACTTCTTGTACCTATAACAGACACCGAGACTCCTTGAATAGTTTTTGAATGTATGCATATCTTTATTCAGAAGCATACTAAAATATATGATACATGTTTAAGTTTAAAACCATCGCCACAACACTTTTTGGTTACTAGAACACTTTGATTCACTCTTTGATGCATCTAATATTTTCCAAGTCCATGCTCTTCCTTTCTATGTATCACCGTTCTTTTTTGCTTCCTTCCTTGCTAGTTTATATTTCTCAAATTTTTTCTTACTCCTGCACTTTTGCCAGTCACACTTTAATTGATTTTTTAACTTCTTTATGTTATTATCAACTCTCTTTACCATCTAATCTAAAACTCTTAGATGATTCTGGTATATATTTAGCCACCTTCTTAATACAAGAAGACATACTACTACACATAATAGTAGTCTTGTTATCTATATTCCATACATCTCCTTCATCATCTTATCTTTCAAATGAAACTACATGCTTTCCTTTTTAAGTTCCACCATTGAGTTCTTAGTCTATTGTTCCTATTAGTTTTTGTATTTCACTTCTTCATAGCAGTGTCTAATATCATCAACCTATGTTGTGTGGTTAAACTCTCTCCAGGTATAATTTTAAGATCTTTACATGTTAACCTACCCACCCTTCTAGTAAGATAAAAGTCTATTTGACTGCTATTAGATCTACTTTTAAATGTTATAAAGTGTTAATTCATTTTCCTAAATTGTATATTTACTGTCATTAAATCATTCGACATAACAAAATCTAAAAGCCTTTCTCTCATGTCGTTCTTATCTCCATAACCAAAACCTCCATGTATCTTCTCATATCCATTATTATCCTTGCCAACAATGCTCATTAAGGCCTTCCACAAACAATTTCTCTCCTACTAGAATTCCCTATACCAATGCATTTAAGCTATTTAGTATTGTAGGACAATCCTATTTTTGGTGCATAAGCACTAACAATATTAAGAAGTTAATAACCTCTACTCTAATCCAACTTTTATTCATATTATTCTATCTCCAACTCTTTTTACATCTACAAACTATCTTTTATTATGTTTTCTACAAGTATTCCCACTCCATTTCTATCCTCCTTTTCTCCTATGTACTAAAGTTTATATCTAGTCTTTTCATTTTCTCTAGATTTTTTACCTATCCATTTAGTTTTTTGTAAACAAATTATACTAATCTTTCTTCTAATCATGATATCTACTAATTCTATCGTCTTTCCGGTCAGAGTACTTATGTTCCGTAGTTCTTTTCTAAAAATTTCCTGCCCTTTTCTTGCCCCATAGGTTTTTTCTAAAAGTCTACTGCACTTTTTCTTGCTTGTGACATTCTAATCTATGCCTAGTACTATTTGGCAATCTATTAGAGGATTGTAGTTTCTTAAAACATCATTGCGTACTTGTCATTACACCGAGGTGACATTGATGTAATGCGTAGCTTCTGGGGAACACCCTAGCAAACCGTCATTGTCTACTTATCATTGCATTGGGGTGACATAGATGCAACGCGTAGTGGGGATGCCCTCATTGAATGTTCTATAGGATTCATCATGTGTATGTAGTTAAGAAACGAGCAGATTTCCAATTTATCATATATAGCAATATTTTATAAAGTACATAATAAAGAAACGTAAAAACGTTATAGGAACTTTGATTCTCATGACATGTGAATGAAAAAATAATATCTACCTCATGCAAATTATTAACTTCAATGTGTGTATGTGCGTGTGTGTGTGTCCCCTACCTTTTACAAAATTTTCTTGTCTTTCACCTGCACCCATGCCCATGCAACATAGGAAATATCGAACATTATGTTCTTGAGAAGCCAAATAATTTAGTTCGTCATTATGAAAGCTTATTTGTTATTGTTTGAAGATTTCACTGCATCAAACTACTTTGTCCATGAAATTTGATGTAGTGATGGCCAAATTACATATGAGTGGATTTGAGGTTGTTGTGGTGGAGTACGAGAGTGGGTTATGGAAGGCAAGTGGAGTGGGTGGGTGGGTAGAAGGAAGAGTAATAAGAGAGGAGAGAGAAAAGGATATTATTGGTAGTTAAAACAAAAGTGATGTAAGAAGGGATCGAGGAAAGCTTTACAATTGTTGGGTTTTGTCTCCTTTGATTAGTCAAATTTGGGGAGGTCTTGAAAATATATAGGGGTGGAAGCATTTCTTTTCCCCGTTTTATAAAAGAAAAGCTACAATTGGCACAGTTTCGTTTTCAATAGGGAACTGATTCCAAACCAGACTAAAGAAAATCTCAAATTTCAATGCCTCAGGAAAACATTATTGATTACAACCTTGTTAATGGCATAAATCTACCAAGGCGGTTTGCAAGGGTCAAACATATAAGCATACAACCACCGTGATTTTATCCCACCTTTTTGTGGTCGGCTGAATCCTATTTTTCTATTTCAGTTCTACTAAAGTTAAGTTTATCTGCTCCCCTAAGTTTATCATTATCATATCCTTCAGATAAGCACATCCAATTTCCTTTGTGTAATTCCAGGTGCTTCTTTCTGTCTGCAGCTGTGGACAACGAAATCTTTGTCACAGCTGGCACAGGATCAGGCTCTCCGACTAAACTCAAAGAATGGGATATCTACGACCCAATATCTAATAGCTGGAGATCCGACAGTAATCCAATGCCCATTTCAGACCGTTTGAAATCCACTTGTTTCAATGGCAAAATATATACCTTCCACAAAACATGGTACAACAAAATATATGCCAGAGTCTATGATCCGCTAAGCAAAAAATGGGAAGATATCCACAAAGAAATTGCGTCGTGCCAATTTGGGCCAATGGTAGTAGTAGATGGAACTTTATACATGTTGGATGAGACTTCGGGGACAAGGCTAATGATTTGGGATCAGGAATATCAACTCTGGGTCCCACTTGCTCGGCTCTCTTTGCAGCTGACTAGACCTCCGTGCCAGCTGGCAGTCATCGGCAGGAAAATTTTTATTATTGGTACAGGGCTGAGTACTGTGGTGGTTGACGTGGATATGGCTGTGAATGCTAGGGGGATATTGGTGACCTCTTCGTTTGCTCCTCGTGATGTTGATAATGTTGATATTGTTGGTTGTAAGGCCATTGCCATTTAGACTTCAGCTCGTGAAAGACTCAAAACGCCCTCAGGAGATGGTTCTATTGTTGTCTGATGACAAGCAGCCGAAGTGATAATGTGTACCTACGAGTAGTTACAAGTAAAATCTCTTATGGATGCCGTTCTCTGCAATTGTTGTTATAATTAGCGTTGTAACGGTTTTTCGATGAAAGAATTGAATCATGCGTCAGTACTTGCGAAACGAAAAATAACGCTCGCCGTGTAGGAGAGATTTGCAGGTATCTAGTGATCAGTAAATCATGTAGATAAAATGCTAGTAAAGACATAGCCTGCGAAAAACTATGACATTTTCGAAATTATTTCTACGGTTGTCCGTCGACAAAGATGGCGAGCGGATTGCCATTTTTGCAGTTGTTGTTATGATTCATTAGCGTCATTGTGGTTCTTTTAATCCCTTGCCTTCGTGAATGGCAGTAGTTAATCCTGCGGAGAGGTTCGCAGTGCTTGTAGGTTTTTTTTGTTGCAGTATAAAATCTCTACGGATTGTTCCCATCAGATGTCTTGAATGCTCGAAAACCAAACTCGATTACAGAAAAGAGAGAGAAAGAAACAAAGAGGATAACATTCTACTAGAAATAATGATAGGGGCCCTTTACCATACTCCCAATCATACCACCTCTCTTGCTACAGTGTACGAGGCTCACATGAGATTTTAATTTTAAAATCTCATGTGAGTCCTGTGCACTGTAGCAAGAGAGGTGGTGTGGTTAGGAGTGTGATAAATGGTGTGCCCTTAAAGCAAGTGCATCAAGCTCCTAGTTGGGAGTCCTAATCACCAAGCTCTCGAGAGCTCTCAAACATTTTAGAATAAAAAATTAAAAAAATAAGTCTTGGGAGGCCCTCCTTTTTATATGGAGCTCCAACAAGCTCCTAGTTAGGAGCTCTACCAATATCAAAAAACCCCTCTTCTATTTTAATATTTTACCCATTACTCAACGGTCATTTTTTAACTCTAATTGCTCATTTATTTCATTTACCAGATCTTTGTATCTATTCTATTTCATTAAATCATTAAAAAAACAAACAAAAGAGACTGAGCCACTTAAAATTCTCATCAGGAATACCAAGCCCCTTCTCGTCTCCCCTCATCTCAAAAGAGACCTCTTCATATCCCCAACCCCAAACCCAGACCTTGAGACCTCTCATCTCCTGTCGAATCAAATCCACGCATCTTCATCTCTTGTGTCAAAGTCTCTATTTTGCCGAGGACTTGCCGATCTGAGCTCAGGCCTTGCCGATCGGAGAGGGGACTTGCCGATCGGAGATGGTCTATCAGGTTAGAACCCGTCAAAGTCACTATTTTGATTAATCGAGCATTCTTCATTTTGGAAAAGGTTGGATTTTTTGCTTTTTTTTGGCAGTTTTTGATCACTCTGCAATTGTGTTTTTGTGGGGGGTGGTTTTGTAAATCTTGCATAGCTTGGGAGCTCCCAAGCGCTCAATGTCCACGTCAGCCTAAGGAGATGGCTTGGGAGCTCCTTGGGAGCTTGCTGGAGGGCTTGCAAACTCTCCCACCACCACATAGGCCTTGAGAGGGGGCGCAAGTGTCACGGGCTGATTCTTTCACCCCAAGCCTCACTCGAACCCGTGCGGCACTTAGTCACTCTTTCCCTCACTAGAATGGCTAAGTCAGCCTAATCCCTCAAACACTCACTCAAGAGAATGGAAGAGAACACTCAAGAGTGGAAGTGGAAGCTCTTATTGCTTTATTGCTTAGCAACTCTTGCTTGATACAAATGGAATGCCTTAGCCCCTATTTATAGGTGAGGCTAGCTTACAATGAATGGCTATGATTAGCCTTCTAGATCTTTCCTACATCCAACGGTTAGGATTGAGTCTCTAGACTCTTCTCCTAAAATATCTCCCTAGATATTTACATGAGACTTTCCTTGAATCTTCTAGATACAAGATAATTGTCATATGCAAGAAGACTCTAGAAAACCCAAGAAACTTCATGGACCCAACCTTTAATGAGTGAGTCCAAATGCACCCAATTGAGCCAAAATGGGACGGTTCGTGACATTCTCCCCCACCTATCCGAGCGATGCCCTCATCGCTGAGCCTTCTCCCGGCGGAACTTCTCGATCAA
>BQKN01064277.1:253955-264591 GCA_022839385.1 Asparagus kiusianus
CCCCCCCCCCCCCCCCCCCCCCCCCCCCCCCCCCCCCCCCCCCCCCCCCCCCCCCCCCCCCCCCCCCCCCCCCCCCCCCCCCCCCCCCGCCCCCCCCCCCCACTCGTAATAACCTGACATCGACAATGGCGACTGATTTGGCTCGGCTGAGGGAGATGAGCTGAGATGGAGTGATGTAAGAGACGCTTCTCGCCATGGATCTCCCCCTCCCCGCGAAAAGTTGGAAATTTTGGGAGTGGGAATCAACAAAACTCGTGCTTTGATTGGAAATTCTGGGAGTGGGAATCAACAAAAGATATATCTTAACTAACCAAAAGTTACAATTTTTTTTAACTTATGGTATCAAAGCGTAAAAAAACAAAATTCTGAGATCTGAAAGGGCTGATGTGTTATTAGTATAAAATCATTTCGGACAAATTTTCAAAACCAACCTATTTGAAAATTTACTCCCAGAAAACAACCACTTTCAAACTTAATTGCAAAAACCAACCTGGTTTCAGCCCCAAGGCTGAAACCAGTTCGGTTTTTGTGAAAAAACTTCGGAAACTTCATGGGAGTTCTTAGTAAAACTGCTAAACTTCATGGGAGTTGAACTTCCGTGAAGTTTCGTAGTTCAAAAAAAAATTGAACTACAAAACTTCACGGGAGTTCAACTCCCGTGAAGTTTAGCAGTTTTATTAAACTTCATGGGAGTTCAACTCCCGTGAAGTTTCGGATAAAAATTTTCAAAAACCGACCTGGTTTCAGCTCCAAGGTTGAAACCAGGTCGGTTTTTGAAAATTTTTACAAAAGCGGTCGTTTTTTAAAAATAAATAGTGAAAGGGGTTGCTTTTGAAAATTTGTCCAAATCATTTATGTAAATTTACACATATTTACTTCCTTTCACCTTCATTCACCTTACTCAACTCCCAAATAACATATTACAATTCTCTTCCCTTCCCTTCCCGTTGTTTACCTTTCCTTGCCTTCCCTTAGAGCCTGTTTGGATTTGTAGGGGGTGAAGGGAAGTTAAGAGAAACTAGGCAAGAGAATGGAAGGGAATGGAAGGGCTTGGTTACACCCCAATTTGGGGTAACAAATTTTATACTATTAGGTGGTGAATCAAGGGGAACTAGGGTGAATAATTTCACCTTCTAAATGTTCTCAAACATGATAAATGGAGGTGAATGGTTCTCCTAACTTCCCTTCACCATTATTCCCCTCAATCCCAACAAGCCTTTAGTAAACTCCTAAACACACCATAAAGCTGAAATACCAAATATGCCCTCTCATCTTCTCCTCTCTCTCTTCAATCACCATCACCCTTAAAAGCATCACTGGAGCCCCTCAATTCCCTCCTCCCTCGATCCCACCGAAAACGAGTGCGAACCAATTCTCGACTCTCCGATGAGAATGAAGAATCAACCCCTTAACAGGAGCACAGATACCCCAAATTTCTTGAACTCCGTTAAGAACAAGGGGTTTTCGGAAATGGCGATGTCGGCGAACCTCGGTGAACACCGGCGCCGGCTGCTACTCCGGAAGGCGCGATTTTGAGCAACACCCAAATCGAGAACAGGGAGAAATACTTCATCCAGATGATAAAGATCGAATCTTGCTCGTCCGGATGAGAGTTGCTGTATTATGAGTAGCCGTTGAGTTAGGAGCAGTGGATTTGTCGTGAGCAGAGAGCTGGAGCATGAAGACGAGGGTAGAGTTGGTATTTTAGCTTTAAAGAGCGTAGCTTCTGTGTAAATTTTTAGTATTTGGGTATATTGGATTTGAGAGTACAATCGAGAGTTTGTGTGGTTTATAAATAAATTCTGGTAAATCTTTTGTTTCCAAAGGAAAAAAAAATCCCAAAAATATATTAAAATTTGGTTACCGAAGTGTCAGAAAAAGAGTAATGATACTCTGACACTATTACAAACAAAAGAGTGTTAAAAGAAATAATTTGGGGTTGTCGATGTTGATAATGGCTTAAATTTAGGGTACCAAAGTGCAAATAACCCTAATAATAATTAATGATCAAATTTTCAAAACCATCCTATTTGAACATTTAATCCCAAAAAACGATCTGTTTTGAACTTATTTGCAAAAACCGACTTGATTTTCAATCTTGACGCTGAAACTAGGTCGGTTTTTGTGAAAAAACTTCTAAAACTCATGGGAGTTGAACGGAGTTGAACTCCCATGAAGTTTAGTAAAACTGAAGTTTTGTGAAAAAATTTTAAACTATAAAACTTCATGGAAGTTGAACTTCCGTGAAATTTCGGAATTTTTTTAAAAAAACCGATCTGATTTCAGCATAGAGCTAAAACTAGGTTGTTTTTTAAAAATAAATTCTAAACAGATTTTTTTTAGGATTAAGGGGCTGTTTGGTTGTATATTTTTTGAGAAAACTTTTCTTAAAATATCTGACAATGGCAAATTTGTAATTAAAAGTTTTCCAGAGATTTCTGTAAATTGTGTTTGGTTTAAAAAAAATTTTACAGAAATATTTTCTATAAAATATCAAAACCTACCAAATTTTACAAAAAACAATTTCCTCTCAAAATGAGAGGAAATCACCAGAAATCTGACACATACCATATTTAATTAAAAACCTACCAAATCTTGTTATTTTCTATAAAGTTATGAGCTATTTTCTTGTTTTGAACCAAACAAGCAAAATACAAAAATAAGAAAATTGGTACTTTTTGATTTCTCAAAATTTTTCCTATAAATTTTTTAAGAAATACAAGGAAATCATATTTTAGGTGGAAAACATTTCCTATAATTTCTAGAAATTGAACCAAACACCCCCTAAATGTGGAAATGTGTTGAAATTCGTCCAATAATTAATAGAAATTGGGCCCTCGGCTTGCTCCGCTAGTTTAAAGCTGGTTCCTCCTCTCTCACCCTCACCTCGCCTCTCTCTCTCTCTCTCCTTCTAAAAATGCCATCAATGGCCTCAAACCCTAGTTCCAATCTCCAGCCCGAACAAGAAACCCTAGACGAAGAAGAAGAAGAAGAAGAGATGAGCCCCCCCGACGTCGAATCTTCTGGATCAAACCCTAGTTCCAATCCACAACGCGGACGAGAAACCCTAGTTGAAGAACATGAGAGAAGGCCCAATGCCATCGAAGCTGATGCAGATGATAGTATGTCCACAAATGATGATGATGATATTTATGGTAGCGATGATCTTTTGGGTAGCGATGATGATGATGATGATGATGGTACAGACTATGGCGATGGTGATGATGATGACGATGATTCTGATGATGATTCTGAGGAGGAGGAGGAGGAAGAGGAGGAGGCGGACGAAGAAGAAGGAAATGGGATAGAAAGCTGCAATCAAAGCTGTGGTGCTGATTGCCCCATTTGCTTACTTTCTTGGAACTCGGACGGTCCACATCGAATTTGGTAAGTTTAGATTGAAATTTTTTAGGAGAAACCCCTAATTGTTTTATTATGTTTGTTTAATTGCGCGATGCTACTTCCATTTTGATTTGTATATGAACTGATTCCAGATAACTCATATGCAACATATGATTTTTGTCATATATTAGAATCTTAAATCTTCATATTTCTAAGTTATATACCCCAAAATGTTCATATTTGTTCAAAGGATCAGGATCCTCTCCAATTAGGTGGAAATTGGAGAGGATTAACTTCTCTCAATTCTTACCACCCATATCACTTCCAATGGACGAGATCACGCCACATAGGTTTTATCTTGGAAAACCACTCTGGTCTTGAAAACAACTAGTAAACTTAAAAACCACGGTAGTCAAAACCACTATTGAAAATCTTAAGTGGCGTGGTCTCATCCATTAGAATTGAGATAAATGGTATGAATTGAGAGAATTGGACCTCTCCAATTACCACCTAATTGGAGAGGATCTGAGTCCTCGTTGAAAATAGGGGTCTTACTTAAAATAACTTAATAGATTTGAGGGTCTTATTTAAAACAGCTTAATAGATTTAGCGACCTAATATAGAATAAAGAAATGGGATCTAATATTGCAAAAACCTATAATTTAATTACGATGTAATATTTATGTTTGTATGCTTATGGATAGGGGTGTGTGTGTTTGTGTGTGTGTATAAGACTATAAGTATATGTATATAGAGTTTCTGGATCTACTTGTCATTTAGATGTGCATATCTTGCATGACACAAAACTGGAGGTATAAAGTTATTGCTTAGGAAAAAATTACTTGTTGACCGTAAACTAGTGATAAAGATTAGAAGGTCAAAATTAGAATAACTCTTATTCAAACCGAGATTTATTTTTGGGTTAATTGCTTTAATACCCTCAATTTCACTCATTTTTAATTAGGGAACCCTTAAGTTTAGATATTTTCCAAATGATACTCCAAAACTTTCACCAGCTATACACTTTAATATCTATCTTCTTTATCCAATATTTATTTAACTTGAAGCTCATCTACTAAGAAACCCTAACTCATTTCTTCACTTCTAAGTTACTTCATTTTGCATTGTTATTGTCATGACTGCGATTTTTTTCTCTCAATTTTTCAGTGAAGATAATGTTCCTTCAAATTCATATTTACTCATATTCTCTTAAAATCAACATCATAACTAAAAATATCAGAAATTGACAACTTATTAACAATCGGCAAGAACCTAAACATCATTACCAAAATTTAACCTAATTTAAGAATTGTTCCTCAGCGATTTGGAAGAAAAAGAAAGAAAGAAACCCCAAGTTGCCAAAGTAATCAAACAATTAACAAAGAAAATGGATATTATTGTAACTTTAACCCCACTACATTACATTGTCCGGGGGGGGGGGGGGGGGCTGCAGGTTAATACTTTAATTTTTTTATGATACTCCAAAGTTTTTAAGCTACAATTCACTCTCATTAACCTAATGGAGACATTGGAGAGAGTATCCATTTTATTGGTTAATTATTTGATTTTATGGCAAGTTTGGGTTCTCTTTCCATTTTTCTCCAAATTCCCAAATTAGGTTAAAATATGGGATTGACATTTAGGATTCTTTCTATAATGTTAATAAGTTCTTCAATTTTTGATATTTTTAAGTTATGGCATTGATTTTTAGACAACATGATTAATTAGTTAAAAGATCATTATTTTCACTGAAAAAATGAGAAAAAAAACATAGTTATTGTAAAGTGATGTGGAAATTTCTTACCAAATTTAAGTACTTTGTGTTTAGGTCAAGCGCAAAAATGAATGAGGGTTTGTTTTAAATGGGTTTTGTGGATAAGTGGATATTTGATGAAGAAAGGGAGTCAGGGGAATCCTTTTCAATTTAAGGGTCTTAAATCCAAAAATAATATCATGTAATGCTTTGTAAGCAAAACTTCCATCGGTCATGTAATGGAAGATATTGAAGTGTAAAATTGGTTAAATTTTGAAGTTTCATCTGTGAAATTTAAACTTCAGGGTTCAAGATCCGAAAGCTAAACATGAGTAAAACTTTGGGCATTAAAGTGATAACCCAAAAATAAATTATGAATTATTCAAATGGTAGTTATCATTTGACCTTCTGGTCTTTTTCACTAGATTGTTGTCAGCTTAATACAAATAGTTTTTTGCTAAGTAACAAATTTTCACCTCAAGTTTTTGTGCAGCTTTAAACCCCAAGTTGTGTGCAACAGAAGTTGCTTATGAGATGTGCACAACTAAATGATCTGTAGAACTTGAAACTATATATCATGGTATGCATGCATAAATATGTGTATGTGAGTATGCATGCGTGGTGTAGGATGGTTGTGGGTGGGTGGGGATATTGGGTATAAACTGCCAACACCTTTGGCAAAATGAGCTCATAGAATAGAAGTGGAGATCCACATGTTCTGATCTAGCAGGAGCCTCACCACTAGTGATGCTCTTCTTGCTTATGCTTACAATGAATATGTAGCCTCAATGCGAGTTCATGATAGTTGAAAATGGATTTTAAAGGTCTAGATATTTCTATTATGGTGCTTTATTGACTCTAATTTATGCTCCATAGATGACCCTCCTTTTGTGGTATTTCGTAGTTATGATCATGAACTTGACGAAAGGGAGGGCCTAGTTTCGTTCAATGTCTTGTGTACATTTGATCATAGCTCATACCTTCTTGTTGAAAAGCAAAGTTTAATACACTTGATTTGGGAGGATCCCTAGATTAACTCCCTTTCTTTTGTGCTTTTAGTATTTAGTATGGCATATAAGGATGTGTAAAGTTGATACCTTGGATAGGGGAAGGAGAAAACTATGGAGATAAGATATAATAAACTTGTAAATGTGTATGGTTAAGTCGGGGAAAAGAAAGGCAGGGCTTAATGCTATATCAAAATCCTTGAGTGGTAACAACTCAGTCCTCCAGTTGAACTTCAGTGTAATAGATTATTAAGTGATTTTATTGTTACTTTTATGCCTGAGCTTAAGTTATGGGATTGATAGCTATTTTTGTTAGCATAACATCTGCAGAAATCCATCCTCCCCAACCCATATACTTCTATCTCAAGCGTGTCATTGTTTCCCGACACTGAGAAAATTCTTGCTTGTCTGGAGACCATGGATTTTCTGGTTAGAGTCATACCTGCCTGTTTTCTAGGCTTTGCGACATCGGTTCTCCCTCAACTAGACCTATGACTGGGAGTTGCCACAGAATCACAGATATTTTGTTTAAACATAAAGTTTTTGTCCCGTTAGCATAAGGTTACCTATGGAGCACAGCCCTCCCTCAGATTAAATTTCACAACCTTTTTGGCTTACCAGCTTGATATTTACCTTTTGGGCTGGTGTCACATTTAAGACTGGAAACCAGAAAGCAATACAAGAACTTTCCATGAGATCTAGGGTTATTTGCACATAAGTATCCCCAAAGCTTGCTCTGTGTTAACTTTGATACCCCAAAGTTTTCTTTTGTCCAAAAAATATCCCAAATTTTACGTATTTTAACTCTGATATCTTAAAGGTTTTCTCTTTTTCACGAACAATACTGCAAAGTTCGACAAACTTCTAAAAAAATTTAACTTTGATACCCCAAATTTAACAAGAAATTTTTAAGTTTGAGGTATCAAAGGTAAATTATGTTGAACTTTGGGGTATTTTTGGGCAAAAAAAGCTTTAGGATCCCATAATTAAATTTTGTTGAAATTTGGGGGTATTTTCTGGGCAAAATTGACTTTGGCCTAGGTGTGCATTCGGTCCGAATACGACTCGAATATGATACTTATTATATCCATATCCGCTTACCAATCTCGGATACGGATATAGATATAGATATACATCAATAAGGAAAATTCATATCCGTATCTGCGAAATTCGGATACGGGTACGGATATACATGCGGATATATAAGCGGATATGCATGCAGATACAAAATGGATATGGGAAAACTAGATAGTATTGAAAAAAATATAGTTCATGTGGATATACATGCGGATACAAAAGAGTTCATTAATATGTTCACTATATCTGAAAAGCTAAGATTAGACATCTTGATCATCAAAATTAACCTCAAATCCATAATCTAAGGATTAAAACTATTGTGACAGTATGACTAATATGTTTTCGGATATTTCTGACACGGATCCAGATATTTACTATAAAAGCATAGCCATAACCATATCCTATTGGTTATAGATTTGAGTAACCATATCCGTAGCCTAACTGATAAAGTTACGTATATTACCTCGGATACAGATATGGTTTAGCACCCTACTCTGGGCTATCAAAGTTAAAATTGAGGTAATTGGCATACTTAAGTGCAAATAATCCTGAGATCTTCAAGGCCATTTGATGAGTAGACTGACCTATGGGTCAAGCAACCCTCAAAACACCCGAGCAAAAACGATACTTGATTTTCTGCGGGAACAAACTAGAACTAGAGATGTAATTGCAACACAACCATGTAGGTATCATGATTTGACAGGTTATTCACTTATTCTTATCTATACTACTTATAGAGAATACTCATGTCAAAACTTTTGATTTCCCTTTTTACCCTCTCAATTTTTTATCTCTCACAATTATACCATTATTTATAAAACTAATGATCCATAACCTCTTATTAACTATGTAACTCTTCATTTTCTCAAATTATTTGGTCATTCACTAGAATATATTAATTATTTATAATGATAACAAAATTCATAAATATATGATAATTTATTATAAATAATTATTAATTATATAAAATAGTAAAGTTCATTCATCCAATAAATTAGTGCACATAATTATAATTATTAATAATAGTATAAATAGGGGTTACTTATTTATGCTGCAAAGAATATTACCTTGTTCGATAATTAATATCATCTAATTTGGACATTATAAATTAAAAATATTTTTATTTTGAAAAATTAATTTATATAAAAATATTTAGATCCATGAAATTTATGAGACATGATTTTCTCTTCTTTTCCCCAAAATGTTTGATCACTCGCTAGAATATATTAATAATTTATAATGATAATAAAGTTAATAAATATATTATAATTCATTATAAAAGAATTATTGATTGTAATAAAATAGTAAAATTATTTATTTAATAAAATATTGTACATAATTATAGCTACTAATAATAGTATAAATAGGGGTTGATTCTTTATATTGTAAGGAATATCACCCTTTTCGATATTATAATATCATCTTAGTAATAAAAATTGGACATTATGAATTAAAAATACTTTCATTGAGAAAGTTACTTAATATAAAAATAATGGATTTTTGAAATCTGTGAGTCATTCACTTTTTGTTGGAAAGTAAATGTCTCATAAATCTCAAGGATCTAATATTTTTATATAAAATACATTTCCTAAATAATAGTATTTTTAATTTATACCATCCAATTTTTTATTATTAAGATGATATTAATTATTGATCAAGGTAATATATTTTATAACATAAAGTCATATAATATTAAAAATTACTACCATTATTTAATAAATATTATAGTAAAATATGTCCATAACATAAATATTTAATAATATAAATGGTTTAATTATATCAATAGTGTTACTTAAACTAATGATTACATTATTATTTAATAATTATACTCCTAAATAAATTGTTTAATAATATAATAATAAGCTAATTTAAATAACTATTAAATGTATGTTAATAATAGTATGAGTATTAATTATAGTATAACTTAAAAAATTAATCGTAGTGCAATTAAATAACTTTGTAAAATGTTTATATATAGTTTATTAAATAATATAATATTACATACAACAACATGTCCACGTGCAAAACATGTGCATTATACTAGTTAATATAAGAGAAGTTTACTGTGGTCAGTAACATGGAAACTCAAGTATATTTGAGAAGATTATGGTTGTTATTTTGGCTCATGACACAACCCACCCTAAGGTTAAGAACATTGATGTGGTAGATTTCTACTTTGTTGTGTACTAGCATTTTAACATTTTTTCCTCATGCTATCTTCTTTTTTGTTATATAAGCTGTATTCCTTGTGGACATATATATGGTAGATCTTGCTTAGAACAATGGCTCCAAAGGCATCAGAGGAAGAGCGCTAAGGTAATATCTCTACAACTTTGATATCATACATTGGACTTTGGTGTGCCCATCAAGGGTATTCTTCTTTAGAGTATTTGTTTTACTTTGGTTTCGGTTATTCTGCAGTGCCCTCAATGCAGAGAAAAGTTTAAGCATAAGAACATCATCAATCTACATGCACAACTAACTACATCTACAAATGAAAGCAATAATGCGAGTGCAAGTGGAGAAAAAGTTGGAGTTCAAGGCGAGCAAGAGGAACGGCCCTTGACCAAAGCGAATTGGGATATGTTGTGCTCAAGAGTGGACTCCCTGTATAATAGAAATGAAAATTCGCATTCAAGACTTAGTGGATTGGGACTTATCCTTGAGATGCTGCAAATCTTGGAATCAGAAATAAAAAATATCCAGATATAATTGGATAAAGGATTGGAAAGAAAATCGACGAAATTTCCAGACACTGTTAGAATTGTATAAGAATCCAACAGATGTATCGGAGAATCCATTTGATACAATGAGCCTCAACATTGAAGCAGCTTCTTTAGTAATTGAAGGGCTTATTAGGCAAATAGTGGATGTAGTGGATGAAACTGGTTGGAAAAATGATAGATGAACCTATCAATAAGAGTTTTGAGGATTTTAGGAACAAAATTGGGGTTTTTTCAGTTCCTTCAGCTTCTATGCCTAAAGACACTTAACCTTGACGCATATTTTCACATGGTCATGATCTTGATGACTTCTTGGTGGAGGCATATCTTTATCTTGTAGGTACCTTTTTGGCATTTTATTGGTCAATTTTATTTATTGAGTTATCTCTCTCTCTCTCTCTCTCTCTCTCTCTCTCTCTTAAACCCCAGCTCCTTGGGCTTATGTTGTTTTTGATTTTCAACTGTAGAGCTTGAATGTATTTTAATGAATCTTACCATAGTTTTTTTCCAATAAAACTGACCATAGACTCATATTGTGTGAGCGTAAGGTTATATTTCCATGACCGTCTCATGATTAGAGCATAGTGTATAAAATCTCTAGGGTATTCATATTCTAAAAATATTCGCAAATTCAAATTTGACAGAAATTCAAGATTTATACCCCACCTCTTCCTCCGCGTTAAAAAAAGGTGTTTGGGGAACTTATTTTTTGATCAAAGTAGTTTTAGCTTTTC
>BQKN01064277.1:264601-301001 GCA_022839385.1 Asparagus kiusianus
ATATCTATATGTTTGATGACATCTCAAATAAAGGTAGTTCATAAGTCCAATTTAAAAAATAAAATAAAACTAGTCTTTACTAATACACAATTATATAATACATCATATCTACATCACGTTTAGAAGACTAACATGAGTGAATTCGTATCCAAAAAGTTTTGTATTGTTTATTTCGCTATCTTAGAAATTTATAGACAATTTTCTCAATTCAACACCCAAATAAAACGAGCAAAATTGACCCGCGCGATGTCACAGTGTTAAGCATGGATCAGTGAGCTAACTCGTCTACATGAGTTTGAGAAGGGACCCGGTGCCAAGGTGGAAGCGCCCGGTACGGAATTCGTTCCTTTCCTAGATACTGGTGTGTCATCTTTGGCTTTCGATAATATAATTTACTTTTATGTCCAAAAATTTCACTTTAATACCCCCATCCGGATTCCATTATACTTTCTATTAAATTTGTATGACAGCTTTAGCTAGATGCATTTTGTATTGTTGACAACTATCAATATGGGGGAAAAGAATTGGCTAAATATCATAACCCTCCTAATTTCAGATGATTATTAGAAAATCCCCTTAATTTTGAAAATATCAGAAAATGTTCCGTAATTAAGTTTAAGAGTTATCAAAAGACCGCCTTTAACTTTGAGATTTTATTTAGAAAACCCCCTAATTTAGAGGTTTCTCTAATACAATCTCAAAGTTAAAGCAAAGGGTTTTCTTATAAAAATCTAATGGTGTGTTTGGATGGAAGGTAGGAGAGAGTAGGGGAAGAGGATTTGAGAGTTCACTTTGTTTGGGAGTTTAGGGAAGGAAAATAATTATAAAAGAAATTTGATCGTTTATTACTATGGATCAACGGGTGAGATTTGATTATAATATATTTTCTTTCCCTTCTCTTTTCCTAGGGCCCGTTTGGATGGATGTAACTATTAGAAGTAAGAAGTGAATCAAAGATGTAACTTCCTCAATTATGAAGTAGAAAGTAGCAGAAGTAATACTTATTTTGTTTGTTTCATATATTTTCAGAAGTAGCGAAAATAATACTTCATCTTCTTCTTTTATTTAATTGTTTGTTTGGATAGAAATTAGATATATTATTTAAGATCATCTGCCCTTGGTAAATCTCCAATTTAAGTGGACCCTACTTTTTATCTACTTCTCTTTTACTTCTGAGCTTTTAAGGTCGGAAAAAATTCAGAAAGCAGGAGTACCACCTAGACGCACATCTGCATTTATGGAAGTAGCTGAAGTAGTATTTTTGGAGAAATAAATATAATTTTTTGTTTGAAATAGGAGAAACTTCCTCTACTTTAATTACTTCTTTGCTACTTTCGTGCAAACAAACATGTCCTTAGTTAAAACTATCAAACATGATAAAACAAGTTTTCCTCCGGTTTTTCACTAAAGTCCCAGAAAACATATTATATTTTCCCTCTCCTTCTCCACCTTCCCTTACTGATATTTACCCACCCCACCCCCCCTCTTCCCAAAAACCTACTATTTTCCTTAATGAACTCAAGAATTTATTTTTTATTAATAATAATAGGTTTTTTTATATTGGTCCCTTAAATGATTAATATTTTGAAACTATACATTCAAATTACTATTTAATCTTAAATTATTAATATTTTAAGGCTTTAAACATCACTATTTCTCTGGAAGATAAAATGTTAAAATCACACATGGAAATATCAAAAAAAATTAATATATTACAATAATTATAAATTTTTTATAACCATGTTATAGTAAATAAATAAACTTAAAAGTAAATAATTATAATATTTGACCACCTGCAGCGCACGTGCATTCCACCTAGTAACATATAATTAGACCAGGTTCAACCCTTGCACAATTTTATAAAGTTGCTAAATAAACTCTTAGGACGTGTTTAGATTTTCACTGGGGACCGGGGAAGTTAAGGAAAACCAAGGGAGAGAAGAGAATGGAAAGTATGGCAAATTACATTTCCTTATGTTGAGTGGGGTGGGGTGGGGTGAGGTGGGACAGATTTTTATTTATTATTATTAGGATAATCAAGTGGAATGAGAAGAATATTTTCACCCTTAAAAACTTTTAGGGTTTTTTGTTTTTAGGTCCATTTGTTTACCTAGCTTTATCTTTAAACCCAAGAATTATTAGGTGTATCTTTAAACCCAACTTTCTTTTTGTATTTATCTTTAAACCCAATTCCAAAATATAAAACTCTCATATGTGGGTCCCCCTATATAAGGAAATTGGGTTTAAAGATATGTACAAAAAGAAAGTTGGGTTTAAAGATACAACTTATAATACTTGGGTTTAAAGATAAAGTTAGGTAAACAAATGGACCTAAAAACAAAAAGCCCAAACTTTTATTTAGAGTGAATTCCCTGACTTGTCCCCTGTTAAGCTCTATCCAAACAAATCCGAATCCGAATCCGAACCCAAAGCAGGGGGAACTACAGGGTATTTAAGTGCAATTAACCCCTGCCCCTTTTTCTCTTTTTTCCTCCCTCTGCCCCCCAAATTTGATGGCCTCAAATCGTTTTAACGAAGACTACTACTTATCTGAAGGCGAATACGAAGAAGAAGCAGCAGCATCCGATGCCAACAACAACCATCTCATCGATTTCTACGCACCATCCCCCGACGCCGAAGAGCAAGAGGAAGAGCACAATATGTACGACGTTGCAGAGGATCATGAAGCTTTGATGGACGACTACGATGATGATAGAGGAGAATATGATGATTATGATGATGATGAAGGAGGAGAAGAATACGATGATGATGATGATGATGATCAAGAAGAAGGAGGAGGAGGAGGAGAATACGACGATGATGAACAGGAGGAGGAGGAGGAAGAAGCTAATTGGATGGAGATCAACGGAGGAGAAAGGGAGCAGACGGAGGAGATCGATGGTGATAAGGTCGATTTCGATCGGTCGGCTAATTGCACCATCTGCTTCAAACCCTGGACTGCTAATGGTCCCCATCGAGTTTGGTAATTTTGAATTTTAGATCAATGATACAGTTTTTTTTTCCAGTGATTATTTGGTGGTTTTTGTTGTAAAGTTGGAATCTTTAGCATGGGTTACGGAATTAGGGATTTTAATTAGGGTTTTTGCATCTAATTTCGAAGAAGTCCCCGAAACTTGATGGTATATGATAAATCTCCAAAACCCATTATTTACCCCCAAATTAATCTCTCTAGTTTAAGTTCGGTATTTTAGACCAAATGAAAGTATGCACCCCTGGGTCGCTAATGTTCCCCATCAGGTTTGGTAAGTTTGAATTTTAGATCAATGATTTGAATTTTTTGTTTTTTTGAGTGATTATTGGTAGTTTTTGTGGTAAAGTTGGAATCTTTAGCCTAGGTCATAGAATTAGGGATTTGATTTAGGATTTTTGCATCGAATTTTGAAGAAGTCCCCCAAACTATATAATAAATTTCCAAAACCCATTAGTCGCTCTAAATTGATCTCTCTCGTTTAAATTTGGTAGTTTAAACCAAATGAAAGTAAGCATCCCTGGGTTGCTAATGTTCCCCATCAAGTTTGGTAAGTTTGAATTTTAGATCAATTATTCACTTTCTCCTTTTCCCCCTGAGTGATTATTGGTAGTTTTTGTAGTAGAATATTTTGCATTTGCTTGTTCCTTTATTGATGATTTGCATGCTCGCAGGTTATAGAATTAGGATTTGATTTGGGTTTTTCAGATATTGCTGCCTCCAACTCTCATACCCTAATTTCAAGAAAGTCCCCAAAACTTGATGTTATAACATAAATGTCGAAAACCTATTAATTCATTACCCCAAATTAGTCCCTCTAGGTTAAATGTGTTAGTTTAAACATAATGAAAGTAAGTAGGCCTGCACTGCTAATTGGCCCCATCGAGTTTGGTAAGTTGGAATTTTAGATCGATGATTCGTTTTTTCTGGATTTTGGGTGATTATTTGATATTTTTTGTGGTAAAGTTGGAATCTTGGAAAATATATATGCATTGTTGATATTTCTGTGGGGAATCCCAGCTTTTGTTTGTTTCTTTTATTGATGATGTAACTTGCTTTTAGGTTATAGGATTTGGGATTTAATTGCAGATTTTAGGTAAATTATAGAAAATCCTAAGGTTTGCATGATTCACAGTAGTACCCCCAAGGTTTTAAACTTTTTTGATCCTCTCTGTTTTATTTCCAAAGTTAATTTGGATGTAAAAAACTATAGTGATTTAACATGATAATTGCCTATATATAAACCTGTATATGATTATTGTATCCAAAAGTGATGATATATGGTAAATGTTTATTAAGTGAGAAAAAGATGAAGAGGAGGCCAAGGTTTTACAAGTAAAACCTTAGGAGGAATATTGTCATTTCTATAAGCCACTGAGGGATTCTCTGTAAATTATCCAAACTTCTGTAACAAAAATTTTTCCCCCCAAGTGTCATTGATAACATTTCTTGATGTAGCTGTCTTCCTTGTGGGCATGTTCATGGTAAATCTTGCTTAGTGACATGGCTCCAAAGACGTGGAGAGACAAATGGAAAGGTAAATAATTAATATGGTTAATTTGTTCAATCACTGGAATTTTGGCTGCAATCATTCTCTTCAGCTCTTAGTTAATCAAAGATTGTTTTCTTATATATTTCCTTGCCTTTGATTTTGCAGTGCCCTCAATGTAATAGGCAGTGTAGACAGAGTGAGATTATCAATCTATATTTGCCGACCACTGTGGTTCCTAATGGCAGTCTTGACAAGGTCAGGGGATGATTCATGCTATTTTCTCTTTAGAAGCTTTTGGTGTCTGTTGAGTAGTGAACTTTTTCTTTTTAAGATAGGAGTCAAAAGTATTTCCATTGAGAAAAAGAAAGAAACCCTTGTTTTCTACTTATGTGAACCTGAAATGTAAAATGCTTAACATTAGTCATAATCTTGTTTGATCCACAATCATGCTCCTTTTCTTCACTGGTCTTTCTATTCCACATTTGTAGGATTTTGATTTTTTTTAAATCGATTAATCTAGGAATCTCATTTGGTGTTAAAAATAATAATTCAGATTCGAGCTAAAATTTAATGATTGTCCTGTCACCTTTTAGCTTCCATTCAAAAGCATGTTGTAGTGCATTTGACACTTGTTGATGCCTAAATCTTAATTTGTCTCCTGATTAATAAATTTCTGCCAACATGTTAACTTTTGACTTAGTAATTCCTATCGTTAGCTGGGTCAATGCGAACTGGAGATCAGAACACCTATGTATGATATGCTTATTACATTGGAATATGTTTAAATCTTGCTGCTTTGCGTGTAGCTCAAATTCTATATTTGGATCTCGCGCTCTTCTGCTTTCAATAAAGATCTTTTCTTTGTGTGTGTGATCCTTTTTGTTGATTCTTCTTTTTTAGCTGGACATACTTTTGATTTAATACTGGCTCATTGATTTTTATTTGCTATAGCCTTGGCTGCCTCTCTTTTATATATTTTCTTTCGGAAAATAGCACAATGCCTCAGAGGATTGGCTTTATACCTGTTGTGGAAATTGGTCAATCTGTTCCTTGTTTAAAATTTTGTTATGTACTAAATTCCATTCAAACAGGGAAACGCTTTTCTGATGATCATTATAGATGTATGTTAGTGAGCAAAGGCAATGCTTTGAGCAAAGGCAATGCTTCAATATTTCATCTTTTAAGTGTGTCATTTGCCTCTTTATGACAAGACTTGGTTAATCTCATTACAGACGCCATTACCTGAGCCATCCTCACAGCAAAGAAAGCGCGAAATATCTGGCTGGAGGCGCTATCCCTCTTCTACTCCGCAGGAAGAGACGCATGGTCGTGCCCACTGCTCAGGTTTGGATTCTTCTTCTTCTTTGACTCTTTTACACTCAGGAGGTCTATTTGTCGGAAAAACAATTCTCTCTTTCTCTAAGGGTAAAAAGTCGAAAGAAAATTTACTTAGGTGTCTATCAGAAAAAAATAGAACTATAGAGGGTCTATCTGCAATTAGGTGATTGTAAAACAGGTCTATCTGCAATTAGCCCTTTGACATTTGTCCTACTTTCTAGTCCTGATGCTGGTGGAAACTTGCAGGGTTAGACGAAAGAGTGTCTGACATAGAGGTCAAGGTGTCTATATTTGAAAGTTTGGAGATCAATTCTAGGTTATCAGACTTGCAAAAGGAGGTAACTGAAGTAAGGGGTGAGATGACTTCTGTGGCTGACGAGTGCGATGTGGCGGAAGTTAAAGTTGAGATTGCTGAATTAAGGAACGAGATGGCTCAGGTGGAGGAATTGCAAAATGAGGTTTATCACCTGAGGAGCAAGATGGCTGAAATGAGAAGAGAGATGGCCGAGACTGCTCAGGTAGGTGAATTGCAAAATGAGATATATCAACTGAAGAGCAAGATGGCTGAAATGAGAAGAGAGATGGCTGAGACTAGAAGGATGTTTGCTGAGATGAGGAGGATTCAGGATGAAATGCACGTTCGCAAAAAGAGGTGCTAATATGGGTATTAGAGCTCTCTGGCTTGGTAAGTCACCATCTATGTGAATTATTTAAGTGTTTGTAAATGGGTAATATTGATTGATATGGGTAAATTTCAAAATTAGCATAAACTTTGGGAGTTTTTGCACAAACTACCATTATAAGCCTTATTTATTAGAGACAACGACAATGTACTTCCAAAACTACAGAAACATACCATGAATTATTGGAAATTGTTGGGAACTGCTTTAGGTTCTTGGATAAAAGTTCTAAACTAAGCCTTATGTATATAACCTAATATGACAAGGATACCCATCACTCTCGTATACCAACCCAAGAAGTTTATGAAGATAACGGAGAAAGTATAGAAAGTACAGAAGGCAAAATTCTCTATAGCATGCACATGACAACTTACCCTAATTGCTGCCATCTGTGGTAGAGTTTAGGGAAAACAATTTATGGTGGTGGTCTTTAATGTAGAAGATTAATGGTAGTTTTGTGCAAAACACGCCAAAAATTCACCATAGTTCTCTGAAATCTAACTTTTTTGTCCCCTTTTGTTATACTTGTATGTTAAAGTTAAAACTCAATCCAGAACTCAAACCAAGTGACAGCGAAATGCCATGGACGGCTAAAACTGAAATATTGAGGCATGCATTGCCATCGGTGGTAGATTGAGAGCTAAACTACACTAAGTAAATTAATCAAAAGCATAGGAAATGAACATGATCATATAACGTATACATCACTTTGATGAATCAAGGTCTTGGTTGTGTCTCAATTGGTGTTTGGTAAAATGTTTTGGATCATTCTTTTATTTAGAACTACATTTTGAGTTTAAAGAAATGAGTGTAGTACCTACTAAATGTTAGACCCTAATGCCATTAGGAAAGAAGTAAGAACCCTAGAAAGGGTTGAATAGAGTTTATGCTAATCTAATCTGATATTAATATCAATTAAAAACTAATTAACAATATATCCTAGCAATTATGAATATACAATAAGATATATGCAAGGATAAGTAATATAAACAAATGTGAAATAAACAAAAACAAACAAGAGTGATAGCGCGCAAATAAACCAACACAAACACAAGCAAATGATCACGGAGTTCGGTCCTTGCGACCTTCGTCTCCGCTCCCCACTCCCTGGGAGAAATCCACTAACACACCGGGTTTTCGACGCTCACCCGAAAACATTTACACCTCACACTCGGTTTTCTAGCTTATCGAAAATTTTACAATCAACACTCTTGCAATCTCACTCTACATCCTCTAAGTGTTAGTCTCTAGCCCGTGTCTCCCTCAAGTGCTCGGAATTACGACCTACCTCTAGGTTTTACTACCGACGTTACTCCTCTTGGGACAACCTCGTCTCTTGTCACACACTCCTCTCGATGTACAAGTGTATCCTCACAATTAGGCTCACAAGTACAAATATTTGTCCTCTAACTAGATGAGAACTCAATTAAGGCTCACTCTCAATGTCACAATCCCACAACGCCAATATATATTATGTATGCAAATACAATAAGCTCAATAGGTTATGTGTGAACAATGAGTATAATCAAAACAAATCTAAACTCAATTATGAAAATCTAGCTTATAGAGATGATAATCAATAAACAATGTAAATACAAAGCTAGAAGTTGTGTTTAGAAAAACTTCTCTAAAATGACAAGAGTAAGAGAGATTAATTGAAGCTCAAACACCAAGAATTGATCTTCACTTCCTCTTGTGAAAATATCTTCACAAACCAAGCTTTAAACAAACTAAACAATTGTTAAACACACTTAAACTCTTTTTAAAATTCTCTTGGTAGGTAGGAATGATAAATGCAATTGTGATATTTATAGGCTTGAAGAAACTAGCCCAAAAACCAAGAAAATCCAACAACAGGATAAGAAAACAGAAAGCTAAAAAAACTAACCGTTGGGCCGTCAATCGACTGATACAGTTCATCAGTCGACTGATGAGCTGACCGTTACAGGCCAGAAACACGTCATCAGTTGACTGATGAGCTTCGTCAGTCGACCATTGACCTCATCAGTCGACTGAATAAGAAACAAAAACTTTCGACTATTCTAGGCGATTTCTTCAGTCGACTGAACATATGTATCAGTCGACTGATAACGTGTTATCAACCTGTTTTGAATAGTAAAAACCAACTTTGAAGTGCCTTAAAAATAGCAAATAAATTCTAAAAAATATAAAACTTTAGGAAAACTTTATAAACATGAATATGAACATGTTGAAAAAGGAATTTTTTAATTTTCTCTTATCATTTATGAAATCTCAAAAATATTCAAAAACACTAAAATACATGTGTTTATAAACATGTTGATTTTGTCATTTAGCTCAAATCAAGTTTTGAAAACTTGTGTAATGTTTATATGGACATAATAAAAGATGTTTATGATGTATATAGTCTAAAACATATTAACATAGAATTTGCATAAAAGTACCTATGTTTTGAGAAAATCACAAATATATATGTGTGTGTATTGAGCTTAAAGAATTGCACACAATATATATAAACCTATACTAAGAATACCAAGATAGAATCTTCTGAAGCTTGAACTTGATTGGTTGACTTGATTTGCATAGGCTTCAATATCATTGTAGCTCATTTTCCTGTGTATACTAAACAACACAAAACAAAATAGTAAAAACAATATTAGTCGTAAATTGTTTGTTAAATCATCATCAAAACAAGAAGGCCAACACTAAATATTGGGAATTGTGCATAAAAAACCAAATAGTTAGATTTGAATCCTCCCACTTCCGTAGATGTGTTTTTTGCATATAAACCTAAAGCCTTACCCCCGTGAATTTTTAAACCCATAGAATTTCATGGTTTTACAATGTTTTTTTCCTTATAGACCCAAAGTTTGCCGAATTTATTTTTGAGCCCACATACTTCCAAGGAATCTTTTGTCTATAAACTCGTTCACTTCCTAAAATGTTTTTCTACCTATGACCCAAAGTCTTACGTTCATTTAATTTTAAACCCACCCATTTCGGAAATCACTCTTAAACCTAAAACACTCCGCAAAATTAATTTCAAGCTCATCTGTATTTCAACAATTTGCTATAAGGTGTAAGTTGCTAAATTGTGGGAATTTGCTATAGAGTTTAGTTCTAAGCAATGAAACATGTTATATATTTTTAAACAAAATGCTTAAACTATTATTTCATAGGGTTTTTTTTTCACACTCATGCTACATCATCGCAAACTATAGACGAATTTTTTGCCTAATTTTTATGCCATGTTTATAAAGTCAAGTAAATGGAATATATAAAATTTTCATCCATCTAACTGTTACATTATATAAATTCAAATTTTTACCAACATTTATTTTTAAACTCATCTACTTCACGAAGTAGTTATTTGTCTATAAACAAAAGTTTACCTCTTCTTAATTTTTTGAACCTAGAAACTTCTAAAAATAACTCTTTAGATCTATAATGTTTAATAAAATTAATTTTAAACTCACTTAGTATTTCAGCAATTTGGTTTCAGCAATTTGGTATATGGTGCAAGTTGTTATGTTTTGGTGTATTTTTTTTCTTTTTTTTAAAGTGGTTAGTATACAATGCATTTTTAAACCTAATGTCGCGCATTGTACGCGTCAATTTTGCTCATTTGAAACTGGAATAAGTGAACCGACCACTCTTAATGTGACTGTAAAAACTCACGCTCTTTCCAGGTGAAAATAGATAATTTATAGTAATATGTTTAATGTATTGTAATTGATAAAGGTTCAACTTTAGTTAGTAAAATAGTTGATTTTCTGAGTCTGCACTTCAACTTGAGATGTGAGATGAATGAAAGGTTTGATGGAGTAAGAGTGTTGTCTTTTAGCTAAACATTCTCTAACTTGACATGTCTAGGCCAAACCGAATAAATCAAAGCAAATCGACAGAAACAAATTTAATTCAGTATGGTCCGGTTTTGACAAAAAAAAAGTCAAAACCGACCGAACCGACCATTCTATTACCCCTAATCATGGCTTTTACTATGAAAAAAAAATCATGACTTGCTCAGTCTATCTTACTTGCAAAATAGAATAGAACAAAGGTGAAAAGCATTGTCAAATATCATGCAAAGATTAAACAAACCTATTATTTGAAATATTGCTTCATTTTGTGGTATGTGATATTGGTATTTTTAAGTTCAACCCTTGAGAGCCGAGCACAATTCACTTATAGAGTTTTGACACTTTCTGGATAAGATTGTAAACGTGTGCTAGGATACGTCAATATCATGCAACTCTAATTAGTACTACTTAGAGTAAGAATACATTGTTTGGATAGCTTATGTTTCCATCTACACAAATAATATATTTAAGCATGTTAATGAGTTGTTATTTTTTTCAAATATCATAATAAGAGGTATTTGCCAAAAGAATACCATAACTGAGAAATTCTACCAAAAAGACTTCGTTAAGATTCAATATATTGCATATGTGGTTCTTTTATCTGCACAATTGCCATGATTTAGATGGTTTTGTTGTCATCCTTTAAGATGTAGTTTTAACTAAATGGTCCAAAAATAAATAACCAAACACCCATTTTTCGACTGCATCCAGGCATCTTATAGTTCTTCTTCATTTCAATATCAAATTCTCGAAATGATGTATACATCAGAAGATCATGCTCTTCCTCTATTGACTTTTCATCAATATAACCAAAAATAAACAGTTATCTAGTTTATTATTATCGCCGAATGTATTACCTTATGTTAAGGTGTGCAGTAGTTTTTTTTTTAACACTTTCTTGAGATGATTATTTTTTCACCCATGATGTTGTGATTATTAGTAATCCTGATGCATGCCTCCTATCCATGCAAATTATGCATTTGTTTATCCCCCAAAGTTGTCTGATCACCTTGATTTTTATCTCCTCTGCATGTGTATTTGCGGTGAACGCTCCCTTGTCAATCAAAACTGAATAAGGTTTCCTACACGATAAGAATCTTATTTGTACTTTTAAAAAGAAAATTGCCACCAAAGATTTTCATTTAATTTATATATATGGACGTGCATTGATTTTTTACGGAGTTTGTTTGATTTGTATGCAGTTGGGAGTCTATTGACAAAAGAACTGCAGCGTCACTGTGAGTGAAACAACAAGGCCAGCCAACGTGAACATATTATGAAGAAAGTTAAGAGGCATTTGGTCGTAGTTATTGAAACTCTAGAAAAATATAGGAACTTGTTGGTTAGCTTCAGTTTTATTTTGTTGTAGGCAATTAATTATTGGTTCTCATTTTGGTGTTGAAGTAGAAATTGTACTTCTCGGATATGGCTTGCTATACTTTCTTTTCTTTATGTGTCTTTTATGGTGTCTTTTGTTTCATGTGAGGTGCGAGCACAGACGATAATATTAAAATATTTATACCATAATATCCTCAACATAGTTCATTTCCAGCCGGAGAAGAATTTGGTTGAATTTGCCTTTCACTCAAAAAATTTTCAATGTGCATTTCAAACAAGCAAGATTATTAAGTGGGGGCTCTCATGATCCGTCACATGGTCAAAATGCAATCCATCCATGATCAAAATGCAATCCGTGAATCGAACTAAGAGCATCTCCAATGCGGAGGCTATATTTTGCATCCTCGCCAAAGAATATACTATTGTATATTCTTTTTTAAAAGGTGTCACTCCAACCACTCTCTCTAGAAAAGAATATACAATGGTATATTTTTTACATGATATCATTATATCAAACTTTATTTCTAAAATACATATTATTAAATGATGATTTACATAATACTTTAGATAATTTTAGAAATATAAAAAATATAAAATGATAAAAAAAATATATTAATTAATTTAAAATATGAAAATTACAAAATATATAAAAATTATTTTACTTCTTTTATATTTTAATTTTTCTCAATTTATATTTTAATTTCTCTCAATTTAACAATTCTTTTACTTATTTTAAAAATATCTAAATATTATAAAATAATAATTAAATAGGACATAAGTGGAATATCTAAAACTAGTTAATTAGTATGAAGGGTAAAATATGATTTTTTTTAGGTGAATAGTGATACGGAGGGGACTGCATATTTGGAGGAAAAGCTCCAAATATGCAGCCTGTGGGGGAGTTTTGTAGCCGAGCTCCATTTTTCGGAGCTTGGTTGGAATGCCACCGGGCTGCATTTTGGAAGAATGCAGCCCGGTTGGAGATGATGCTCTAATAACTCCTAATTTAGGGTCTTGGGGGCATATTCATGTTAAAGCAACCTGTTACATGATCTACGTCACTACATGCATGTAGGATGACAGAAGAAGAGCCTTCTTCTGGAGATTAATTGATAAAAATTATTAGAAATCTAGCATAGATAAGAAGTTTTTTTTTTAAATTATTTCAGTATGTGTACATATATTCATATATGTATATATGCATAGATACATGAGGAATATGAATATGCTTTTTTTTGGTAACTAATATGGATATGCTTAATACCAAACACTAAATTTGGTGCTTGGTATTGAGAAATGATTATTTCTCATTGGCCTATTTAATAGATGAGTTGACTCGTTTAATAGTTGAGTGATCAAGTGGAGACCATATTTTCTCATGCATATAAACATGTTGTCATTGAAGAGGCTACTCAACACTTTCTACGAATTCAAAGATGCTCAGATGAAGAGAAAATGTCAACATGCCAAGGCTAACATACACAAGGAGAACAACAAAACCGACGGACTAGGCCACCACTGAGACTCTTGAGGCTTAATACATACGCATCAATTCGTATAGAACAAAAGAAAGATGGTTATAGAGTTTGTACTCAGGGATGATAACGGTCAGATGGTGAGAGCTGCTATTTGGCAGGAAAAATATAACAACACCCTTACAAATTTTTTTTGTCTCAACCTCTAAAATTTACCTCATTCTTAATTTTGGGACAATCATGAGGAAATGGATAATTTTGAAACACTAATTTATTAGATATCTAACATATGTTAATTGTATTATAATTTATAATATATCTTAATTATATTATATTATAAAATTCTATTATGACGTAAGATAATAAAATATTATATAATATTATCTAATATAACATTATTATATATCATTATTACATATTGGTTAATAATATTTCATATATTATAATATTAGTATTATATTATTATAATATTACTTTATATTATTTAATATATATTTTATTAGCTAGAATAAAAATATTATTGTAGTTTTTATAAAATAAAATATTGCATTATAATATAGTGCTTATATATTTAATATAATAATATATTAATTATATTATAATATAATTTATTATTATGCATTGCAATATAGTGCTTATATATTTAATATAATAATATATTAATTATATTATAATATTATTTATTATATAATAATTTATTATTTTCTATTATACTTTATTATATTAAGTAATAGTCTTAAATATATTGCTAATATTGTGGTAGATATAATATTAAATAATATTTTATTACAATAATAAAAAATATTATAATCTATTACATATTAAAGTATGATAATATATATAAAATTAATATAATATAATATATTATTTAATAATATTTTTAATTAATAATATTGAACATATTAGTAGTATATTATAGTTATTATAAATATTATATTTTAATAAGGAGCCGGTCATCAATTATTCTATTTAAATTATAATAATTATCATAAAATAAAACAAAATATTATATTTTTAATAATATTATATTGAATTAAACAAAATATTATAATATTTGATTAAATATTATATTATTAAAATATCGTATTAAATATATTATTTGTATATTATATCAACTATTATGTAACATATCATATTATTATAATATATTAATTAATAACATTAAATATAGTTATAATTATTAGTAATTATAATATATTATATTTTAGTATAAAGTGAAATAATGTATTATATTATAATAACATACCAAATAATATACTAAACCAATTAGGTAAATTAATTTAGACTTAATTGATAGATAAATATTATACTTTAATAAGGTGTCACATCATCAATTATCCTACGTGAATCGTCAAATCAAAGCTTCAAATTTTCTCATTATCCTAAATTGTCTAACTTTACACCACTTAAATTATCCTAAAAAGATAAAATTATTCCATTATAACAATTATCCCCGCTTAGCCACAACTTGTCCCGACCAATAACCGCACTTAGAGAGACAACTCATTCAGATTTGGGCATGTCCGAATAGTTTACCCACTCAATACCCGACCCGTTAATGCTGCTAGATAAATAGCCCCAACTGGGAGTGTGTGACTCTGTGACCCGAGTCCATCCCTCCTTTCCTCTTTTATTAATCTCAAAAATCCTCTCCATATTTTCGATTTCCCTCCATTTCGCGCCATCGGAGATTCTAACCAATGGCGTCGAATCCTTCTCTACCATCGGATCACGAGGAGGAGGAAGAAGAAGAACACGACGAAGATGAAGATGATGAAGACGATGAGGATGAGGAGTACGTTCCAGGTGACGAAACCCTAAGCGAGCAGGCGGCGGCCGGAGATTCGCCGGAGGTTGAGATCATAGAGATTCCGGCGAACGAGGGGTTGGATCAAGATCAAGGTGAAGAAGGGGAGGAGGAGGAGGAGGAGGAGGAGGAGGAGAGAGAGGAGAATGGGGAATTGGGGAAGGGGAAGAGTGGTTGCGAGTCGCAGTTGGATCAGCCGGCGACTGCAAATTGCCCGATTTGTATGGAGCCTTGGACCTCTGAAGGTCCTCATCGAGTCTGGTATGTTTCTTTTTGATAGATTCGAATAGAGTTCGTTTATATGCATTTTAATTTGAGTAATGTGAAGGAAAGGATTGAACTTGAACTTATTATGAGGAGAAAACCATTACCTATAAAGTCACCAATTAAGAGATGAAACGTCCAAATAATTTATGTGTGGCGTAGTGAAAATGATGTTATTGATTTGCCATGCAAATCGCAATAAATAAATGAATAAAGATAGGGTCTCGTATCAAGTAGAGGTTACATTGATTGCATAAAAATTGCGGGGAGTTGTTTGGGATGGTTAAGACTGCATAAAATTGACCTGAGTTTGCTTGATTTCTAGAAGTGCTAAGATTTTAAAAAGTTGTTTAGGAGAATGACAAGTGTTCAATTTCCTATCCATCTCTATGTAAGGCATGTCTGAATCCTGATGTCAAATTCTATAACCCTCATGAATAGTTGTGGAGCTCGAGTTATTCTTCAGTGGCCTTCGGAAAAAATCTCTTACTCGTATGGTCACAGACCTTTTCTAGATTTCTGTCACCATTTATCACTCATGCCTTAGAGTTGGATTCCGTAGCCAACTATTTTTCTATCAGAGCATGACATGATATTTATTATCTATATTTGAAGATTCTGTTTAGTTTATGTTGTATGCAAAGGAGTTTGCAATTGTAATCCTATGATTTTCGTTCCTTTCCTTATGCCCATTTTCTAGCATTTGTCTGTTTGTACAAATTAATATTATCTAATAGATCAATTATCTTTGTGTAGCTGTATTCCTTGTGGACACGTGTATGGTAGATGCTGCTTAGAGAAATGGCTACGGCGATGTCGAAAGAGTGATGGAAAGGTATCCATTCATCTAGTTATTGAAATTTGATATTTTTTGATGCACTTGAGCTCACTGACAACATAATTACTGGTACTGTTATTTATGATGGCTATTCGGTATGTGTTTTTGCAGTGTCCACAATGTAATAGAAAGTTTAAGCATAAGGAGATTATTAACTTATATGCACCTCTGGTTGTGGTTCCACATGATGATAAAGAGAAGGTTATGTATCATTCAGTGTTCCATTTATATATTATGATGGTATTTCACTGATAGATGACCCTTATTTGTGCAGGAACTGCTATCTTTATGCGAAAAAAATGAAATCCTTAAGTTGGAGGTATTATGGCACTTGCTCGTTTTTCTATTATATCCTTAGTGATAATTGATCTTCTCATGTTTCCTTCTTTTTTTCCTCTTCATGGTACACTCTTGTCATGTTCCTTGTTTTATTGTCCTTTCTCTTTCTAGGCATTAGTATAATGTTTTAGTCCTGCAAACACAATAGAGCCTAGTAAAGGAAAATGGACAACCAGATCTAGTAAACCTTAGCGCACATGTGCACCCGCATCACGCCTGCAGAAGGGGGGGGGGGGTTGCAAATCTGGGTTTTGAGTTTTATTAGAGTTAATGGAGCAAAGGGATATAGAGGTAGACATAAGAGAACTTGGTTAAAGACAATTAAGAAGGATATGATAATGATTAACTTTGTGGAGGAGGTGGCCAAAAATCGAACAGAATGGAATAATAAGATTCATGTAGACGACCCCAAACATTTGGGATAAAGGCTTTGTCGTTGTTGTTGTGCTGAAAATAACGAAATGTAAGTTAGATATGTTAGCATTCTTGTTCATCAATGGTTTTGATCTTAGTTATATTCTTTAGGGGTTTTTGTTTTTAGGTCCATTTGTTTACTTAGGTTTATCTTTAAACCCAAGTATTATTAGTTTTATCTCTAAGCCCAACTCTCTTTTTGTATTTATCTTTAAACCCAATTTCAAAATATAATACTCTCATATATGGGTCCCCCTATATGGTTTAAAGATAAATACAAAAAGAGAGTTGGACTTAGAGATACAACCAATAATAGGTGGGTTTAAAGATAAACCTAAGTAAACAAATGGACCTAAAAACAAAAACCCCTATTATTTATGAGTATGACAGTGTTCCTTCTCAATCTCTCCTTGTTTCTCACTCTTTACAATTTTTAGTATGTAAATTCTTTTAGTGCTGTGAGGTCTTTAATATTGTTTCAGTAATAGTCAATGTATGTGGGCACTGGGTGCACATGTAATCTATATATGGGCACCACATGTATGTGTGCGTGCATGTGTATATTCATGCGGTTGCTGTCTGTGTCATATTATGATTTATTTCAATATTAAACATAGAAATTAAAAGCTCCCAACGCCAACAGTAATGAGAACGATTAAGAAGGGAATTAAATATAATTGTGTGGTATCCTGGATCTCGTACGCATCATCTGTGTCAAGACATATTTTGAGTTTCTGTTTTCAAAGTACTTATTTTCTTTGTTACCTTTTATTTGATTAGTATCTGACAACGAACATGTCCTTGTATCTATTATCCTTTGTATTCTTTTTCTCTTTACACTACAATAATTATATTGAAAACTGATCCTAACTGTTGTTAAGCTGATTCTATCCTTCCCCGAGTATGTATATATTGTGGGGGGAAAAACAGTTGAAAACTTCGCTTCTTATGGTGTTCTTTTGTCAATTTGAAAAGGGCATTTCATATACACTATTTGGTATTCTTATGTAGGAAGTATATGAACACTAATCGATTAATGTTGCAAATTCTCCTAGTTCTTACACTTGCAGCATCTTGGGTAACATTGTGTTCCTCGTTTGTCTTTGCAGAACTCCAGGTTGCAAGAGGAAATAAAGAAGTATAAGGTACTATTTTATCCTCCATCTCTCAAAATACTCCTTAGAAGATTTCTTTGGTGCCTTTTGATTATGGGAGCAGTTAACTGTCATCAAATGTTCTTGAATCTTGTCCTACATATTTAAATAGTGGCAAAATCATGTAATTCTTTCTGGTAATAAGTGGCATATTGGTTGTGTGAAGAATTATTGCTCATGTCACCTCCTAAGTTTGTAATATATTAATAACTTAATCTAACATCTTTTGTTGTGCTGTCAATTCATCATTAAAAGAAGTCTGTTTCCAGTTGATTTAATAAAAGGTCCTTCTGGAGTAATTATATGCATCTTAGTCAACCATGGTGTTTATCCATATTTTCCTCATGACTTGCAGATGCATTCTGTGAACTGTCCGAGCTCTGGGAGACAGGTAGAATACTTAATGCTTCTTAATGTACTATAATTCTTATGTGTTGTTCATCTGGGGTGTTATATTCATTGCATTTGACTTTTTCTTGGGAAAAAAACTTTGAAAGAAATTTTGGCTATGTAGAAAATGCTACGCTTAGAGCCTGCATCTTCAGGAGGGTCCCAGAGAAGGCTATGTGCATATCCTGATGAGAGATTGAACTCTTCAGCACAATTATTGTCTGGTAATGCTCTACAATGGCTATTGTACCTTCTTTTCCTTTTTCTTTTTTCTATTTATTTATTTACATTATGGATGCCTGGTGTGTTCATCCCTTTGTCATAGTGGTCAATTTTAGGGTTATATAATGTATAACAGTTTTTCAAAGGCGACGATGTGCCTTAGCTCTCAGGCACTCAGGCAAGGTGATCTTGTAACTTAGCACATTGTGTATTGTTAGGCGATGAAGATTACTAAGGTGAGCGCTTTTTGGCGCCTCATGACCTCGCCTTGGTGCTTTGTGATCTCACCTTGGCGCCTCAGGCGCTCGCCTAAGGCATGAGATGCAAGGCATGAGGTCTTTATCTCCATTTCAAAATTTTGAGGGTATGAAAGGTGTTTGATAAAGTAAGGTTTATTTTTGTCATTTGTACTTCTTTTTTTGGGTCCATTTTTTACTATTTTTATGGTAATGTACCTTTATTTCCTGTATCATTTTGAAGGACACGTCACAATTTGAACCTTAAAATTAAAAGTTTGCTCACTAATTATGTGTTACTCGTTAATATTACTATTTAGTATTTGTTACTTTCTTCTTCATTTAGATGGTTTATGACTTATTGGGTTTGTGGTTGTCGTTAATTTATCTTATTGCTATTTATTGATATTTGTATATTACCTAATGTTTATGATTTTTTGAATATTTATCGCCTCGATTCACTCAGACGATTGCCTTTTTGGGCATCTCTCGCCTTAGGTGACATAAGACCTCATTGCCTTGACCTCGTCTTTTCTTTTAAAACACTGTTGTACAAACAACTGCTTGTTATTTGCCTCGTATGTTTCTGGTCTCATCAAATTGCATTTGGCTTGTGTACAGAGAACAGGTTTGTCTCCCAGGACTTTCGTCAAAATGAATCTCGTTGCTGCAACTTTGTTTTACAGGTCAGCATTATTATTGATTTCATATTATGTTAACATATCTGTTCATGTTCTCTTACAAATATCTCTTAAAAAATACCAATAGTTATAGTCATCTAATGTTTAATAATGACTAAAACTCGACCTTAACGAGCCCGTTTGTCTAAAAATTAAGTGCTTTAATCAGCTGTGAGACGCAAACCAAATGCAGAATTTGGCATATAAACTATGAGCCTACACTTAGTCTACGTGCCTAACACTTTTCTAAAAAAAACTGTAGCACAGTCATAGAACTGCTAGCCTATACACACCAGGTTGCTGCTATGCTTGATTTTCAATGTACCAAAACTTTGAAGTTAGGTGAGGTCGTGAGGGTTGAGAGTTAATTTTTTCACTCCAACCTACCTGATTTCCATTTTTTTGCAACTCTGGCCCCTCAATTTTCCTGAAATTTTATCTCTTGTAGTTTTGGTATTAACAGGGTGCATTATCGGTCATTCTATTTGGTATATTTTCTTTTCCTTGATTCATGAAAGTTATGCAGGCATTCTCTCTCTTTCTGATGAGAGTTAATGATGGCTCTTCCTGTTCCTTAATCATACATCTATCTGGTGTAGATTTTGGGGATCCCATGACCATCTGCACATCTTTCAGACCTTTGCCGTCCCTTTTAATCACACTCTATAATGTTCTGGCTATTTAATTCCATTGCATGGACTTCTTAATGTTCTTAGTTCATTTGTTGATCAAAACAAGCACATCAAAAAATTTTCATCTTTTGACTAAAAAATAATTTTTAGTTGAATTTGTTATCATTCACCAAAAAAAGGCTATGAAGTATGGAAAATATAGTTGATTGCTGGTTTCAATAAGTTTAGGACTATTTTTTTCGCATTTCCAAATTCAGAACTGTACTTAAATCATTCATGATATCATTATTTCGCTGCTAAAGAATGTGAAAAGTGCACACATACATCAACATTGCAAAGCAAATGGATGTCTGATGCATTCAATGAACTAGAAGAGAAAAATTGGAACTGGATTTTGGTGAGCTGCTTGTAACTCTTGGATTTGTAAACATTGAGGGCCTAAGACGACCTAAAAGATGGTGTGACCCACTCTAATCTTAAGAATAGGCTGTTTGGCAGTAATCTTGGGATGCAGGACATATACTTGAATCTTTAAGTATAATCCCTCAGTTTATTGCTTGTCTAACTTCAGTTTTTGACAAGTTCAAATTCTTGATGAGGACAACTCATATTTCCTGGAGCTGTAGTGTGCTACTATTTAATTGTTCCTCTGGCTTTAGCTGTAAAACAGGAGCTAAGACTGAGCTTCTTCTGACTTAATAAGGGGCGGAACTGCAAGAGCCTAGCTTCTATAATTACACACCATTTGCTCAAGTTTTTGGCTTGGCATTGGGTGCTAAAAGTTTGTTGCCCTTTGCCCTCTGTTTACAACTTTCTTGTTTCTCTCCGATTTCCTTCCCTTAAATGTGGGGCTGATTCCTCCAATAGAACACCATGAACGTAAGTCTTTTATTATTATTACTAGTTGATATGCACGCGCTATGCACGTGGTTGAATATCATGATTATTTAAATTAATAAAAGTAGAGTAAAAATAAAAAAAGAACAAAGTATTTTGTGGGATTGATCAACTCAATGATCTCTCTCTCAAATAAAATATTATCATTGTTTCTTTCAACCCAGACTGTGACCATGTGATTTACTATCTATGAGTTATAAACACATTAATCTAGTACAACATTTTTATTTATTAGTATCTTGAAGTCTTCAAAAGATGGATGATCATTCAATTTGTCAGTGTTATCGAGTCGCAAGGCGCAATGCGGGGCGCAAAGATCCCTTACGCGCACCATACGCAAGGCGCACAACAAGACGCGCGCCTCACTAATTGAGGCGTATAACTCAAACTAATATTTGCCAACATCATAAGACAAACATATAAGCAACATATTAGTTACCTACATCCAAAATTATGAGAATATCAACTTAAATCATTAAATTATGCGAACTGAATTTTTAAAGTAACAAAAAAGATACAAGAAACATGTATTTAAATCATCAAATTAAGTGATTAACAATTATGAGCATATGTTTATAAATTGTTACATAAAAAGACTAAAAAATATAATTAACAAACATGATTGTTCATAATTTTTTAGTTAGTATTCTTAATTGATATTTGTTACTTAGCATGAAAAGATGAAGAATGAATGTAACAATTACATATTTACATATTCATAATTTGCTAGTTTGCATGCTAATTAGAGAAGGAAGTTACAATTAGCAAACAAGTATACTAAATTACTAATTATTGTTTTCTTTTTATAGGTTAAACATGAAAAGATGAAAATAGATTAGCAACTAGTAAGAAAGAGTATATTACATGATATAAATATGTAATTATGCAAATTATTTAAAAAAATAGAAGAAATAGTATGTTACATAACGCGCCTCGCTGCGTGCAGCGCCCCGCCTCGCGTGCGGGGCGCATTTCGCCCAGGCCGAAGCGCCCAGCGCCCGGGGCGCGCCCGGGGCGCGCGCCTCAATAACACTGCAATTTGTAAATGAATTTTGCATATGAATTTACTTGTAATATGTCCATTAAACTTTTAATTGTGGTTTGACTCATATTCACGTTAGCTTTTAGTTGTTGTTAATGTTAGACTCATACTTATATTATCTAATATTCTCATTCAATTTTATAGCTTATTCTCTGTATCATAGAAGTAAAACTGAAAGTATGAAGAATTATTTTCTTGCGAAATTAGAGCAGAGAGATTATGATATATTTTGTCATGTGCTCTAAATATAAAATTCTTTTTCTTTGATGCAAGGTCTCTATCAAATCTTACCCCAAATGATGTGAATAAAAAATGCTATTATAACTCACTTGTCTAGGGCAATTGTATTCTATATAGGACACAACTCATCTGGAATATAAACATCTGCTAAGTGAATTTGCTGTTGTGAAAGCAATATGTTAGTCTTGTATTCAAATTTTTTGGCTCTATAAAAGACGCAAGAATTTGGAGTGCATAATTTATATATCGTAAAGAACATATTGGTTCATGAAGAATTTTTCTAATAACGATATTATTACAACGATATTACTATTTAATATTAAATCAATTTTACTATATAAGATTATATGACCTTTTTAATAAATTATACAGTATATATATGAAAACCTCGATGCTTATAGCCAGTAATTGGGCTCCACAAAATAGGTTAACTTTACATTGTAGTTTGCTACTTGTATTATTGTTGGCAATGTCATTATCTTTCACCTTTATCTTATTTTTTACACTTTTCTGATATAAGTTCTCTTTTGCTAATCACTCAATTGGTTATATTTAGTTTTTATAATATCAAAGGTTATAATATTCTCTTCTAGTTAAAAAGTGTTGACATGATTTTTTTAAAATATACACATAGTAGCAATAGTATATACTTCAGTTCAACTCAAACATTGACTTGAAGCTATTTAAAGTGAGATCCTTTCTAATGCTAGAATGACGATATGATGATTACACGGTCTAAAAGTCAAACAAGAAATTTTTATAAATGAAAAGTAATTTAATATGTCAAATTAACAACTAATTTATAAAATATACATGGACAGTGCAAATAGCTATAAAAAGTAAGGTATGTATTTTCATAAAAATTCCATAGGGAGTGGCCAACTACAATCATCCTAATTTAAACATAAATAATTATCATTTTAATTACTAATTTGATACGCGTAACAATGGAATAAATCTCCAGCAAAAAATAGGAATTGAGATTGTATTATGTTGTAATTAAATAAATAAATGTTATTAGAGTTTCTCTTTATATTAAATTTAAAAGTAAAAATTTAAATTATTAAGCATCAAATATTAGCTCATGTGAGAAAGTATAGTAATCTATGGTCTATATGAATATGCATATATAGTCAATCAATCAAACGTATTAAAATTATGATGATTACAGTCAAAATTACATGGTGGGTTCACATTAAACACAATTTATAAAAAATAGTACACTGAAGTCAATTTTTTTTAACCACTATATAGATTGTCTGAAAGTTTTTGCATATATAAACTATACTGCCTAGGAATAGTGATATACACACTTAACTATGGTCTAATAATCTTAATAACGACTTGCTCTTCAATATTATCATTAATTGACGTATCTGTTTATTACACTGAAAACACAATGAAAATTTAGAAAACTATAAAATAAACACCCTCAAAAATTTTAAAATTTGTAAAACCCTAAAATTTTGTAATTTATAAATACACGAAACTATTAAACATTACATTTACAAAAAAATCATTGTAAATTTTAAAACTTTGGAGGGGTAATTTGTAATGTGTTAAACTTTAAGGGTGTTTTTTTATAAATTTTAAATTTAATAGATTTTCAATTAGTTATGTTCTTTTCAAAAAAGTTATGGGTAATATTTACCATGAAAAGTTTTTCCTAAACCTATACTTTTAAAAGGTGTATGATATTTTTTATAAAATTTTAATTTTCTAGGGGTTGTTAGTAATTTTGCATATTCATTTTAATGTCAATAAGTAAAACTTTCTACAAAGTCCAAAAACTTTTAGGTGTTGGCTAGCATATGTTTTTTAGATTTCTCTACAATTTGAAATAAGTAAATGATTTGAATTATACGAAACGTTTCTCTTTTATCCAATAACATGTTAAGTCTCATTATGAATAGAATAAATTATTTAGTTACCAATTCAAAGAAGATATGATAATTAGAATAGATTAGGATAATATTTTAATATTTAAAAAAAGCTAAGAGTAATATTGACCATAGAAAGATTTTCCCGAACTCGTACTTTTAATGGAAGTATGATTTTGGCTAGCGTTTAGTAATGTAGTTGTTCGCTAAATTAAGTTTTGAAAATTATTAATAACTATAGTTATATTATATGTCTGTGGACAGCTATTTTACTGTTTTGTAATCTATTATTTGCTAAGTTTAAATTTTGAAGCATTTTAATTTCGTCTGCTGGGATCTATAAATCTTCAATTTCTTATATTTCTTTAACAGAAGGAGTTCAGGTTAGATGGTGCCCGAGTTATTGGAATAGATGCATCCAGTCAGATTTTAATAATAGCAGGAAAGGCACCTGGATTTATTGGAGAGCATGTTCTTAGCAAGGTAATGCATTTCTTGTTTTCTTAATGATTTGAAATTAATTATAACAGAAATGATTATGGAAAATGTTGATATGCTCAAATTCTTTCCCTCTCTTTTGCAGATTAGTTTATTAGGTCCAAGTCCAATTGAAATAGATAACGTTCAGCTTCCTTCCAACACTGGGGTTATTAGAGATATGTGTATCCTTCCCAATGGACATGTACTTCTCGCGTCACTTGGGAAGAGATTATCACTTGTTAGGTACAAATGCTCTTATTTCAATTATCCTCCGGATCTTTTGTTTGCAAATTTTAGTTGTTAACTGAGGTCCCGTATACATTTCAGTATGGCAAGCAACAACTGTGTACTCAAATATGACTTACCGGTAATTCTTCAACTCATTGATCTTATTTTTACTAAGCTGGAGTTTTAGAGCATGTTTAGCAACTGGTCAAAGTGGCCTATAGGCCATTGTGACATGTTTGTCAAACAGCTTATTTTGGCTTATAAGCTAGGAAAATAAGCTGGGATAAAACCCGACCCAACTTATTTTTTGGTGGCTTATAAGCCACATAGTTTGACCAAGTAAAAGACCATTTTGCCCCTTAGCATTTAAGAAAATTCCAAAGGCCTCTTTCTTTATCTCCAACCCTTTTTGGTCATTTTGACAAGAAGGATAGATTATAAGCCACTCATTTGCCAAAACACTCTATCCTTAGAAGTGGATTATAATCCACTAAATTTACCAAACATTTTGGATTATAATCCACTTGACTTATAAGCCATTTGTAGATTATAAGCCAAGTGGATTATTAACTAAAAGTTGCCGAACATGCTCTTAGCTGTTTCCATATGACACTGGTCTTCCTCCCTTGAAACATCCATTTGTGTTTCTTGTAAGTATATTCTTACCTGTTGCAGTTTGCTTGATGAAACTGACTGATTATTGTATAATTTTTTTGTTGAAAATTAAGATTCCTTTTCGGCACATCGGGGTAATACTGAAGTACCTCATTATCATTTAGCCAATTCTCATTTTAATGGAATCATCTGTGAACAAGGCTATATCAAATATTTGGCAATGTCTTACAACCAATTGTCCACGTGAATAGATGATATCAACTCTCCAATTCTACTAGGCTGAAGAAAGTTTTAAAAAGGGGAGGAATAGTAAATTTACTATAGAGAAACTCTGAGACAGATAAAGCCAAGAGCCAAACAGAACCTCTTCACACGAGTCTAGAAAAACTTAATTGTCAAGATCTTCTTCATCAAGCACTAATAGATGTGCGCTTAGAATATGGAGAGTGTTTGAAAGATCCATTCTGTTGTCAAGTTGGCATTCTTCAAAATTTTCATTCTCCGTGTAATATGTTATGGTATCAGGTCATCACTCACAAGTGATGCTTATTGATTGTCATGTGATAAAATTACTTAGTTTCTCACAGTCTGCACGACATGCTTTTTTCCCTTGACATTACAGCTAAAAGAAGCTTAAAAACCTCATTGCCTAGAAATTAAGTTTGACTGGACCATACCCTTTATTGTGTTTGATGTTTATATATGGCTCCAATTTAATAGTAATAGCATCTAAGAAATTGATCTTGCAGAGTATTTTTTGTTGTTTGCTTTCTTTTGGTTGACATAGATTACACAGGATGGTTTCTGAGAACATGCTTTGAATTAAAAAGATATGGTTTTAGTTACAAAGCACCTTTCTTGGTAAACTAATATGATTTTCCCCCAGGGTCCTGCCTGGTCATGTTCTGGAGGTGTCCATAATCCATATCATATTTATGCTGGATTGCAGGTTTGATATTCCAATATGCTCTCAACTTTACTTGGTTAAGAATTGATATAAGGTGGTTATTGTTCTTCTTTCTGCAGAGTGGCATGCTTCTGGTGTTTGATTTACGCCAAACTTCAGGACATTTGTACTCGATGGATGGTTTGTCTAAGCATCCTATACACACTATCCATTCAGTTTTGCACATGAACAGTACAAGACAACTCGTTACTGCTTCTTCTGCTGGACCATGTGTTTGGGATATTGGTGGTAGTGGGGAAAGGTTTGCATCATGCACAACAGATAAACACTTATTAGATTTTTTTTATCTTCTTTCCTGTTATTTCTTTTTTGCAAATGTGTGTACTTCGGTTAGGATTTGGGAGGTAGGATGGAGAAACCCAATTTTGCGCCTAGTTTTGTGCTTAATGCAAATATGCTTTAGTTTCTCTTCTCTTGTTTGAGGCCTTAAATAGATTTGGTTTCACTTAATCCTGACTTCTTCATTTTCATCGGAAGTTCTTCCAGTACACCCCACCTGGAATCTATAAATAAATTTTACATGACTGATTTAGCACTTCTTTTTCACCATATCTACAAGTAGGATGAGATAGTTACATTAGTTACACTCATGTAGATTTCTTTCATGGTCATAACTACTTTTTTTATGGCTTAATTTTCAGTTTCATCAGCTCGTTACTCGTTTTCCAAATAGGAATTTCCTGCTTTCCCATGAACATATTGTGCTGCACAAGAAACTTCATACATCTGCATTACTTTATCTGATTGTAGATAGAAAAGTTATTGATCGTACCACTTTAGCTGGAAGATCTCACCATAGTGTTGGGTATCCTCACTCTGTTTATTCTGAGCCCTTCCTCATAACATGACACTCCTCAATTCTCTTGGAAAGAAAGAATAAGAGAACAACATGAAGTACATCAAACACCTACGATCTTAATCATCTGCATTCAGCATGTTGTAAGCTATGACACAAAGGACATCCTGCTCAATCAGCTCTGCATTGTCATCATTTGCTCATGTCCGATGACCTGCAATTCTCGAATCAACTCTTTTTGTCTTAGATCTTATCAATTTCTTGAACATCTATTTTATTTTTTTTCTTTTGTTGAATGTTTTACCATGTTTATGCTATTAAGCCAATGAAACTTTAACCCATTATGAGAGGGGTTTATATTCGAGTTTGATTGAACTTCTACTGAAGTTATTATAAGATTATCTTCCATCTTTTCACTGATCTTTTCTAGGTTTTTTTTGTACATTGGTTATGTTATAACCAACTATTTGTAAAGAGTCTATCATATAATTGAAGATTCCTGTTTTCAGTCAAGTTCTGTCGCTTGTCCAGATATTGTGCATGACATTCACCATATCTGGTCTAACATCCTTTGCTGGGAGAGTTTTGAGATTACACTTTGCTGAAAATGAATGGCCCATCAAGTACAAATATAATAAATCCTGAACGATAATTAATTATTTTGTTTGGTAAGCAAACTTTTGTGTGGTGGAAATGCATTCAAATTCTAAACTTATTTAGAATTTGACTGGTTAGTTGACTATGACTGCATAAATCTCTTCCTGTATAGAAAATCATCAGGAGGAATTTTAGAATTTGTGTATAGAAAATCATCAGGAAAAATTTTAGAATTTTGACTGGTTAGTTGACGATGACTGCATAAATCTCTTCCTGTATGCAACATGTGCTGGCTGTTTAATTTTTTTTGTGTGATATTCTAACCTTTTTGCCCCATGGCATTCTTTATGACCGTTAATCTATCTGGTCATCAGAAATACATAGTAACATATAAACTGTGTTTTATTTAACCCACCATAGGAGTTGTTACCTATAAAGTATATCCTGAGTGACAGGTCAAAAAGACCTCTTTAACCATTTCAGATTATTTAAATATCTGTTACTTGAGTGTTTTTATTTTAATCTTCTGAATGTCAATGCATCTTGGAAGGCTTCAAGAAAAGGAAATTTGATAATTGAGCCAAACATCTTTTGTTATTCCTTCATGTTGGCATGTCATAACTCGTAAGTACCTGAATCACATATAAAGTTTTTTGCCCACTTGAATTGGCTTTCCATATGCACTTAAACTTCAATCTCAAGACAGCCTTGTAATACTGTTGAGGATTTGGTATGTGACTAGCATGCCAAGCTTTTGCCTTCCTTTTTTGCTTTCTTATTTTTCTGATATCAAAGCAGTAAACCTTAAAAGTACTTATTAAGAATCTATAAATCTTTTTTTTTCTCTCAATTTGTTATTGCAAATTTGCATGCCTACAATAAGCTCTGCACCGTGTATAGAACAGAGAATGTTATACACTTGTAAGCTTTTTTCCTTTTCGTCTTCTGTTTAATTTCTCCTCATTTTTGGAAATGATTGTACTATGTGTCTCAATTGCAGACCCTTCTTAATACCAGAAACTGACAAATATGGTGTATGCATATCACTTGCTTGCAGCAGCTCAAGTGATGATTTAGTAGCTTCTTTTCGTCCTAAAGTTGATTTCTCTAGTGATATCATTTCTTCACAGAGTCCAATATCACCTTCACCAACACTTTCTACATCAGGGAAGTTAGGTTCTCATGTCCTCATAAAGAGGATAAATGGTGCATCATTCGAGACTTATTCAATGGGAACTGGTAATGTAAGCGAGGTTAGAATGTCGAAATCTGCAATTATATCCACTGACGGCAATGCCCCATTGTTCGCTTGTGGGGATGAATTATCACGCAGAGTATGTTTATGGAACTTGCCACAATTTCAAGTGCATAACTATCTCAGGCCACATCCACAGCCCATTCTGGATTTGAAGTACGCAAGAGGCACTGGTCCTGGTTTTCTTGGCTGTATAAGCGAGGACATGTGTCAAGTTTTCACTTGTTTCTAATTCCTCTGACAATTGCATAAATCATGCTCAGTTTTCTTTGGAATTCAACATCCTTTCAAGTGCACAAGCTTCTTGTGCCACATCTGAAATTCACATTGATTTTTGAGCGAACTCGTCCTTCAAATGCACTCAGCCACGTAGGCAACTCATGCGTGTATTGGTGTATGTGCATGCCGCTGGCCTGGTTTCCTAGGCTTATCTGGAGATGCAAATTTTCACACTGTTTGATATGTGATACCATTCTGATCCCTGAAGAATGGACAAAGGGCTCCCAGTAGTAGGCTTCTCTGCTTCATGAAGGTACATAATTTGTTGTATACTATTTCTCTCTTCTAAGTTTAAAGTAGATCTATAGCACAATGCTAATTACTGCTTAATGCAATTTGTTCTGTGAATGCCCAGTGATACTATTTTTTCTCTTGTATCCGTCTTCCTCATGGAACTCGGGTATGTATTTGTTTCTTGAAATGTCCACATTGTACTTCTCTTGTAAAACGTTGAAGTCTTCTCACAGGTTGATGTGAAATAATTTACATATATGCCAAACCGAGTCATGATTTTTTTCATTCCATCTTTAAATTTTATTGTAGCCATCATATTTGTGCACGCAGCCACCTCTAGATTCTTACCATTATGCAAAATCATGATTTTCTTGAAATGTCCACATTGTACTATGAAACCCAACTCAATGTTACAATCTCTCACAACTCAAATATACTATGTATGAAAATACTAAAAGCTCAAGTGGGTGTGTGTAACAAAGAGAATAAAAATCAAAACTAAACTCAATATAAACTCTAGCTTAATAAAATGATAATCAAACAATTATATAAATGTAAAGTTAGATTGAGTTTAGAAACACTCAGAGAGAGGGATGAGAAGAAGCTCAAACGCCAAATGATGATCTTTTCAAGCTCTTGCGAAAACTTCTTCACAAACAAAACTTGTAAATACACTTAAACACACTTTAAACATCCTTTAAACTTATTTAAAAACTTTCTTAATTACCCTTAGAAGTTAGAGGGTATGGGATATATAGAATAAGGCCCAAAACCAAGAGAAAACCAAGGAAAAAGATCAAAAAATCTGAAACCTAAAAATCTGGAAAAGCTAGTTGTTGGAAAGCCGTCGGTCGACTGATAAACAGTATCAGTCGACTGATGAGCTGACCGTTACATGCAGCTCACAGCTCATCGGTTGACTGATAGTTTATTAGTCATAAAAATAAAAACTTTTGGCAATTCTAGGTGAGTTCATCAGTCGACTGATAAAATCCATCAGTCGACTGATAATAAGTTATCAGCCAGAAACAAACAATAAATCTGATTTTCAAACATCTTTTAAACATAGCAAATAAATTTCAAAAAAATGTAAAACTTTAAGGAATACTTGTAAACATGAAAATGAACATGTTATAAAAAGAATTTTTGGAATTACATTTCCCAATTGAGAAATCTCTTCATTTTGCAAAAATAGTGTAAAAACATGAAAATTAAACATGCATGTTTTTGACAATTGATTTAAACACAACTTTAAAACTTTGTTAAATAATTTTATTGACTTAATGAAATGATATAAAATATTGTTATGAAGTCTACAAACTAAAAACTCAATGTTATGCAAAATAAAGTTTTGCACAATATATGCATTTGACAAAATGATAAATATGAAACATAAAATATGTATATGAATATATATATTTTTCATATCTATATCACAAAATCAAAACCATTTATCCACAAGAAAACAAACATGTATGTATACAAGTATTTATTTTGCTTGTAAAAACTTAGTTTGTGGATAAAACAAGAAAACAGATAAACCAATAAAATGTGTGTGTATTATATTGAGCTTAAAGTATCAACACACATAATATAAATCATAAACTAATTTACCAAGCAATGATCTTCATGATGCTCGATCTTGGTAACATAGACGAAGCTTGATCTTGTATATGACTTGAATTGTAAATGGCTTCAATCCACTATTTCCGCCAACCTCCATTTGATATGATCGTTATAACGCAATTCCATCCAACCTCCAACTTGGATATTTGTGTAGATTACCTAACAATCAAGTATAAATATTTGACAAACGTTGTTAGGAATTATTTGTAATCATCAAAACAAGATTAGGGAGTATGCTCATAAACATGAGACCTAACAAGGCTAACAAAAGTAAGAGAACTTAGCATGTTCGTATATGAACCAAAATGAGGGTGCGTCGGGAAGTAACTGTCATCCTGGAATGACATGTTGGGAAATGCATGAGGTGGTTGTCCAAAGTATGACTGCTGAAAAGTAAAATACTCACTATCGCATTGATGCAATGATTGAGGGGGTGGAGGCTGAGATGGCGCTACACCTTTCTCTTTACGATTATCTTTCCCACTTAATGAGGTATTACCAGCCATCACTAATTAAAACACGAATACATGAATGAAAGGCAAATATAATAACCAGAAGAAGTACCACATAAATACATGAATGAAAAGCAAAAACTAAGAAGTGGACAAACCGAATTATCGAGTTAAGAGTACATACATGAGCATAAATAGTACAACAAATATGAGAATTAAGTCTCAATGGTTACACCATGATTATACTCATCACAGTAGACCACCCACATCGCGCAAGCAATGTCATCCCTAAGAGTCTTCCACTTATTTCTTGATTCAGTTTGCTCTCTTTAGGTTTGAGTCTGAGTAAAATTAACTAAATTATTGTCATTTCATTTGTCACCTCACTATCAATATCTTCATTAATTTCGGACTCGTTGAGTAGTTCATCACTTGGATCAACAATTGCAATAAAATTATGAAGTATCGTACATGCCAATACGATATCTACTTATGTGGGAAATGTGTAATGCGACTTAGCACACAAAATCTTGAAACGATTCTTCAATGTGCCAAATGCAGATTCAATCTTAGACCTCAAAGAAGAATGTCTTAGATTGAATAATTTCCTTCTATTCTTAGGTGTTTTACCTGAATGTTCTTTCAAATGATATCAAACACCACAGTATGGAGATATGAAACCTGACATGGTAGAGTATCCAACATCACACAGATAGTATTTACCTACAATTTTATTAAAAAATTGTTAATGAAGTCAAGTTTGTATATTAAATTTAAAATGTTTTAAGTTAAATTTTTATATAATTACCATCAGACTTTAAATCCATGTAGTTGTGGTCTAGATAATGCATTCTGGAGAATCCTATAATCATTTGCAGACCCCTTCCAACCTGCAAAGACATATGTGAACAGTTTATTTGGGGTGCAAGCTGCAAGCACGTTCTGTGTAACACCTTTGCGGCCTCGAAATCGTGCAACAAGATTAATCAGAAGCATTACATCAACATGCGTACCATCTATCATACCAATGCAATCCTATAATACGTGTATCACATCACTAAGATATTATTTATTTTCATTGATTATACATGTAACTATGGTTAAAGTGTAGATATACCTTGAAATAATGATAGTATAGCTGGTTGTTAACGATCTCTTGGGGAGTATCATTGGGGGCTTGTCAAATGTAGCGTCCATGCATGCAAATAATTACTTGTAAAACATTGTTGAAATATCTATTGACTGTCTACCCCGATCTTATTAAATGAGATCTCACAATGCGATTTTTAGATTTATGATCCAAAATGTTCAGTATCATGATAAGTTGTTCTTCCACTGTTATATTCCTTGAGTCCTTTAGAAGCCTATTGCTCCTCATTATACTTGCTAGTTTAACAAAAGCACCACTCCGTATTTTAATATAGTTTACACAACTATCACTAAAACCATTATAAATACGCTCTCTTTGTTCAATTCTAGCCCTCTCATGTCTTCTTTGCCTCACTTGGATCACTACGAATTGATTTACGTCTAGCTTGCATTTTTCTTATGAATGTAATTATTATAACAAAAACAGATAGTGCAGCACCTTGAACCATATTAACAACACTTTGTTTATTGATACAATCTTCATCACCATCCATCTACGATGCAAACATCAAATTAAAATAATTAATATACCTAGCAACCATCCATATGCAATGTCAATAATCAAAACTTCTATCAATTAAGACCCCATGAAGCATTGGACAATAAAGAAGAAAATTTTAGTTAATTATACAACTTTATCACTGCATCATCTTCTAAAAATGACGTGAACCTCTATCTAAAGTTAATCTTTAGTTAATATTTTCAATAATATTTTTTCGTTAATTTTAGATAATTAAAGATAGTTTTTAGTTAATTTCAGTAACATTTTCAATAATACTTTTAGTTATATTTATAATAATTAATATAATTTTTAGTTAATTTTAGTAATATTTTCATTAATATTTTCAGTTAATTGCAGTCATATTTTCAGATAATTTTTAGATAATTATAGAAAATGCAAAATTTCATCATAATAATTCTAAATCATACAAAATTTTCAGCAAATCAATTCTGAGTTGAGAATCATACATTCGGTCTGAAATATAGCAAGATCTAGGAAGATCCAAGTCGACAAAAAACCAGAAAATTTTCCTCAATAAAGGTGCTAGTTTTTTTTTTTTCAAAATCCAGCAAAAACACCAACAAATAGGAAGTAGGACCTTCTTCTATGGGAATCAAGCACAAAATCAATAGTAAAGAACTTCCGCAAGCCTCGAAGAGAAACCAAAGCGCGAAGAGTGAAAAAAGTGAGGGAAAGAGGAGGTGACCCTAGCCCTCAGCACCGTTTCCCCCCAAAACCCCGAGATCTGACAATAGTATAGGTCGTGGGTGATTTCCTCTCGTTTTTGAAGGAAATGTGGAAAAGAAAAAAAATCTGAGGTGGAGGAGATTTCCGCGGCTAGAAGGAGGGGGGAAGAAGCGAACCAAAGCTGGGAAAGAAAAACCACAGAATGAGTTTGTCGACGTGGAGCGGCAGTCAGGAGGAAAAAAACATTTCTGCGACTCACAAAAGCGAACCAAGCAGCCCCTAAAACACAAAGTACAAAATTGCCCCTATTGTATGCCAATAGAAAATAACATACAGTTGATACTATATGTGACTCTTTCAATAGGGTCCATCATTTTTCAAACTTCTAATTTCCAAAGATTTAGATTATAATAAAAGAATAAATTTAGTTGTCCAGCATTAGGAATTTTATAAAAAAATGTAAGGTTGGATTTGATATATATAAAAAAAATCCTCTGAGCTAGCTAAGATCTTTACTATTAATAATTGTAGTTTCATAACAGAAACAATGAGCATAAGCTGAACGAGTTATTTTGTTAAATGAGCTGTTAGACCCTAACATCGCTATGAAAGAATCTTAGTTAGAGGGGGGGGGGGGTGAATAGGGTTTATGCTAATCTAATCTGATTTAAATGCCAATTAAAACTTACTAACAAATATCCTAGCAAATATGATATGTAACAAGATAACTATACAAGGATATGAAACTAACACAATGGTGAAACAAGATATAAATAATATACTGGATGAAATAAACAATGAGAGAGTGGCAATAAAGATGTTCACAAATATAAGTGTGCCAAGCCAAACTCAAACAAGCAATATGATCACGGAGTTCGGACCTCCTGTCCTACGTCTTCGCTCCCCACTCCCGGCGAGAATTCCACTATCACATCTGGTTTTCAACGATCACCCGAAAACGTTTACACCACACAATATCGATTTTCAACGCTCATCGATCAACGTTCACAATAACAATGTAACTACACTAACTACCACCTCAAGTGTTGGTCCTCACGTATCGACTCTCTCAAGTGCTCGGAATTATCACCTCTCACTAGGCCACCGATGTCACTCCTCTCGGTATTGACTCTGTCCTCACCACACACTCCTCTTGGTGTACTAGTGTATTACAATGTGTATCCTCACAATTAGGCTCAATACAAAATGTTTGTTCTCTACAATGGATGAGAACGAATTGTAAGCTCACTCTCTAAGTCACAAACCCACAACCCAAATTATACTATGAATGAAAATACAGTAAGCTCAATAGGTTGTGTCTGAACAAAGAGATTCAATAAAAACAATTTAACTAAACTCAATATAAATCTAGCTTATGGAAATTAGAAACAAAACAATAAATTGTTAGAATGAGTTTAGGAAAACTTCTCTAGATGATAACAAGAGAGAGGGAGGAGAGTGATTGCTCAAACACCAAATAATGATCTTCACTTGCTCTTGTGAAATTCTCTTCACAAACCGAAGCTAGAAAAATGCTTAAAAGCTTTTTAAACAAAACCAAACTTTAAACTCTTGTTAGACTTTCTTAAAACATTCTCTTGGATAGTGGGAGAGATAAATACAATGTGGTATTTATAGGCTCCCAAAACATCAGCAAAAACCCAAGCAAAAAGACCAAAACCCCAAAAACAAACAAAACAGAAAACTAGCCGTTACTGTGCAACGACTCTCTGATAAGTCGACTTATGAGTCAACTTATATGAGTCGACTCAGCAGAAGAAAGACACAACTGGGTTGCACTTGATAAGTCGACTTATGAGTCGACTTATACGTGCACAAACCTGAAATGCACAGAAAAAACTCAACTTTGAAGTGTCTTTAAAAATAATAAATAAATTCCAAAAGATGAAACTTTGGGAGATGTTTATAAACATGTAAATAAACATGTTAAAAAAAGAATTTTTGGAATTGCACTTTACATTTGTAAAATATTATCATTTTGCAAAATAGTCCAAAAACATGAAAACTAAACATACATGTTTTGACATTTTGACTAAACTATGTTTTGAAACAATACAAAATGATTATATAGACTTAATAGAATATGTATATCATTATTGTTAAGTCCATATACTAAGAAATCAATATTATCACAAAATTGCATATTCTATGTAATATATATTTAAATATAATAGAGTATGAAACATATGATTATATATATGAATGTAAATATGTTTCATATCTATATAGCTAAACAAAAACATAATAATAAATATGAAATATGTAATCTCATATTTATAAACATGAAAACTCAAAACTATATATATATATATATATATATATATAT
>BQKN01064277.1:311001-330607 GCA_022839385.1 Asparagus kiusianus
TCATTGTAGCAAGTTACACTGCAAGTATAGCGGGTTATCCTGTAAGTGTAGCGGGTTGTATTGTAAGTGTAGCGGGTTAGAGTGTAGGTGTAGCGTGTTATGCTGCAAGTGTAGCGTGTTATGCTGTAAGTGTAGCGGGTTATCCTGTAAGTATAGCGTGTTATGCTGTAAGTGTAGCGGGTTATCCTGCAAGTGTAGCAGGTTAGACTGTAAGTGTAGCGGGTTATCCAGTAAGTGTAGCGGTATATCCTGTAAGTGTAGCGGGTTATATTGTAAGTGTAGCGGGTTAGAGTGTAAGTGTAGCGGGTTAGACTGTAGGTGTAATGGGTTAGACTGTAGGTGTAGCGGGTTATCCTGTAAGTGTAGCGGGTTATCCTGTAAGTGTAGCGGGTTAGACTGTAAGTGTAGCGTGTTAGACTGTAAGTGTAGCGTGTTATGCTGTAAGTGTAGCGTGTTATGCTGTAAGTGTAGCGGGTTAGACTGTAAGTGTAGCGGGTTATATTGTAAGTGTAGTGTGTTATGTTGTAAGTGTAGCGGGTTAGACTGTAAGTGTAGCGTGTTATGCTGTAAGTGTAGCGGGTTAGACTGTAAGTGTAGCGGGTTAGACTGGAAGTGTAGACGGTTATGCTATAAGTGTAGCGGGTTATTCTGCAAGTGTAGCGTGTTATGCTGTAAGTGTAGCGGGTTATCCTGTAAGTATAGCGGGTTATATTGTAAGTGTAGCGGGTTAGACTGTACGTGTAGCGTGTTATGCTGTAAGTGTAGCAGGTTTTATTCTGTAAGTGTAGCGTGTTATGCTTTAAGTGTAGCGGGTTATCCTGTAAGTGTAGCGGGTTAGACTGTAAGTGTAGCGTGTTATGCTGTAAGTGTAGCGTGTTAAGCTGTAAGTGTAGCGGGTTAGACTGTAAGTGTAGCGTGTTATGCTGTAAGTGTAGCGTGTTATCCTGTAAGTGTAGCGGGTTATATTGTAAGTGTAGCGGGTTATCCTGTAAGTGTAGCGTGTTATGCTGTAAGTGTAGCGTGTTATGCTGTAAGTGTAGCAGGTTATATTGTAAGTGTAGCGGGTTATCCTGTAAGTGTAGCGTGTTAAGCTGTAAGTGTAGCGGGTTAGACTTTAAGTGTAGCGTGTTATCCTGTAAGTGTAGCGGGTTAGACTGTAAGTGTAGCGGGTTATATTATAAGTGTAGTGGGTTATCCTGTAAGTGTAGTGGGTTATCCTGTAAGTGTAGCGGGTTATATTATAAGTGTAGCGTCTTAGACTGTAAGTGTAGTGGGTCAATGCACAATACAATTCTTCATCCATCTATCTATGTTTGTCATTAAAAATAAAACAAATTTAAGGAAAATTACAACTAAAATCAAATTATGTGAAATTAATCAAAGATTATGTGAATAATGAGTGATCGAATAAAATCAAATTTAACTAAAATTTTATCAAATATAAAAAAAAATTATGTGAATTATGTGAAATTAATCAAAGATTATATGAAACTAATTTTTATGTGAATTATGTGAAATTAATCAAAGATTATGCGAAACTAATTTTTCCTTAATGAGTGGATGAATAGTAACAAATGTAACTAACAAATGTAACTAACAAATTTAACTAAAAATATAAAAAAAAAATTTATGTCAATTATGTGAAATTAATCAAAGATTATGTGAAACTAATTTTTATGAATTCAGGATTAATAATGAGAAATTAATGTGAACTAATAATGTCAAATAATTAATTAACGTGAAATTATGTTCAATTAATGAGTGGTTGAATAGTAACAAATGTAACTAACATTTTTATCAAATATAACAAATTTAACTATTTTTTATGAATTCATGAATAACAATTTTAAATGATTTTTATTTGTTATACTGTCAAATATAACAAATTTAACTAATTTACATGAATAGCAATGTCAAATAATTCCCAATTATAAGAGGATGAATTAATGCAATAAACTTGGTAGATGAGTAAATTGAAAAATTATACCTTTAATTGTTAAGAAAGTGATGAATATCCACTAAAATCACACCATACACATTAATGGAGTTGAGAATTTAATGATGGATTGATAAGTGGGTGAAAATTAATTGATGGGTTTAATGGGAGAATGTAGTATTAATGGATGGGAGAGGGAGTTAATTAGGAAATGGAGAGAGAGAGAGAAAGGGAGGGAGAGAACGGGATTTATTTCCCGCCACTTCTCTCCTCTCCCGCGCGGGTAGAAGAACAGGAACGGGTCTCTCTCTCTCTCTCTCCTCTCTCTCTCTCTCTCTAAATTTTTAATATTTTACATTTTTAAAGGGGCCCACCTAATAAAGAACACATTATTAAACTGTAAAGGGTAGAGTTGGAATTAATTCAAAAATTTTGGGGGGCCCACACTTACAAGTATTGTATTTTGTAATTTGGGCTTAAAGATAAATACCCAAAGATCTTTGGGTTTATGGATACATGAAATAGTAAATGGGTTTATGGGTAAAGATGGGTAATCATTAGGGCCTAGAAATAAAAAACCCTATATTTTTTCATTAGAGATGAGTTGTTTTATGTTACATTATTTCAAATGGGGTATATCATATATCCACTTTGACTAATAATATGGTTTTAATGAAAGGAAATGTAGTACATGGTAATTTAATGGATTATTTTAAAAATATCATCTTAATAACATACTTTAAATAATGTTAATAAAAAGAGCATATTTCATATTTTATCATCAAATTATTATAATTAATTAATTTTAAACCATGTATGTACATATATTTTGACTTTCAATAATATTTAGATTAAACATATGAAAATTCTAATTATTGTATTTATATTTGTTCATATCTAATAATTTGTTTTAGAAAGAACCTTATCATTGTATATTTATATCTCTTACAAAATAAATTGTGATAGATATTTAATTGGTAGCTCTAATGGTGTACTCATGTTATAGTTTAGAATGTTCTACAAAAAGAAATGAGACACTCACTTTTCTATTAGAGAGTAAAGTTTCCTTCAAACTTTTTGGTACCCTCCACGGTCCCAGTAAGTTCTTAATATAATATTATAGATAATTTATAAATTGTACTTCAGTTGGGTTTTAATTTTGTTACAACTAAGTTTTATTGTTCCTTAATCTAAGGGTCAGTTTGATATTGTCGGAGCTTATAACAAAGTTGCTAATAAAAGCAGCTTATAAAAACTTATATTAGCTGCTAAAAATAGCTATTTGGTAGTTTAATAATATAAATTACTTAAAAAGTAGTTGAGTTGTTTGGTAGAACTTTGCTTATTGATCATTGTTAAAAGATAAAAATGTATATATAATATATAAATTAAAAAAATAGAAGCTTATTTTAAAAGCTTTATCAGATTGTCTCTAAAAACACCCCATTAAAAGCAAAAGCAATTTTAATAAGTATGTCAATTTTTTTTTCATCAAATACAATTATTGATTGCTTCTTGAAAAAATAAGCAGAATCACCATAAAAAAAAAGCAAATACCTAAGGCCCTTAATTTTCACAAAATGGATGTGTTCAGTTGTAATGGGTCGGGTATGATCTGTATCTAGATCCGTCTTACCAACAATAATCCGCTAGCAGTTAGCATGCGGATCCAAACCCGCAACCGCTCTCCCATAGCCGTCAGATTCAATCAACGGCTCAGATACGCTAAACTTTTTTCCTGGCAATATCCAAATTTTCTGGAGAAAACCTCCGATCACCTAAATAGCGATCCCCCACTTGAAAACCCAATCAAAACAAAGTGAGCCCCACAATTAACGGAGTCAAAGTTCCCAATAAACGGACCGTGAGAGCGTGGAGACGAATAGATCCCTTCTTGTTTGGTCGCCAGTCATTAACCCTCTCTATCTCTCCCTTTCTCGACCGAAGTCCACCGCGGAGCTCAAAGGTATAAAATTTTAATTTTTCGTTACTTTTATTGATTTTTAGAAGAAAATTGATGGGATTTAGTTAGATTTGATGGAAAGGGTTACTGGGTTTTTTTTTCTAGATTAGTGTGTGATGCTGATATATGGTGTTTTTTTTTTTGCATAAATTTGATGGTAGTTTTAGTTTCTATGTATTTTAGAGATAGTTGAAAGAAGAAATTTATGAGGCAGTTCAGGGATTAAAGAGTTCACATTTTTTCGGTTGGTTTAGTTGATTTGTGGTGAGTTTTGCTTAGTTTTAGGAGAATATTTGTAGGTGTTTGTTGAGAGTTCAGGCTCAAATTTTTAATTATCATGTTTTTGGGTGATGATGCTGGAGTTAATTTCTGGTAACTAAATATGGGCTTTCGTGGAATTAGGATTCCTGCAACTTAATCGATTTATTGTGCAGAAGAGTTCTTTGTGGAGTTTATAATAGAAGGTTTATATATTGATTACAATGGGATAAAGGAGCTCAAATTTACAATAGTATATTTACTAGAAAAATTAGGATGGAAAATACACCCATCATGAGCTGTTGTAGATGGGTTGATATTAGAATTCCAGATTAATTCAATTTGTTGCATTTCCCCCACTATTGCATTATAAATCGTCTAAACACGTGCAGAATTTAAAAATGACAAGTTTTCTTCCAAAAATCTCCTAGATACTTTGTTACATTAGCTCCCTCGTTTGAACTGAGTCATTACCTCCATAGAGGCTTCCCGCATGCCTAATTGCCGGAGGGAATGAATTGGTGAGATTTCTCATTGCACGTTGTTAGTTGCCAATGCCACCCATGTTTTGAGTTTTTTTAGTGTGATTGTCGGCAATGTGTTATAGACAACCACTTAGGCTCTTATTTTAAGAGGGTAGTCCATTTGCAGCCTTGACTTTATTGAAAAGTGTGCATCTCTCAGATCCATGAACTCAGGTCCTGGTGAAGCAATCTTCTTGTTGCCCCAAGGTTTTCTCGCTTTAGGTTTTCACTTTGAGCATATGAAATTCCTATCCACAAATTGCGTCTTTCCGATGGAAGGCATGTTTGACTTGCGGGATAGTGCGCATATGTTAAAATAGATTCCCTCTGGCGGTAACTTCAACAATTTGGTAATTGGTATAGGGGTAAGACATAAGAGTTTAATGTTATGCAACTCAGTTGTATGCAACCCCGTTAAGGAGATCATAGTTGGGCCACAGCTAGGAGTACAGCCAGGTTAATCTTTATTAAGGAAATAAAAAGGCACATGGTGGTTGTTGATAATCGATCATGGCTCTATGTTGTTGACTAATGGCAGGTCAACACCATTATTGTTGTTGTTGTCGTCCTTAAAACATCAATAAACTTAACCCACCCATTCCACTGAAGGTTATGTGGTTGATTGCTCACAGCCGATTATTGTGCATTTCCCTTTTTAATGATATTATGGACATTTGTAACTAATGGAACAAGAGAATATTACAGAATAAACTCAGAGATGCAAACACTGCATCTTATGATTGCAGGATCATCTTCCTTCTGGTGACTTTCGCCTTATAATGTCGTTATTGTTTGCAGCTTGATTTTTACACCGTGATCTTGCTGCATCATACTTAGTCGTGACTACTACCTGTTTTCCTCAGTGGTTAAGCTGGCACCTTATATAAGTATTGACTACAATTTGTCGCAATTCTATAATATTATTGATTCCTCAAATAAAATTCCTTTTCCTTTTTTCATCGCATGACTTATTTGATTGCTCTCTGTTTGAAAGTTTTCTGATTGTCTGAGCTTAACCTTTTAATATCTGTTTAATACAGCCATAACTACTTATAACACTGTTGTAGTTCTGCACTCTGATGCTTATTCTATTTCAGGGAGGCAAAAGCTGCTTGCTTACTGACTGAAAGTATGGTATTCACCGCTTCCTCTTCTCATCTGGTCATGTTGAATGGATTGTCCTATTGAAGGAATTCTCTATTAGCTTGTATGGGGTAGGTGCTAATCATGCATTAAGGAAAAAGTGCACAATAGTCTGTGCTTCATTTTTTGCTTCTTCCTCTTAAATAATCCTTTTTATCTTTATTTTGTAGAGAGTTTAAGTTTTATTGAACAATCAGGTTAATAATGATTTAATGTATTTAGCAGTCTTCAGTTGGTTGTATGAGGTCTCTCATTATTGTCAATCTTTGTACAGAGCAGTTGTTGTGTTGGCGGTTTGTCAAAATCCCATTTAATATCGGATAGACAATCAAAGCGGGATATTCGTCAACCATCAAGGCGTAGAAGAAGGGAATGGTCAACTGGTCCAAAGGTCATGGAAAACAATGCTAGTATGTCTCTTTCCCTTGATGCACACTTGTCTTCATGCCCACCTACTCTCAGTGAAGAAAACAAGTCTACAGAAGAAAATGTGACTACTGTTTCATTCATCAATCATGGTATGTCTTTCTTAATATTCACTTGTTTCGAGATTAGTACCACGCTATAATCAAACATTAGATGGCAACTGCTGTCTCTAAATCAATAAAATAGTAACGGACTAAACTACATGCGCGCATACACCCACCCACCGACACCCATGCGCACACACACGTGCATATGCACACACCTGAGTGAGTGTGTATGTTTGTATTTGTATGCTGTCATAGCTTTGCAAGTAGGCATATGCATCTTTTCTTCTGTTATTACATCTTACCTTCTACATTTTCTTATTTTTTGCCTCACCAAATGTTTCCATCAGCCTCCTGGCACTGCTTGTTTTCTTTATTAGAGGTCTGAGTGAATATAAGTATGGATTGGTATTATCAGTTGTCTTTTGTTATTTCCATGGTTCCACCTAAGCAATAACATGTTGAAGGGCTGAAAAGGGTTTTGTTGTGTTATCTTTCATAGCATGAAAATTTTGCACTTTTATTTGGTTAGCATTATCTAGATACATACATGTAGCTTCTATGGTTGCCGATGTCCACATACATGCAAATTGCAGTACAGTTGAAAAACTTCATGCAAAAAATATAAATATTTTCGTTACGAAGCTAATTTATACATTGTCCTTTAAAAAAAATTAAAATTTCTGTTATCATGGATTTTTCTCACTGGACGTCGTAACTTATATTCTACCTTTGTTCATTTATCTGCTTAAGAAATTCCTGATCATTTTCTTGTTTTCTTCTTGCTTCATCTATGTCCTTGAATAGCTTGAGACTTATATGTTTCCATTACTCTCTAGCGGCTATAGCTTGGCATGAGAGAAGAAGAGAATGGATTGGTGATCAGTCAAAAAGAAATCATCGGCCAACAAGAGAACCAATAATAAGGTCAGATTTAGTAGATTACTTGTTTTTTCCTTTGAAACTTTTATAGATATACTGCATATATTGTCTGTGCCTAATAATTGGTTGCCTGGTGTCATTGTGTGGATTCCTAACTTTATCCTTTTGCAGTTTTCCAATGCATGCTAATATTAAGCTACAAACAATGGAAAACTAAGTATTTACCGTAGAGGCCCTTCCTTACCATGCGATAACTCAAACTAGTATTGATTGCAAAATTATGTTTCCTCAATCATTTGATTGTGGAATTATTAAGTCAAGTTCCCATATGTTTGACCTTCTTAATAATTTGGTTGCTAGTAGTAAACAATGCTCATTACAACACCTCCCATTTTTGTTGCCTGGGGGTTTGGAAATCAAATGACTGTATATCTTAAAGTATCTAAGATCACTGCCATCTCTTTTGTTTGTTTATTTAGGGATCCAAGACTATAATACTCTTTACTCTTTTTGTTGCTTGCGGACCTTAACACTGAGGTTTAGTTTGGGTATGAAAATAGATAACAGATGAAAGAAAAGTCCCTAGACTCATATTGCCTGCCAGTAATTGGTTAAATAGTGTTAGTCTTAATGGTCTAAGTCTAACAATTGTTTTTGAGGAAAGGATATGGATTTGGGTTTCCTGTTGTTGAGGTTGTTGAGAACAACAAGATTCATTCAATATTGTTGTGTTGCAGATCTTAATGTTTTAGAATTGGACTAAGAATTGGTTCAAAAATCAGATTGCATGAGATGTAGGTCATGGAGGCTTAACAAAGTGGTCGTGTTGGATTTAATTGCCGTTGATGTTATAATGTACTTATGCATTATGTCTTTTATAGGGAAGGACATGATGTACACTTATGTTCGATTAAATTATTGCTTTGAGACACCAGATGTTGGTCAATTGTGGAATCTCTCTATCTATTATACGGTGATAGATGGAAAGACGCGTGGACAAGAGAAAGGATTAGCATATAGTTCCTTTTTATTTGCACAGAAAAAGCTTATGATAGAGTGCAATGGAGATAACATGTTGGGGTTTACAAAAAAAAACAAGTATCTATCTCCACAGCTACTAATAAAATAAAAAAAGGCCCACATATTAAATCCTATTCATCCAAACAAGTTGTTGTTTTCTTAATTAAAGTAAGAGGGCCTGTTGCCTTTTTTTCATACTAGGGTGTTTGAGGGACATGGCGAAGGAAATGAGAGAGCTTGGGGTGATATTTAAGACTGTTGGAACTTGGAAAGGAGGAAATATATTTAGACATTTCAGAATTCAGATCTAAGACTGTCAAAAGCTATCACCTGTAGATCCTTCCCTCATGATTCTATAGAATTATCACAATACGCATGAAGTACTAAGTTAGGTTGTTTCTCAATAATTGATCATGTGGCTAGTAGTTTCACAACGCAGACATGAGAGAAAACATCATAGGTGACGTTGCATATTGAGCTGAATATCTAAGACTAGGAGGGTGTTAGAGAGGGCTTATTTTTTTGAAGCTTATAAGCTATGCTGGCTTTTGTTTTTTATGATAAATACTTTAAAAATTTTGTATGGGTAGAAAAGTCTTTTACTTGGTCAAACCTACCTTATTTAGATGAGCTTATAAGGTAGTTTTCAAAAGTTGGGGAATCCCAACTTTTTAAACGTGGCTTAAAAGCTAGCTTATTTGAGATTTCACCAAACATGTAGATATGGATAAACTAGCTTAAAAGCTACCTTGACACACACATACAAAAAGGCTCCTTAAAACACCCTCTAAGTATGAAGAACGGCATGGGTTAATGAAGTACGGAGGGTGAGGTGGAAGGTCGAGAAAGAAAAGAAGAATTGAAGAGAAGAAAAGAATGAGTTGGAGACGTCTCGACACAAGTTGCTAGGTGAAAAACTGATATAAATATTAGGTCTACAGAAACTTCGAGAAGGAAACATGTCTATCTGCTTTAAACTGATCGCTTGCTCACTCAACTTGGTCTATAACAAAAATCTTCAACTAATCTTTGTAATAAATTTGATTGTTTTAATTATTATGTTTTTTTAGTTAATTTCCATGCACAGTCTTCTGACTGTCTCACATCATGGAAACTACTGCTCACAGTTGCAAGCTAGCCGACATCATAACAATCCTGGGTCAACACGACTGATGTCGATAGGCTGGTAAGGTGGCATGCTGAGGATTATGTGTTGTGAAACATTACATCTTTTATAGGGATAAAAGGCCTATTTTAGACTACACCTGAGTCATGAACAAATTATTATGGAATACAGGACATTGGGCTTGTAGTTATTACTAACCAATTTAACGTTATAAGTCAAAGAAACAAGTGGGGTATTTCTTTGCAAAATTGTGCTCAATTTCATATGTGGCAATTCCTCCAAGATCTCTTCGTTAGTTGGGGGAAGAATCAGCACGAATCGGATTTTTTGAGGAACGTATCGAGAGAGAATTGGATTTGGTTAGATAATGTGTGGTTGGTAAATAATGATCAGTTTTTTAGCAGGGTACGGAATGTATTGTCAAATATTCAGCCAGATTTAAAACGCTTGCATATGCTTGCTTTCAGACGTTATAGATGAAAACATTAGATTTCAGACGTTGCTATTAGGTCCCTTAAATCTTTAGTGTTTTGAAATTAGTCCCTCAAATCATTGAAATTGCTATTAGGTCCTGTAAGTGGTCTCAACTTAGTCCCTCAAATCATTGATATTGCTATTAGGTCCCCAATTCTTATTAGTTTTTGTTTCAATTTGATCCCTGCAATCAGGAATAGCAATAGCAAGATATAAATAAGGATTGGGGGACTTAGTATCAATTTTCATGATGGAAGGGATTAACTTCAAAATATTAAAGATTTAAAGGACTAGTATCAGAGAAACTTTTGAAAAAGCAGAAGAAATAAGAATTTTGGGTGTCAAATCGCTAAAACTATGTTGGCAACTTGCCATTTAATTTTGTATTATATATGTTTACACGTATGACTTCAACCATGTGTGATTATTTCAATTGCATTCCTTCTGAGGAGAGAAAAAAAATCTTTAGCAATTGGATAAATTTGATTAATATCCGAAAGAAGCTATTTAAACTCTTTAATCTGTATCTTTCTCCAGCTGGTCCACAACTTATGAAGACTTGCTCACAAACAATCATCCTTTCTCACAACCAATTCCATTATCTGTAAGTCCTTATAAACACTTATAATTTTTTTTGGTTAATTGTGAGTAGGCCCCCTTGTATTATCGTTGTTTCGAACTTACTACCCCTTAAGTTTTATTTTTGCAGATATACCTCCTGAGTGAAATTTTTTGTTTACGCTTTTTACCCTCGAAGGACGAGAATCCTTTTGACATGAGGGTAAAAAAGAGAAGAAAAAACATTCACTCAGAGGGCCCATCTGCAAAACTTAAATTAGATGGGTAGTAGTAAGTTCAAAACAATGATCATATAGGGTCTATCCACAATTAACATTTTTTTGCATTACTCCTCTTAGCTCCATAAAACAGAACTAGAAGTTTCAGTTAATTATTTTGTGAATTTCAATCGTCCACGCTGTTCGCCAACTTTGATGAAACTGCAGGAGATGATCGATTTCTTAGTAGATATATGGCAAGAAGAAGGGCTTTATGACTAGGCACGGAGAGATGCATCTAGTTGTGGGATACCTTGTGAGATGAGAACTCCATTTTTTGCTTTCCATTGGTCATTATTTTTAAGTTAGTATTCAAATATAGCTAATTTGTTTGTGCAACACTGGAAAGGGTGGGGATAAAAAAAGTATGATTGCTTGTTTATCAAGGGCAACAATGTGAAGACAGCATTGGTTTTTCTCACGGTTATCATACTTGTCGGTTTAAAATTACATTTGACTGTGTTTTTTTTTACTTCCCAACTGCAAATTTGCATCAATATTTTTCTTTTTTTGACACAAAAATAGGGCGAGGAGCCCTATTCATGATATATATATATATATATATATATATATATATATATATATATATATAATGAAGAAAGTTGTATGCAGCACAAGATAATCCCTCACTGGTGGTAATTTCACACAAAGATTTCACTGAAAAGCCGCCTGATGGGCCCGAAGGCCAAAGAAACTTCATCTTTGGGAGTGCCCGGAGAAGCACAAGACTTTTTATTGTTGAGATTGCGTGTCTACGCAAAAGAGGCTGCCAGTGCCATCGGTTGCCATTCAAGAGTCCTTGGGATCTTACATTATTAAGCTTTCCTTTGAGGTGAAGCTTGGATAAATCACCAGAAGCAACACTTGCTTTTAGCATTTTATTGAGGATGTCAGCTGCTTGGATAAAAAGCATTGGGGAGAAGGGGGTCTCCAAGCTTAATATCCCTACAGCAAGAAAAAGTTTTAGAGGATACATCATTGACAAGAATAGAGAACTTAGAGGAAGACAGGACGAACTCAACCCAATGACACCATTTAGAGCCAAAGCTTCTAGCACGAATGAGGTCTAAGATAATTCAATCTGATACAATCAAAAGCTTTCATAAAGTCTATTTTAATCGTATAGATTTCTTTTCTCTTAGGTCCACATATGTTAGAATCTCATGAGCTATAAGGATAGAGTCGGAGGGTGGTTTCACCACTTTGAAAGGCTGATTGAGAGGAATCCATCAAGGACAAAAGGAATGGTGAAATCCTATTAGCCAAAAACTTAATGAAAATCATAAAAAAGACCATTAAAAAGGCTAGTTAGCCTGAAATCTTTGACTTTCAGGCTCCCTCCACTTTAGGGATGAGCGTTATAAGGGAGTTATCGATGAAGTGGAGAAAGGGGGCATTATGGTATAGAGAAACGAAGAAGAAGAAAAATATATCATTCTTGATAGTGTCCTAAAATGTTTGGTAGAACATAGTAGGAAAACCATTAGGACCTAGAGATTCCTTATGGTGGAGGCCAAAAACAGCAGCCTTGATTGCATCTTTTGTAAAAGGGATATCCAAAAATCATCCAAGGAATGTGCATAGAGAAAAGCCCAATCTAAAAAGAAGGATGGAGAGCTCTTAGCTAAAAAAAGATCAGAAAAATAGTCAAAGAAAGCCTCCTGTTTACCAACTTTAGAAGTGATAAAAACATCATTAGCAAGAAGATGTGGAATGAAAATTTTCCTTCTACGATGGGAAGCAATCTTATGGGGGGGAAAGTGTTGTTATCCCCTTCATTGAGCCGTAGCCCTCTAGATCTTTGTCTCCAATAAACCTCTTCAGACTTAGCATTAATGATTAGATCATGTTTAAAATTGGCTCTAGACGCAAGCTCAGATTGTGAAAGAGGTCTGGATTTCTGCAAAACATCAAGGAACTGTAAGGAATGAATGATTATTCTTTTATTTTGAGAAACAAAACCATATACATGCTTTAATCCATCAATTGATTCTTCTTTTTAGGAGTTCCATCTTCAAGGAAAAAGATAGAACATGGTCTTTCTTACAAAAAAAAAAAAAAAAAAGAATTCTAGCAATCGACAAAGAAGGATTTGAATGAGGGATAAACATACAAAGCTTTTTCAAATCTAAACATCGACCTAAGAAGATAAACTCAATTGTCTAAAATGATTTTCTCTCATATTGGCAAAATCTAAGGGGATGAGGAAATCCGTCTAGTCTGGCAAGAGAACAATTTTCTCTCATATCGGAACAAATAAATTGATGACCACTAAGAGGAACGTCCATAAGGAAATACCCATATAGGAATCAAATTCTAGAAGCACATCACCTCTAGTTTCAATAGCATCCAAGCTAAGCCATTCATTCAACCTATTACCACCCATAGCATTAAGGGATCTAATTCTAGAGACATTGAGTCTGGACTCTTAAAATCTAACTTTGACTAATCTTCCTCTTGACAGGGTCATTAAGCCCTGTAATTATTCAAGGATCCCATCTTCATGGAAATTGATTAAAAACTTCGAAAAAGACCATTTTCACTATATGTTTTTATTTGCGTCAAGATTAAAAAAAAATGCTACATCAATTTTCACTATATGTTCTTATTTGTTGAGATGATTATGTTTATAGTTTGAGAAATTCTGATGGGTTCAGAAGGGTGGAATTTTACTTAATTTTTCCATGCGACTATACTTTATTAATATATTAATGTATCTGAGTATCCTAGTAAGTTTGTGAGTTCATATTGAATAAGGGCCTGTTTGTTTCGCAAAAAAATATAGAAAGTGGGGGAAAAGAAAATAATTTTTGATGTTTTCCTCCACTTTCAGATGTTTGGTTCGTCAAAGCTATAAAAGAAAGTGAGGGAAAGTATGAGCTGTCACTATATTATTGGTTGATGTGAGTAATTTTTGATGTTTTCCTTCACTTGTCTTGTTTAGATTTTTTTTATAAATACCCTGAAACTTTGGGGTGTCTTCGAACCCCCCCTCGCCAATTCAAATTTTCACGACGGACAATCTTAATAGTGTTAATGGCGTTGCCAGCCATTTTTTTTTAAAATAGGATAGCAATGGAGGGATGGATGTGAAGGTTATTGAACTCATCAATGTTTATTTTAAGGTAATAATAATCAATGGTAGAGATTCCAATGTGAATATATACTTAGACTTAGTGTAATATATTTACTTTAACATAGTGCTTTTTTTTTAAATAACAAATATAAAATGACCTTTTTCAATAGTAGTTCCAAATATTCAAATTTTTAAATTAGCCCCTCAAATCATTAACCTGCTATTAGGTTCCTCCAATTCCCCAGTTTCGTAAGTTGTATTGAGTTCGTCCGTATAGTCAGTAATTCTACTCGTGATTGGGAGAAAACTTATCAGAATTAGGGAACCTAATAGTAATTTCAACGATTTAAGAACTTTGGGAATTTACGGACATTTCAATGATATGACGGATTAATATCGATAAAATCCGTAAAAATTATCATAATTTATGCAAACTGTAGATGATCCTGCAACTAAATCGTATTCTGTAATTATCAAAAGTTGAGGGAGTTATTTGTAATTTTTTACGAAAAGAGAAACCACCTGCCATCCTTCCCAAGAATCAACCCCCTTTCACTTCAGATCAAAAACAAATCCCAAAAATTATTTAAATAATAATAATAATAATAATCACCAAACTGAGAGCCGAAATCGTTCATCCCTTCCTCTGATCAAAGAAAGAGATGGAGACGGTGAAGAATCTGCTGAAACCGAAGCCAGACCCTCAGCAGCAACTCCGAGAATGGCAGCGGAAGCTCCGGCAAGAGTGCCGCAACGTCGAGCGCCAAATCCGAGGCAAGCGTCGAGTTTCCACTCGTCGATCGATTGATCTAGGGTTCCATCTCGGATTTCTCTTCGAATTTTTTTTCTGATTTATTTTATTTTATTTTATTTTATTTTATTTTATTTGGGTAGATGTTCAGAGAGAGGAGAAGAACGTTCAGAAAGCGATCAAGGATGCGGCTAAGCGCAACGATATGGCCTCAGCGAAGGTATAATCGATGTTTCTTTCTTCAGATTAAAAAAAAAAAAAATTAGTCTTAGTATTTCATCTTGGTGTGAAAAAAATAGTGATATTTCGCTACAAACACGAAGTCAATTAACCTAATATATAGCTTGTTGGTGTTTAGAAGCTGAATAGATAATAGAATTGTCCGTCGAAATTTACGGTTCGAGTTTTCTCAAAGTACCCTGCCAGTACACCGAAACTCTGAAGTTGTGGTGGGGATTGTGGGTTATAATTTCATATTCTAACATGACTCCGTAGGTGGTTGAAGGCCCTTTTTGGGCGGAATCCGGGACTCATGCCGTGATGTCAAATTTTTATTATTATAAATCCTCTTAGAAGTTTGTGGCCAACAAGATTCGGATGGGTAGTTCTTATACCATAAGGATCTGGCCACTACACCAAAACTCTGAAGCTGTGGTGCTGAGGGTTGATAGTTATAATTTTATATTCTAACAAGTTTTTTTTCTTCCTGGTGAAAACTTTGCCCAGGTAGCTAGGGCTTAGATTGTGTCATCACCTTCTATTTTACTTTTGGCATAAAGGTTTGGCGTTGCTCTTTGGTAACTATTGAGTAGTGGACTATGAGAGCTTAATTCCTATTTACCATGCCAAATATGAAGGGAACAAGGATTTGTATTGAAGGGTTAATAGAAGTCTCTGGTCAGTCCCAAGATTGAGGGGTTTAACAAATGTGCTTCTATACGAGTTAAGAGATAACCGTTCTGTTTGTGTTAGAGTTGATTACTTTTACGCTGCGCAGCCCCTTGCTATGCACAAGATTTGCTTAAGCTTTTCTAAGGGTGGATTAGCTAATTTAACCCTTTGTTTTGATCTCTATTTTTGAAGAGGATTCCTGCTTAAGCCTACAATCTTAATCCTTGTCAGACACAGGAGATTATTGAGAACAGTTTTTTTAGATATTTAATACTTAGAAGATGGGGTGACATATCTCCTATATTAGATTATCAGTTAGTTGTTTTTCTTTTTTTTCTTTCTTCACTTGACCTTTCTACACTTGTGAAAAAGACCGGGCATGCCTTAATTTAGACTACTTGATCTACTCTAGAGTTAATCCATTTTAAGTATCAAAAGTATCACTGATGTTGTTGGAAAAACTAGAAATAATTAGTGCAAAGAGACCATGTTTCAGATCTAAGTAATTTTTTGGCTCTGCAGAAGCACGGTTGAAAATTTGAACATGCAAAGCCTAAGGAATCTTGAAATTGTGGTTTCATTTGGAATCTTTTTTCCTTTTCAAAACTAAATTGTAGGGAACTAGGGATCGTGTCTTCGTTGATGATTGCGCATGGCTGGTCGAGTTACAAGACCCAAAAAGTGTCTACATCAGTGTTGTCAATGCGCGAAGCACAATGCGGGGCGCAAAGCATCTTTACGCGCACATGCGCAAGGCGCAATGCAATGCGCGCGCCGGAGTGATGCGAGGCGCACACCGCACACATAATTTTTTAATATATGTAATCAAGCGCGAAAGAACATGTTTTTAGAATTTACATGTAAAAATATCATGATAAATAACATTTTACTACAAAATCGCAATATAATGCCTTAATTTCTAAGGCTAACACCCAACATAGTAGCAAAATTCATAAATTTTTAAATCAACTGTTAAATCAAGATCAATATCCAAGCAAAGGATTAGTAATTGTCCTCAATTGAAAGCTATTAAAAAGGCCTAATGGATTTATTTTGTTTTTTGGGATATGGAATATCAAGTATAAAGACTCGATTGAAATGTTAACAAATAAAACTATATGAGGATATGTACTATATACACCCTACACAAAGTAATGATGTACGTGAGGCGCAAAAAGCGCTGCCAGTGTTGTAAATAGCGGCCAATAGCGGGGCTATAGCGGCGCGAATAGCGGTCGCGACCCTTCAGCGCTACGCGTAGGGGTTTCGCGGCTGGCTTAAGTGGGAAAATCCGCTATTCATTCGAATAGCGCGTAAAAGCGGATTTTAGCGGGTTAAAAGCAGGTTTTCGCGGTTAAAAGCGGATTTTTGTTGTTAAAAGCGGCTAAACCCGCTATCACACATTATGATGCTATATTTCTTGAATTTCTTCATAGTTTCATTCATACAACAAGCTTATTAATTGTTGTTTATTGGTAATACAAGAAATTTACAACTAATTGAATTTTTAGATTTTTTTATGAATTTTTTTATTATTTAGGATATTTAAATATATTTAAATTTGATCGCTATTTGACTGTGCGCTATTTGCCGCGATTTCGCCACAATAGCCCGATATAGCCTTAGCGATACCTCGCCGCGACGCGTCGCGATCCGCTATCAGCAACCTTGAGCGCTGCTGCATCAGACTTCGTCACCGCTCTGCATCGTAAGGCGCATGAGGCGCAATGAGGCGCGCGCCTTTGAAAACAACGATCTACATAATAATATAAAGATGGAGACAGGGGATTTATATATTTTATCTTCTTGAACTAGTTAATATAGATGGCATTAATTAGTTTATGGATCATGGGACTGGTTAATAAATAGTCTGATGGTTATGGTTTGGTTTCTTGTCATCATACATGGGTTTATATATGCTTTGCCATTGAGGTTACTAGCTTATCAGCTTGTCATACCTTCCAACTTAACTGATGTTCTTATGCTCTTGTTTCTTTAAAAGCAATAGAAAATAAATTCATATGGACATGACGCAACACATGTAACTGACAATTTCAAAAGATTTATGTGCAGAATAACAATTACACGGAAAGAATATTTTTTGTTTTCCCATCTCAGGTAACGTGCATAGAAGTCACAGAAACCACCAAAATATTATGTTTTCTTTTGAACATTCCTTTTTCCCTTTCCACTCATTTGTAGTAAACATATGTTCGTTAGAAAAGGCTGTTTCCTCCTTTTCAGTTATCTTACAGGTCTCCACTCAGAAAATTAATGTTACTCCCAACTTTTCACTAAAATTTTCTATTTGCCATCACATCTTGTATTAAGAGACTAGCAGAAGTTGCTGAGATGTCAATGATCTGATCCATGAATATAGAATAAATATATGTAGGTACTAGGTAGTAGGATAAATAACATGCTATTAAGCCATTTCGATTGGGTATACCATCTTTAATTTTGCTTCAATTACAGTACTACTTCTTTTCTGTTGCCCATATTGCTTTCAACATTTTCTCTCAGTAGCTATCAGTTTTTAATTTTTGAGAAGCAAAAAGCATCTAAAATTTGCCAAAGTGCATACTTTCTAATACCAGATCTATGCCATATCTGTTATTCTCACTTGCAGACCTGTTTACCTACGTCTGTCTGGTATTACTACATCCAACGGCTGGAACTTTCTTTTCTTATTCTGTTGCACTTCCTCCACCTAGCACTGAGTTGTTTTCCTATTATAGATTCTTGCTAAGGAAATTGTGAGGTCAAGGCATGCTGTGAACCGCCTTTATGAAAACAAAGCACAACTGAATTCAATTTCAATGCATCTTGGTGAACTTGTTGGTAAGTCAATTCGAACTTGTCCTTTCTATGTCCCTGTTGTTTAGACTAGTTAGATTAAAAGTTACATGATTCCTTTACTTTTCATATAGCCTGAATTGATTTTGTATCTTACAGATTAACTAAAGAGAAACTTCTCCCACCTTCCATCCATATGATTACTGCTATAGATCCACTTAAATACTGTAGACAGCTAATTAAATAATAATACTAAAATGCTCTAATGATATCGTCTGTATTCTTCCTTTGAACAATCTTCTTTTTTCCAAAATAGTCTTAACTCGTCGTAGATTTATATATTTTACAAGACAACGAACCTTTAGCATTCCACTATGAAAATAGTACTACACTTCAAACACTTCTTTTTCTTAGCTACCTCAAAATTTAACTTTCCAATGATAATCCTCTACATGATCCAAACCCAAACTTCTTAAACATGAAATCTCCTGTCCCAAATGAAGCTTGTGTTGGTCAAGGTTTACTGGATCTGCAAAATTGCGGAGCTTGGTGTAGAGGCGTGAGACATGGATAGGAAGGGAAATGTTGGTTTTGGAGAAGGAGATATCAGGTGAGAGGAGGATAATGGTTAAGATTTAGAGGAGCTGATGGGTGGTCGGCGTTCCGGGAGATGCTGTGACGAGAAAGATAGTGCAAAGATGTTGGTGGCATTAAAGAAAACCTTTATGCTAAATCTATATTGGCTAGCAAGAAAATTAAGTGAAAAGTTAGGAAGTTGGAGTAATTGTGCTTCATTTGGCACCAGTATGGTAAGTTTCACAAATATGACAAAGAAGTAGAGTCTTGGGCATACTCAGCACTCAGGTAGTTGTCCGTAATTTAGCCTTAATAACATAATGAAACCCCTGTGCCATTGACATGTCAGAATTTTAATGTGTCAGTTCATTTACCTGTTCGATAATGCTTGTATGATTTGGGTTACCTACCAATTGAATCTAGTGCACATGGTCTATTAGTTACAGCCTAGGTTACCTGGACACTTCGTTTTGGGTGCTATATTCGTGTCGAACATGTGTTGGACATGGATTCACAGTGGACTAGCCATGCGACGTGTGGTTCAAAGAAAAACCCAATTTCCCCATTACTTGTTACCCTAAACTAGTTTCTTTGGTATATGGAGCTCAAAACCAAAATGTTTTTGAACCCAAACCCCAAAACCATTGCTAAACTATTTGAAAAATACCCATCATATCCCATGCTACCAAAAGTAAACTTTTATTGTTAAACCTTAATTTGTTGCTTGATTTGACTTGATTCTTAATTCTTTGTGGGAGTGTGCCTGTTTTTTTGGTTTTTTTTTTGGGTGGGTGTGGGGGGGGGGGGGGGGGGGGGGGGGGGGGTTGGCCCCCCCCGGGGGGGGGCCACGTGTCTCATATCCTGCCTTTTACAAAATTTTCATG
>BQKN01064277.1:332374-362011 GCA_022839385.1 Asparagus kiusianus
ATGAGATGTACTACTGCCTACTGGTGTAGATCAACAAGCTGATATATATATATTCGTTATTTATTTATTTATTTGAGAAAACATCCACTCCCCTCACGTTGGGCTGTTCAGACTCATCAGCCACATGCAACAACCTTTGAATTTCCTTCAGTTATTCTCATGGGTGTATGAATTTAGTGTTGGCTTTACATGCATATTCACAACCTACCTGCTATAGAATTCAGGAACATCCGTGACGTTATAGTATGACCACGTAGCATATATCAGCTTGTTGATCTACACCAGTAGGCAGTAGTACATCTCATTCATATGCTGATATGGGGTTGCCTTGCCGTCACTTTGCAATTGTTGTGTACCACATTACAAGTGGACATTTTTTCTTGATCAAATTAGCTTGCCAACATTGGATGATATTATGTGTGTGTGTGTGTAAAAGAAGCGCCTCTTGATCCATGAATTTGTTTGTGTCATTATGGAGAGTTGATATTCTTATGGACAATCTCTTCGTTGGCATGGCATTGTTTTCTGTTCCATCTTGATATCTAACACTACACATGTTCCGTTAGTGTACCTATGAGGTCATCCCAAGTTAGTCGCAGCACTTGGTATTACTCCATTTGTTCCAAGAGCCTTTTCCTGCTCCTCTTAGTTTTTCTGGAGTAGAAACAAGGTTTCTTTGAGCTTCCAGGTTATCAGTTGACTTTCACCTTGATGTATGTTGCATACTTGCTTAGAGCTCGCAAGTTACGCAAGAAGAAATTTCTACTTTGATCATAAGCGGTATCAACTCATTTGTCATATGTGTAGATATATCAAGTTGGGAATTTAACTGATGATCTCAGTGAATGCCCAAAAGCTTCAAAAGAAAATGCATATTCCACCTCTAATCAAGAGTTCAATCAGTTTTGATCTATAAATGATTGAACAAAGAATTCTTAGATGATTTCTTGGATTCTTAGATTCTCTTTCCGAACAAACAAGTATTCTTAGATGATTGAACAAAGATCTAAGATCAGAGAAGCATCTGAGCCTGCAAGAGCACCAATAAATGATTGAACAAACAAGAATTCTTGGTCTCTTTTCAAAACCAACTTTCCACTCCACTATCCTACAAACCAAACACAAACTTAAAATTTTTGATTCTTGATGATTTCTTGGATTTTTTTATGTTGTCATAAATTTAAATACAAATCCAAACACCAAACAGCCCATTCAAAAACAGAGATCTGGAAGATTGGGATTTGAAAGAATAATTGGGATATCGAGAAGAAACAGTTAAAGATCACAGGCCCTTTACATGAAAATGTACATTCTGTTAATGGCTGCTGATGCGGATAAGAGCTAATGGCAAAAAGGTCTAATTTGAGTGGTGCATTTATTTTTAGCTTGAGGCCGGGTTATTGGCAAAGGGCGTGAAAGATGAACAGGCATTTTGGTTATATTAGTCCACCAAATCTATACAGGATCAAACACATTAATCAATTGCTACAAAAAACTTATTAAGATATTTCTCGTCAAATATGAAATGTAGAATTAGGACACTGCATAGCTAAGAGGTCCATTGTAAAGAGGGTGTGGGTTATGATCCGTCAAGAGATGGAATTGTTGAGACTCACATGCTTCAATTTGATTAGCAGGGTGCGCCTCACCACCAAGGCACCAATGCATTTCTTGGCAGCTTATTTGACAAAATGAGCTGCTACCTTATACCCATTTTCTTAAATTTTTTTTGTCAACATGTGGTCAAAGTGTGACACATGCACTTGTATTCTTAACTTCTTGGTCCTATTTACAGGCAGGGGTGATCGAAGAGATGGTGAATGATGCCGTTGATTCAGCTTTGGATTCTGAGGACATGGAGGAAGAAACAGAAGAAGAGGTCGAAAAAGTTCTTGCAGCAATAGCAGGCGAGACTGCGTCACAGCTTCCGGATGCTGCACGAAAGGAGAGAATAAAGCAACCTTCAACAAGCCAAACAACTGCTGCAGAGGTATTTTGATATAATTGCTAAGCTCTCTCTTTTCTTTTTTTCTTTCATAACATTCGTGCAAGGTTGCTGGTAACACCCCTTGTGCTATACATGTTCTACTTACTATCCCTAATTGTTATTTTTTAAAAAATTGCACTTACAACACCCTAATCTTAGACGCCATTACTTCTTTAGTCTCAAATTTGAGGTCAATTTTGTGTTCGTTTTTTGTTCTTTTTTTGTTCTTTTTGACCTAAAACCGAGAGTATAGGATAATTTATCATCTTATAAGCTAACTTGGAAAATAACATCGTCCAGAGTTTTGAGTTCAGGGTGTAAGTAATAATAAAATATCTTAGAGGCACAAGTGGCTACACCCTCATAGTACAAGGTGTGTATCTGCAATTATCCTGTACCGCAAAGAGCTAAAAGAAAATATGGGTTATATGTTGCAGTCAGAAGCCATTGCAGAGGGAGTTGATGATGAGGGAGAACTAGATGAGATCAGAGCACGGCTAGCTAAAGTAAGGTCGTAGTCTGTTCTCTGATGATATTGTTAATTGGTGGCGATTCGAACCTTACCTCAAGGTTTTGTTGTATTCTGATATTGTAACTAATGTATGATTATCATAGAAGATTCAAGCTTCGACAGTTGTATATTTGCATATATATATGCTGTTTATATGATTATATCATTCTGCCGAAGCACATATTTAGGCGAGGGATGGAAAGCCATTGTTCACTATAACATTTTGATTTTTGACACATATATAAACAAATTTTTTTTCTTCATTTCTTAATGGTGTGAATGTACATTTATGCCGTGGCATATCAAAAAATTATTATTGCATATGAAACAAGATATAAGCCTTCGCATTGTCACATTATATTTTAGCTATGTGATTAATATACCAGGAACAAATTTGCCTGAGAAGTAGAATTATATTATAGCAAATCAATTACAGACTGTTAGTGGTATATTTCCAACTTCCATTATCATAGATGTAAATAAAAAAATGTTGATAAACGTAATCATGATTCAAAGAATTGGATAGACCTCTCCAAAGAAAAGGTGAGCAAAAATTTGTATGCCAAAACTAAAATAACAAGTTTTTACTTTTGCACTGTTTTATACCGTATATAACGAGATGAATTAATAAGCATGTATGTGTTTAGCACAGTTATCGAGTCACCATCCTCCAATGTGGAGGATGATAAAGAATGAACCTCCAAAGAACCTGTTAACTAGATGAGAGATCATCTTCAACCTCTAGCCGGTAATATATTTTTTACTTGGAAGTAGAACGGTAGAAGTAACATCTACTATCTTTACTCTAGCTACTTCATAGCTATTTTTGTGCACAAACATGCTCTTTTTGACCAAATTCGGGATAGGATGTGTTACCGCTAGCAATTTTTTTTTATCCACTAGCAACTTCCCAAATTACAAGAAAGTATCTAGTAAAGACGACCATGATATTAATGTGCATCCAAAGGGCATCAATCCTTGAATCGATGCACGAATCATGAAGTCCAATGATCCAATGATTGATATCCTTTAGGTGCACATTTAATGTCATGAGCCATCCCTACTGGATACCTTCTTCTAAATCACATAGCAGATAACTGCATTGACTAATTTGAAATATATACTAGAGATTGGAGGCTAAATATCAATTTTAATGATTTGGACTAAATTCAGATTATGAAGTATGTAACAGACCAATAAATGAAACACCCATTTGGAAAAGTACTATTTTTAACCAATTTATTTTCTAGTGGTGGTTTCAAAAGAGAACACCCCGCGTCCAACGCTCAACCCCACAAAGCTCACAAACTCTCCAGCACTCTCTCCTTGTACAATACCCCTCCTCCGTCCTGTTATTTCCTTTTTCTTTTCTCGTCGCTTCCATTACCAGAAGCATGGAGAACGGAATCTCAGAAGAAGAGATGCAGAGGATTTTCAAGCGTTCTGACATCAACGGCGATGGCAAAATATCCTCGACAGAGCTCGGAGAAACTCTGCGTGCCCTCGGCTCAACATCAGCCGACGTGGTTGTGGTGCAGAGCATGATGGACGAACTCGACACCGACAACAATGGGTATATCGATTATAACGAGTTTGTTGCCTTCTGCAAGGATAACCCGGGCCTTATGAAGGACGTTGCCGAATCCTTTACATAATTTTTTGTTGCTGAATCCTTCGGATATTACTGAATGGTGATGTTGAGGAATCTTGCATGTATTACATGAGTGCTTGGCCTTTTCATTTAATGTTTAGGTATTATTCTTGTAGCCACGCATGGTGCTAATTTGAAATCAAACTTGAACTTGGATGCCGGCGATTTTCCTTATTCTCCTTTTGTTGCATCAAAGGAAATAGCTTGATACAAGTGTTAGGACTCAAAATTCCTACAAGCGAGAGAGAAGTCAAGGACAAAAAAAGCAATAACAGAAGATACATATTTTTACGTGATTCGGCAATTTGCTTACGTCCTTGGCTACACTAGGGTTTCTTGTTTTCTTCCTGATAAAGTTACAATTACAAGAGAGCGCGACAATATATTTAGATAGAGACTACGACTACATGCTACATGTAGGTTAGAGATTTACCTTTCTACATAAGATATAATTTTAGAACACCACAACTCCAACAACAAGCTATAACTTAGCCTCTGTCTCTGGACAATGTGATGTGAATCAATAAAAATACAAATAAATAATTAGTTGATAAACTAATTGCTCTTCTCCATCAGTAATTACTCGATGCTATCTTATACCAACCAAGCGTTGCGGCTTGTTGAAGAGATCATCTCTGAGGCATTTCTCATTTGAAGCCACAAGGAATCGATCGACAACTGATCGATCGCAAGCAATTGACAAATCCTGTAATCTAAACAAAACGATCGATCAAGTAAGGCAGAAGTTTGTCAACCATCAGATTGCACGCAACAATCACGTACATATCATTTTTCTTTTTTCATGCCGCTGGAAGAAGTCTCGATCCCGTACATTTGCTTCAAAGTATCGATCACAGGGCGAAACCCAGTGCGCAAGGGAACAACGGAAGCAGCACGGAGATGCTGAGCGTTACTGCTCTTTGGCTTCGACAGTGTAAGCCTGCACATTTCCCCTTCTAACACCTCTGCTGCCTTCTCGGCTGAAACTCACAAAAACACACCAAAATAAGTGACGATGAACGAAAGAGAGAACATTTTGGATTTTAGAGAGAGAGAGAGAGAGCGCGCGCACCAGCGAAGGGATGGAGCCTGCAGAAGTGGGAGAATTCGTCGGCTGAGCAGCCGAAGAGGACACGGGTGACGCGATCGAAGAAGATCACCACGATTACCTCGTCGGTAGTAGCAATGGATACCTACCGAGCAGCACAAATCACAATTGATCGGTCTTAGTGTATTATTATTAAGCATGAGCTGAAAGTTCATTTAGCAAAATAAGTCGTAAATAAAAAAAGTAGCGTAACCAGACAAGTGTGGTAGTAGAGAATAGTCTCTTAGATGAATACATTAGTCCCCAATCTTCATGTTTTGCACTGATTCAAACATCCCTATCTTTTAAATCATCATGTATTTGTGAAATACATTCTTTGTCTTTTAGGTAGCTCATCTTGCTAAACAAATTGCAATCTTATAACTATTTTCCTAAAGTAAAATTTAATTATCCTGAATTTTTGGATGTTTAATATTTTTAAGAGAATGATGGATATGAGATGACGGCTTATTAAGTAAAATGAGCTACCAATAGATAAGAGTAGTGATGGATATGAGGTGACGGCCTATTTTTATATTCTAATATAACTCAGCATGTTTGAGCACCCTCAATCCTCATTATAACTTTAAAGTTCCAGTGCATTGGTTGGGTCCTTTCACATTGTATTTGAGCACAGCTCAGTTTCAAATCTCACTAGTCACGAATTTAAAGACAATTAAAAATAAAAAAAATTATTATGGAGGGCAGGTCATAAAGGGATTGGGATCCTCTATTCATGCATAGTGCCTCCTAATATTTGCTAATGTATCTCCACCTTTCATTTTGTGGACAAGTACAAAGTGAAAGGTGGGGTCCACAAAATGAAAGGTGAAGATGCATTAGCAAATATTAGGAAACACTATGCATGAGTAGAGGATCCCAATCCGGTCATAAAGAGGACGCCCAACCTACAGAGACATATTAATATATGAAACTATACAACTCATCTGGTAATCATATATTTCTCCTTATGACTGTCATCAGGAGAAAGAAGGTTACACTGAAATAGGATTTTTTTTGGGTGGGTATTGGATTTACAAGGATCCGATAGACGCGTTTGCACCCGGGATTTGCGGAGGAGTTGTTGGAGCAGAAGGAGCAGAAGGAGGAAGGGTCTTCAGGGAGGGTCCTCTCGCAGGTGGAGCAGGCTCTGTAGCTGATGCTTTCGCTCGTGTCCACGGCCACGATGGTGCAGAACGGGAGCGACCACTTGTCTTCCTTGTTAGTGGATCCGGATTTGGGTCCGAACCCGGGTCCGCTGGGCTCCATTTCGGATGGATATTGAGGGGGGGAAGGATCAAGAGACGGAGGTCAAGTGAAGAAAGGGTTTCGGTTGTTATTTTGGTGCCGAAGTAAATGCCCGTGCCCGTGCGGTACACGGGCGTGTGAAGGAAGGGGTGGTATATTTGATCTGAGCCCTTAATGTCCTCGATGTTGTTTACTTTTATGAGAGTGGGTGAGGGCACTTACGTAGTGTTTTGCAAGTGTGAGAGTGTATTTCTTTTTATTTTTATTTTTATGTAGGATGCGTAACGAACAAAATCATTGAAAAGGGGAGTCTTCCCGAGCAAACGCGGATACAGATATATTATTAAGTTGTCCGCAAAGAAATGACTATATCTCCTAGTCCGAAAGGTGAATTCTGACATATTATATGTTCTGTTGTTCCCAATCATCTAAATGCGACCATTTGCTAGTAACGGATAGATGTACATCTGCATACATTAATGCTCCAATCAAGTTGGCAGCCGGAGATCAGCAGGGACGACAACTCAGCTGACTTGTCGAGTCGTCATTCCCTCACATCGACTCGAAAGACGGTAATTGTCGTCCCCCTTTTGTCGAAGACGACTCGCAACAAGCCCACTCAACCAACTACTCGACGCCTCACGAGGTCGACTCGAAAGACATTACTTCTCGGCGAAGCTAGAAGACAGCTTCAACCTCGAGCCTCTCCCACTGACAACGTGTCAGCGTCGCATTTAATGTTTGGCAGACGCCATCATACCTCTAGCACCGGTAGTATTCATGACTCATCGGACCACGTCAGCACCACCATGCCTCCGATCACTTCCCATTTAATGCCGGTGTGATCTCTCCTCCAATCGCCAGCTGACACCTGCAAAGCGAGTGCTGACGCAGCCGTCAACCCACGTTTCTTCACTGTCATCCTGTGCTCGGCCACAATGACAGTTATGCCCCTTCGGCACTACTATAAATACAAGGTACTATTCCCTCTTTGGAGGATCCTGGTTTTTTCTGCGAAATCAGTGTCTTCTACAAACCATACCACACGCAAAAGAACTCTCACGGTTCTTTATTTTCTCCACTCAAAGCTCACTAGCTGACTGGATCGTTGGAGGAATCACGAGGGAACCAGTCCCCATCCTCTTACGTGTTTCTACTTGTGTAGGCTTTTCAGCGACCCTGTTTGGTGGAAAATTTATAGTAAAAAGAAAAATTAAAAGAAATATATTTGATTTGTATTCTCTCAATCTTGATTACAATTTGGATTTCCTGAATACAAAAGAGAAGAGAATTGATGCAAATCCTCCCCTTTATTTAAGTCTGGGTTCTTCACGATGGCGATGAAGTGACTCCCTCGAATGCTCGCGTCGAGTTTGCTCTCTGTTGACGAGTCTTGATTCACTGGAACGGTTCCTCACGATTTGACGCTGTGGAGAACTTGCAAAGCAAGTTTTAGAACTTTGAACGAGTTTGAAACTCTATGAAAGAGTTGATTTAACCGAAATCGGTTTGTAAGCCAAGGATGAAGAAAGCTCTTGTTGCCGAAGAATGATCTGAGCTCTCCCAAGATAAATGCCACTCTCCCTTAAAGATGATCTGCCAAAAGATCTCTTCTTTGCTGCTGAAAAGAGGATCAATCCGAGAGCCAAAATGAGAGCCCCCCAAGAGAAGCCTGAACTCAGTTGAGTTTACTCCTATTTATAGGAGATTAAGGGGAGTAATCGTCCCCTTAATTCGCCTCTAAGTGGGGCTGAATGGGTGTAACCACCCCCTTAAATTGCTCCCCAAATCGTGGGAAAATAATTTTGAAACCGTTCAGTTCGTGAATTGAACGAGTCAAACGCTGAAAAATAGCGTTCAGGGCCCGAACTCTGCGTTTTAGACTTGAAACACAGAGTTGGGCTTATATTGGTGGTTGAACGCACAGGTCGCGTTGCGTTTGTAAATCTGAAATGCAGAGTTGGGACGCAGAGATGAACTTTGCGTTTTGAGTCTGCGAACTCTGCGTTTTTAACTGGAGCGCTGGAGATGACCTCTGCATTTTGACTCTGAAACGCGGGCATGACCTCTGCATTTTGATGTTATAACACAGGGATGACCTCTGCGTTTTGAGGTTGTAATGCAGGGAGGACCTCTGTGTTTTGAGTCTGAGACGCAGAGGTGAGCTCCGAGTCTTGATTTGAAGAGACCGTTAATTTGTAGTCTCTTTTGCTAGAGCGTTGCAAAGACCGTCATCTTGTAATCTTCATCTTGACTCCTTCAAAATATGAGAGTCATCAGATTGTAACTCCTGATGTTGATTGTGAAGGCTGTTGAACTAGAGCTTTCATCGGTTGTTGTGAAGGTCGTCAGATTGTAACCTTCATCGATCTACGTGAATGTCTTCAAATTATAGCCTTCTGGAAGTCGTCAGATTGTAACTTCCATCATTGGTGTTTGATGGGGGATCAACTATATGTTGTGATTTTTAGACAGCCTACAGACCCACCTAAGAACCGGGTATTCGGGGAAGGAAGTGGCCCCTCATCAACCTCACCCCTATCCAACCGCGGATATTATTGACTGTGTGATCACTTAACATTAACATTATATGTGTAAATGCCTATCTTGATAAGACAGGGCCAACCAAATTGACATTCTCGAAATCTCATCAGCGGTACACAATTTAAGTAGAATTTCAAAAATAATATAGTTTGAGTTTATTTTTAGTAATAAAATTAGAGTCAATTTAGATTAGGAAACAAATTCATTTTTGATTCAGTTTGTACTGATTTGTTCCTCTATTTTAGGGGGTCTCTTACGTAGTTTTAAAGAATGTCGTTTTTAGGTAGGGTTGGGGGTGTGGGTAGTTAGGGTTGGGGGGGGGAGTAGACTTTATTTTTTTTCTATTTAAGAAGAATGGTTGTAACTTTCATAAGTAGGTCACTTTTATCAATAAATTTTTTCTTATTAAAACTTCTTCGTGAATTTAAAGGTTGTTCTTTATGGATTCAAATAGCATCGCGGTGGATTCTGAGGTCCATCACTTAAGACCTGCGTTAATTTTTCAAAAGGTATTTGAGGTCCATCACTTAAGACCTGCGTTAATTTTTCAAAAGGTATTTCTGAAGATATGACGCACAAAGCGAAATGGAGACTTCTCTTAAATATATAGTATGACATATATTATAATGTCATCCTATCTCTTAAGTGTGTTTGACAAACTATGCAAAACTAGACCAGTACAAGTCCTGGCTCAGTCTTGTGCTAAACTAGTTTTCTTTTGGACCAATCCCCTAGTCCGAAAAAACTGGTTTAGAAGCCATATTTTGGCCCACGAAATAGGCCAAATCTGACCCTCTTGTTTGCCAAATCAAAAATCTTTCAAAATTGGGTCAATTTTAAACCTAGCCAATTTTGAAAGATTGCCAAACACAGCCTTAAGAAGAAAAGTTAAATAAGTTAATCCATTTAGAATAACCGAAATGATTAGATAATATTCTACTTTATTAAATAAGATAATATTTTCATTCTTGAGTTTTTTTAGTGGTTGGAGTAGGAGAGAGTGTGTGTGGAAAAAATAAAACACTTCGATGTTTTTCTTTAAAGAACATGAACCTTGATAATATAAAAATGACTTTTGCAATTAAGAGAAATATCAAAACAACATCCAAATATGATTGAGTACATAATCTGAACTTGGATTCAAACATTGGAATACGATTAAGCACACAAGTTGGGTGCCAAGCACAAGGAGTACATAATAATGCAATTGCAATATAAAAAATCCTAAATGCTAGTCTGTACATATCCATTAATGGAGTTCCGCATGTATCTTTTAAAATTAATAATATATATTATAAATACTCTTTTCACCCCCATAAGCTAATATTTCGAATAAACCTGCAAAAATAAATCCAGAAATCATACTCGAAAACTTTGCGTGAGTGAGAGGGAGCTGCGACCGTAATATATCTTCTATCAAATTTTGAGTTCTTTCAGAACGATAGAAATCAATTCGACTGTTTTGATGACTGCATTCAAGTGAAACAAAAAGTATGAGAAACAATCTCACATTTGATCAGAGCTGATAAATTTAACAGAACAACATTAAGGATTACCATCATTTCATGGTCTCCCATAATTTCTTCAGCCACCTCAAGCAGAGGTTTATTTGCGCTGTTAGGAACAAGTGCTGCAAACACTGCTGGCTTTAACCCTGCACATTAAAACACAGCGAAACACTATAATGCAATATAAAATTTTTTTGTAACCTTTTCTAGGCTTAAAATGTTTTCATGTTTTCATAAGGTCAAAATGAAAATATTCAGGTAGAAAGAAGATTATTCTCAAACATATTTTTCACAGTTACTTATTCTACTTATTAACTAAAAATGTTTTCAAACGAGTTTCAGTACTAAACCAACAATATTAGTACAGTCGATGGTTAATTGCTCAAGAGTTGGTGGCAAAAGGATATGTCTTGAATGTGATCTCTTTTGTAGGGTTAGCTGTGCACAAATTTCCTGTACTATCTTACTATGCCACTTGTTACACTTTAAGTTTAATATTGGCAAATCGACACCTTGGAACTGAACTTAACGCCATCACTCGTCCTCCACTCCTGTCTTCTGAACAGTGTGCTGTTTCTAGCAAGGGTTGAGGCGGAGATTTTCTTCTTTCTTTTGTTTTTGTTGATGGGGGAAGAGAGGGCAAGAGTGACATTATCTGCCACAAATCTCTAGTGGCGTTCAGCATCAAACTTAAGGGGTAATAAGCGGCACATTGCTACATCACTGGGTATCTGTGTAATTGACCCTTTTTTATATTTCCACGAAAGAAGAGAGACCTATGAAGCATTATCAGATATTAAGAATGGTTCTAAGAGTTAGAAAGATTGAAATGTGATACCAGTCTCTGGAAATGCATCAATAAACATCATCATTTCCTCCCCACTTAATCCAGAGAGGAAGCATATTCTCGGCAAAGATTCAGCAATCTGCAAGTTGGGAAGTAATGCACAAGTAAATTAAGAAAAGCTCATAATCATGAGTTTAGTGGGTTAACTAACTGAGCAACAATGCTGGATCAAAGCAAAAATAGACTTCTAGTCAATGGTCATATAAGTGCAGGCCCTCATGGATGATACAAGAGTTGGAAAAAAGAAATGTTAGTATATTAAGAGTAATGAAACACAGAAAATTCAGCTACATTGAGAATAAGATTTGAGTGTAAGGTAATACTGAAAGTCTGAAACTGTAATAATTTGTTGGACAAATGTTATCTTCTTCGCTTCTAACAAAGAACTACCGCCTTCTTTGATATCATATATGTAATAATATTTGGTTAAATTACTTCTTTTGCATGTGCTTGTGATATAGTACATGTCAATGATTTCTAAGTCTCTGACCACATCTCCTATTTCTTAACAATTATGCAAAACTCACACATGAAACTCTTCAGTTGGGTATTTCGAGCAAAGTCCAAAGAACATATTTCATAAGTAACGCAAATATTAACAAAGTATGATCATCACCTTCACAGCTTCTAAATTGGGCTGTTCTGTGTTCATTGCATCCCAAATGGATTTATTAAGCATATCTTCAGTACAATGAATAACCTGCAAAAAGACATGCATATAATAGCAAAAAGCACAAACAAAATGTTACGTACAAACATAGTTTAAATTCATCATATTACAGTACAATTTGGGTACCATTAAATTGTTATCTAAAAAACCAAGTGCTGGTAAAACCCTTACACAGAAAGCTTGACTGCAGCCATAGATCATTGATCATGTAGAATTAAAATTGAGAAAAAGTTTGAATATTTCATGCTATTACAATTTTTTTTATGCGATTTCTAAGATGGAGGACATGATTAGAGTTCTATCCTTATTGTTACTTGGATTTGCATATATAAAAGAATTAGAGATGCTTATGTTGAGTTTATTAGTGAGAATAGGCAAAAACTTCACAAATTATAGCTCACGAAATATCGCTATTATTTAGTCATAAGTTGAATGCTTACATCTTATTTAAGCATTAAGCAATACCCTTAAAAGTGAATAACTACCGGAGAAATGATGTATCTCAAGAATTTTCTAATATTTAAGAAAGCAGGAACGGGGAAGTTCACCAACAATTTCATACTAAAATCCCAATTTGAAGTGTCTGAGAAACTTACAAACTACATTTTCCTTAAATCAAATATATGTTATTTGCAGTTACTCAATGTTTTCCCATCAATATGTAGGATAGCTAGTTAACCTACTCATGCATGTCTTGTCCTTAGATTTTGTGTACCAGTACTTGAAAGACAGAAGTAATACAAGGATTTTCAAGAATGAAGAAAATTTTCATGAAAGCACATAAGAATGGATTCAAAGTTACCTTCAAAAACTCACCATCTAACTCCTTTAGAAACTTCTGAATCTGCATTGGAATTTACGCACATTTAGCTTGAATTATATGTGATAGCGATCACTAATCTAATAGCACGTCCAAATGTAATACAAAAATAAGAAAATTTTACTAGATGAGGTATGGGACATAATATTTTCCAAATATTGGATAAAGAATATAGAAACAGAAAGTACCTTATCACTTTCACCTGCTTCAAACCCCATTAGCAATAAAGCCTATTAGAAGGGAAGGTAAAAAAAAATCAAGGTTACCAAAATCACTTTCTACAACTCAAGATCATCATAATATTAAAATAAGTCGGCAACAATCATGAGCATTGCATTCTAAAAGTTTAGCATTTAATAATCTCGGGAAGTTTGTGAAACTTACAGGGGGTCCATATACAGGATCATCGGCATTTAAAGGAACAAATTTTGGATCTTCAGCTAACTCACTTGGAACACCTGCCATGATTCATTTCCTACCATCTATCACCATATCAAAAATCCAAAGCAAACTTCTTAAATATCCGTTATATCATCCACAATGTAGCACTAATTTTTGATAGGGTTAATTGCGAAAGGCCCACCACTTGCAAGTAGACCCCCTATAGTTCTATTTGTTGCAAATAGACCACCCTAGCATCGATCCAAGGGCGAACTCACCCTCTTATTGGTGAACCTTTCCGACCGCTTTTAAAAGTCAAGAAAAATTAGCAATTGGAGGTTTATCCTCACCAATTGAAATAAAGGGGTCTATCTGCCTCCTTGAACCTTTTTAACAATTTTAAGAGTAAAAAAAAAAAAACACTCAGGTGTCTATTCACAACACCTAGAACTACAGGGGGCTGTCGCAATTGGCTGATACTAAGGGGGGCCTGTTTGCAATTAATCCTTTTTTATATCACAAGTTTCCTTTTAGGGGGTGTTTGGTTCGGCTAAATTTTTGGAAATCATGCAGTTTTGGAACAAAAAGTAGGTTTTTGACATTTTTGGATTCCAAAACTGTCATTTGGTTCAACTTTTTTTTTAAGAATGCATTTCTTAAAAGCTGACATGGCAACACACTTTATGGAAAAGCCAAATCCATTTTTAAAGCTCTGAAATGGGCTGGAAATCTGACAATTAATTGACAACTCATCAATTTACTCTCACAACTCCTTAAATTTTTTGGAAATGAAACAAACATGAGTTTTGGAAATGCTTTCCTATTCTTCACTTCATCATTCTATAACAAACACAAGTTATGGATTCCTGCATGATCCAAAATTTTTTTGGAAATAGTTATTTGCCTTGGATTCCATTTCCATTATTTTATGGAAACGAACCAAACACCCCCTTATGAACAAGGGCAACAGGGTTCAGTGTAAAGTTTCTGACCACTAAATGCAAAACGAAATGATAAATAGGAAACAAAACCCATTTCAAAAAATAAAAAAAATTACTCCAGAAGAAGAACATAGTTAAAATGGGTTTATCATAAAAATTAAAATACCTTCCGATGATGTTCTCATTAGATGCTGGAATCTCTGTTTCCTTCCTCTTCTCAAATAATTAATAGAATCCCACAAGCTAAGGTTAGAAGAAACAGAAGGAGAAACCAAGAGGATAATTTTTTTGGGTTCATGGCGATTTGGGCGAAAATTTGAAGAGAAGAGAGAACAAAAGCAAGAGCGAGGGAGGAGAGCAGTTGCAGCCATTAGAATTCTGCTATGTGCAAAAATACTAGGTTTTCAATGGCCTAAACTAGACGGCCCCGTTCATAGCCAGCCCTATCTGGCTCTTTAGGGTCAACTTCACAAAAACCCCTTGACTTTTAGTAGAGTTTATAAAAAATCGCTGCTGAACTTTGTAAATTCCACAAGACTAATGAGCACCCCGTGCAAAGCATGACCCTCTGTTTTTTAAGGTATTGTATTTGAAACTTATTTCCCTCTAAATTTTAATATGTTTAATTTGATTATTGTATGCTTAAAATTAGAAATTATATCTACTTGTGTATGCTTAAAGAAGTATGCAAATTTTAATATACTAGGTGGAATGCACATGCACTGCACGTGGTCAAATATCTTAATTATTTATTTTAAGCATATTTACTTACTATAACATGGTTGCAAAAAAAGTTTATGATTATGATAATATATTAAATTTTTTTGGATATTTCCACGTATAATATCTTGTTGGTTTCAACATTTTGCCTTTTGCAGCAAAAAGTCTTAAAATATTAATGACTTAAGAGCAATTTAATGACTTGAAGATCTAATTTCAAAATATTAATGATGTAAGGGACCAATATCAAAAAACTATCATTATTAATGATAAAGTTAAAATTCTTGAATTCATCAAAGTAAATTAGTATGTTTTATCTGGCCATATATGATTTAGTTTAACTATAAAGAAATCACTTACACTTGTTGTTTATTTCCACCTGTGGTTTCTCCGACGACCAAGTTTTATAGATATTTAAAAACTTTTTTCTAGAATTTTATTTGTTTGAATGTGCAAATTCAATCAAGAAAGAAAACATAAATTATGTGATCAATTCCAAAATCTGATATTGTAGTCTTTCTACATCTTCCCAACTAATTAATTGACTTGTCAAAACGATTACTCTCTAGTTTCAGAAAATTATAAAATATAATATGAGAATGATTTATACATATTATGCCCAACGGATTGTATTTTAACAAATAATTCAGATCTATCCAATGTCAAAAAAACATCCAAAACTTTAGGTTAAGGAGTTAGAATAATTCAATATCCACAACAATACTCATAACCAAGCTATGGGCTTCATAAACTTATAAGAAAGTGAGAACTATAAAATGAACAATTTAATTTATTTTGTCAAATAGTTTATTAAAAATCATGAAAGACAAAGGGAATTAGAAGGATCATATACCCTTCGCAAATAAAGATTAAATTTCTCATAGAGATTTTTGTAGCAAATTTTTTTTAGAGTTGATGTATAGGATAAATCTTCGGACACATAACCCAAATGAGTTCATAGAGTGATATACTTGCTATAAAATCAAAATTTTATAAGATCTATGTCGCATGTGCCTTAAGTTGCACTTTGTTTAACTTTAAAAACCTCCCTCTCAGCTATGGGGGGCAATATCAAAAAAAAACCCTCAGCTATTTTTTGGATACGAGGGAAACCTGGTAAGGCAAAAGGATCCCTAAGCCAAGGCCCGAGTTCAAGCCCCCTACTCTTACCAATAAACCCTCGGTGAACTGGCCCCCCTATCCTATCCAATCACCAGGTTAGTAGGACACTTAAGGGTCATGGGTGGGAAACCTCGAACCTGAACCTTTGGCCACGGAAATTTCTAACTTAAAACTGAGTAAATCTTTGTCAAATTTGGGGTCTTGTAGATAATCTATCTCAACTTCAGAATTTTGATTTAACCCTATAAACTTTTCTCACTTAATCGCTCAAAACTAATATCATTGAGTCCAATCAATTATATGATAAGTATTTGACTTGGAAAGACCAAAATATCCCTCAACCCTAAAAAAATTAGATTGGTTTTTTCTAGATTAAAGAAAAAGAGGAGATATAGAGGGAAAAAGAATTATAAATTGGTTGTGGTCCTTTTATTATCAGTTGAAAGTTCTTTTAACTAAAATAGCTTTTTTCAAGAGGGTATTTTCTCAAAATTGCATATTCAAGTAATACATTAAGGGGTTTTGTTGAGAGAAGTGTAAAGGATGAGGGGGTTTTATGAGACACGCTATAGTCGAGGGGTGTTTTCTAAAATCGCACCAAAGTTAAAAGGGGTTTCTACAAAACCCTCATAGTTAAAATGTTTTGTCAAATTAAATCAATAGAGTTTTTTAGACAATACCCATGGGAGAGAGAGTTTTCAAACAAAACACTTTTTTTTTAAAATTTGGCTTGTTTATATTTATGTCCCTCACATTTTTAATAATTCAATATTGTCCCTTAAATTATAAGCAATTTCAAAATTTTGAGGGAATATAATATAGAATTATTGGAGCTCTAGAATCAAGGAACTTATATCTAAATTATTTTTAAATGTTGCTCTTATAAGCAATGTATTAAATATTGACCAGTATATATTGCTATATTGACTGATATATTAGGTTAAATAACTTACTCGATAATATTTATGGTTTTGTGTTATTTTCTTTTATTTGGGAATTTTCCTAATATATCGATCTTTATAAAAAATATTGGCCAACACATCCCTTTGAAGACATCGACAAAATTGAGTCATTTTTAATTTGATTATGGGCTAGGGTTTGGGTCATGTTTGGAAACTAAAACCAAAACTCACGAAAGCCACAAAAGTCATAATCCCAAATCTCTCCACTCTCAGTCTCAGCTCTCCTAAAATTTTAAGCATATATTTTCATGCAAATTCTTAGGTTCAAATTCATTAATATATTAGATTATAATTTACAATGTTATATTATGTATGAATATTATCTCATCTGACACTCGATATTTTTTACATATCCCTAATTTCTGCAATCTGATATCATAGATTTTAGTTGTTAAGTATTTATCTAATGTCCAACACTTTGTAGTAGTCCTGCGTAAGCCTCTTCTAAAGTTTTCTAAGCAAAGTATATAATTTCAGGAAATAATTCAAAATCTTGAGACTTATTTAAAATATGATGCTTTAATTTTTCCACACCTCCTGTACTATATATATATATATATATATATATATATATATAAGCTAAGCTTATGACCTCATATTATATGATGAATATTATCTATCAATAGGATCACATACTATTATTTGTGGTTAACAAATATTTTAAATATTTATAGACTTGATTGAACTTAAATACCTTCTAGCTTATGAAAGTTACATATATCCACTTGTATCTTGCTACACTTAAATATCCTAATATTTTCTAAAATTGCATGTTTGTACCTACTATCTTGTTACCTAAATGCAATAATACTCTTTGTAATTTTCCTATATGAGTGTCATGGTATAATTCTAGGATAATTCTATGTTTCTACTCTTTCCATAAATAATTAATTAACATGCAATTATCTACTAATATATTATTATACATTAATAATAATTAATATGATGTAGAGTTTTACAATAACACTGAAAGGTTTAGTGAGCAAGTTAGACAAACTTATAATTAATTTATAGTACGAAAGTTATACACCTCCATTTGTATCTTGATGTACTTAAATATCCTAATATTTTCTAAAATTACATGTTTGTACCTTCTGTCCTATTACCTAAACGCAAGAATACACTTTGTACCTTCTGTCATGGTACAATTTTAGGATAATTCTATGTTTTCCACTCTTTCCATAAATAATTTATTAACATGCAACTTCCTATTAATATATTATTATACATTAGTAATAATTTATATGATGTAGAGTTTTACAATAACATTAGAAGTTTTAGGGACCAAGTTAGAAAAAATTAAAGTGATATATAATATAATTAATTTAGTTTAGTTAGGATTAGAATGTAATATTAAAAAAGAATAGGGGTAATATAGTCCATAGAAAGTTTTTCCACAACTCGCTCTTTTAAAGGGAGTATGATATGATTATTAACATGCAACTGCCTATTAATATATTATTGTACATTAGTAATAATTTATATGATGTAGAGTTTTACAATAACATTGGAAGTTTTAGGGACCAAGTTAGACAAACTTGGAGTGATATATAATATAATTAATTAACAATAATAATTAATTTATTTTAGTTAGGATTAGAATATAATATCAAAAAAGAATATGGGTAATATAGTCCATAGAAAGCTTTTTCACAACTCCCTCTTTTAAAGGGAGTATGATTTGATTTAGAAATCTTATATTCATCTATACTTAAATGATGATCCAAGTTTTAATACATTTAATTTGCTTACTATTTATGATATAGTAACTATAGCATGAATAATAACTTCAAGTGTGGAGGAGCAGATTTGATTTACCGTTATGTCATTGTTAATTACTGTAGTATGAATACTAACTTCAAAGTGTAGAGGAGCATATTTGATTTACTGCTCATGCTATGATGTAGTTGTTTACTTGATACATTTCTATTTGGTTCTTGGATTGTATTTTGATGCATAGTATGGTGCTAGAAAAATCTACACTTAAAAATTTTGTTTGTTTGCAATGGATATTGTTACAACCCAAAAATCACCAAGTATTAATCTTCATTGTTACAACCCAAAAATCACTAAGTATTAATCTTCATTGAGACGCTGAGTATTAATCTCCATTGAGACGCCGACACGTGTTCCTACACTTAATCAAACAAATCCCTAACCGAGACGTGAAAGCACCCTAGGGGGGAGAGTGAATAGGGTTTATGCTAATCTAATCTGATTTATACCAATTAAAAAAACTTATTAACAAATATCCTAGTAAATATAATATGTGACAAGATATGTACGCAAGGATATACAAATAACACAAGGGTGAAACAAACAAATGTAAACAATATAGTGGACAAACTAAATAATGAGACATTGGCGATATGAGCAATAAGCACAAATATAAATGAACGCCAATACAAACTCAAACACAATCAAATGATCACTGAGTTAGGACCCTCCGTCCTATGTCTCCGCTCCCCACTCCCGAGGAGAAAATCCACTATCACACCGGGTTTTCAACGTTCGCCCGAAAACATTTACACCTCACACTCGGTTTTCTAGCTCACCGAAAACTTTACAATCAACACTCTTGCAATCACACTCTACACCCTCTAAGTGTTGGTCTAAAGCCCGTGTCTCCCTCAAGTGCTCGGATTTACAACCTCTCCCTAGGCTTTACTACTAACACCACTCCTCTTGGGACAACCCCGTCTCTCACCACACACTCCTCTCGGTGTACAAGTGTATTATAAAGTGTATCTCACATTAAAGCACAGATACAACAAATTTGTTCTCTACAATGGATGAGAACTCTATGTAGGCTCACACTCAAAGTTACAATCTCACAACCCCAAATATACTATGTATGTAAATACTAAAAGCTCAAGTGTATGTGTGTAACAATGAGATTATAAATCAAAAGTAAACTCTATATAAACTCTAGCTGAATAAATTGATAATCAAACAATTATATATAAATGTAAAGCTAGATTGAGTTTAGAAAAGTTCTCCGATAAAACCATCATTGTAGACTATAAATTTCTAATACACATTAATGACAATTTTTTCATTCATAGACAATTATCATAGAAAACCTTCATATTATTTTTAACATGACACTGAGATTCACAATACAAATATATTAAAAATACCCAATAATAAATAAAAGGGAAAACAAAAACTCTATTCATTAATAACATCAATAAATAAAATTTCACCATCCTCAAATATTCAATACTAATAACAAGAGTTAATATCCCAATTGTTCCAAAGAAAAATACATGAAACTATTTAAAGCAAATTAAAATAAAAGTCTGGGAAAGACACATCCATTCATCTCTAATCATTGTCAAAAAGAAGACTCGAGCTAACCCCTCTCCTAATCTTGGATAGCCTGAAAATTTAAAAAAAATCACATAATTAAGAAGCATCAATTAAGCAAATATGCTACTTGATTTATAAATTTATACACGCGTACTATTGAGCATGAAATTGAATAAAAATGAACAAAAATCAAGGGCTTATTCACATTAATATTGAGATTTTACCTGGGTACTTCTATCATTCATCCGTACCTGGGTAACATTGGGCATCTATACCCATACCCGACACACACCCGTACCCGTACTGAAACTTCTTGGACACTTCTTGAGTATATGCATACCTTTAGTCAGGCGTATACTCAATTGTATAATACATGTTTTAATTTAAAACACTCCTTGAATGCTTCTTAGACGTATATCATACACATCTATTTCTTACATATTGACCTAATGTAAATGAAAAAACAATATTGATTTTACGTAAATTATTAAGTTTAATACATATAAATACACATAAGATACATTTATATAGTTGTGTCCTTGTACTCTACGATGTACCTTTTACAATTTTTCCGTGTATGCAACTTAGCTTGCATCGCCAATAATTAAGTCCGGTTTTCAGCCATTTGGCCTCAATCTTAATCTCATGACCGGCTATAATATCTTAAGTTTAGTTGTCATGCAGTGTGGTATATTTCATACATGATTATTGAATGTGTCTTGGCCATGATTTATATGATAATCCTCTAAATACCTAAATTCCTCTGGTATACTCATCAATGGCCTAAATTCTATTCATTCGTACTTCTACAACCACTGCTAATCTTATCTACCCAGGTGCCATTTATCTCCTCCAAAAATTGTGAATTGTGATGCATAGAACTTAGTGATGTGCAAGCTTTGATTTAGTATATTGTTTAGATATCTCAGATCAATTGATGAGGTGTTGGTTTCAACAATGAGAATTCAATTGCAGACTTCAAACTAAAAGGTAATAGGTGGAATTACTAAAGTTCAGTGAGAATTATCAGTATAAAACATAGAATATCCAACCTTGCAATCGTCTCCATTGTGCAGCTTCACGAAGTTCTTGCAGCTCAATCTACATCAAAATGAGAACTTAATATGACATAAAATAAAACAGCAACTAAAGAAAACATCGGACATACTAAAGAATAGATATACACAGACTAGACAGCAACAAAAAATCACCTTAAGCAATCATCCACCACCAGTTAATGCAAATATATATTGTGTAACTAAATGACAATTATGCAACTAGATATATGAGGAATTATAACTGCACGAGGCAAAGATTGGCCATCACATGAGTTTTCTTTTAAAAATGCAAGTACATGATTAACTGCTTAGCATCTAGGAAGACATAATAATGTAACAGAACGAAAGTTAAATTCTACAAGTAAACTAACAGATAAAATGACAATATTGAAAGGGATGAGTAAAAGGAAATTTTGTTCATACCTGGCCATTTGCTCACAATTGATGAGGCTGAAATATTGAAAAATGTAGTCTTGCATTCAGTTGCCACAGCTTTTGCAAGCATAGTCTGATATAAGTAGTAATAAAAGCAATTAGCATAGCTCATACGCTAGAATATGTAGCATATTTGACATGATGAACATGTAAAAGGGAGATACCAATTCCAGTACATGGATTGAATAGGCAAAAATACTAAAGCTACAGGCAAATTCAAAAAAACTATTGCAGCGAGAAACATTGTTTGCATCGGAAATCGATTTCTTTGCAGAATTCATTACAATCGTTTATCGATACAACGGAATCACAAGAGTGAGCTTTTTTATAAGACTTCTCTTTACAAAAGGAACAAAAGGAGGATTTTCTAGAAACACACACAGAGATTGTTTATCAATCGCTGCTTGCGTGAGATCTTTGCCTGTGCCGGGGACGCGTTAGCCCGCGGACGACCAATTCACATATCCAGATTGATCGTGAAGAAGACTCGAAATTCTTATTTCATTTTGGAAAAAAGAATAGAAGTAGATATCTCAGCAAGGTGAGATAAATACTCTTCCCGATATCACATCAAGGTTTGAATACCGAGGAGACAACTGAAGGCCTTTAGATCTTTTGAAAAAACTTCCTCGTTATGCACGAAATTCGCCAAGATATCTGCTTCTCTCTCTAAAATTCGTGGGTTTCTGCTCTCAAACCATCAGCACTTCGCCAATTCGTCAGTCGCACCTTTTTCAGTCCCTTTCACAAGTGCGTTGGGGGGGGGGGTATTTATTGGCCTCAGATGCCGTGTTTGTGGATAAGAATTCGTAACCGACTGTCGATCTGATGGATTTTTAGTTTATAATGACTTTTTCATGTTTAAGAATGTTCCCAAGGCAATTATGGAGCTAGTGGACCACACAAAAACTGAGGAAATCATCGAAAAATGCGTCATGGGGATTCACTATGCGCGATACACATTGGTGTGTCTCGTCACCTGAGACACATTTATGTGTCTCAGGTTTTGAGACAATTCAGACTACCTCACTGATTGTGAGACAGTTTTGTCGTTTATCGTTCCGTCGTTTCGTCGTTTCACGCGTTCATTTGCTTCTTTTTGGCATCGGATGATCCTCTTTGACTCAGATAATGACGTTCTTTGTCTTCTCTTCGTTCTTGAGATGTGTTCGGGAATCTATATGCAATTTTTGACGCCTACAAACATGAATACATTATTCTACATGAAATGCAACTGATAGCAATACATGTACTATGTATAAAATAGCTATATGTTACCCTTTATGTTTTGATAATGATTTACAACCATCATTATTAGTACTAATTGCATGCTGAGTGATATTATAGATTACAAGAATATCAAGCTTATTAGTACCTATATGTTGGAGAATTAGATAGAACAACAAGCTACAACGATGATATTCAAGGAGGTGGAGGAAAAGTAATGAAGCAAAGCTTTCAAAGAGCACAACACATAAGAAAAGCTTCATCAATATAGAAGCAAATATCAAGACTCAAGCTATGTATTTATATGTGAGGGATATTTATATTTTTATTTCTCTCTAGTGCTTAATGTTGGCAAGTAGTTTGATAGATTACATTTGAAGCTCTTGGGATAACACACTCACACATTTTCAAAACTCGTATTTTGACATTTTTGCTAAACGTTGATTTTTCACAAATATGAGGTCCTCTTTGTAAAATTTCTTCTCAAATAAGTTTGTTATTATATTTGAAAACTTTTTCCAAAGTTTCACATTTTTTAGAATTTATTTACTATTTTTTAAAGGCCCTGGAAATTCGTTTTCAAAAATTAGAAGGGTAAAAATCTGTTATCAGTCGACTGATGCAAAGGATCAATCGACTGATGAAACTAGTTAGAATCATCAAAAGTTTTTGGTTTTTCGACTGACTTTCTATCAGTAAACTAATGACCCTTCAGTCAACTGATGAGCTCTCCAGTCAACCGACGAGCTACAAATCGCTTACGACGATCAGCTCATCAGTCGACTGATGAACCCCGTCAGTCAACTGATAAGCTTCCACCGGCTAGTTTTGTATAGTTTCTAGATTTCTTAGTTTTTGAATGATTTTTTTTGTTTCTTTAGGGTTTGGCTGTTCTCTTGAATACTTATAAATACCCACCAACCCCATTCACTTCAGTAACTAAGCAAGCATTTGAAATTCTCTTGTGTTTGTGTTTATTGTTTTAAAAGAGCTTCAGCTTTCAATTGTTTTCACACTTGCAAATCTCACATCCCAAGCTTCAATTGTAATCTCTTCTTCTTGCCATAGGGCTGTTATAAGAGAGCTTCTTTTCTTTTGTTTGTAACGTGTGGAGAGCTTGATCTCGTGGAGATTTACTGTGTGGTTGTGAGATCTCAAGAGGAGATCGTTGTGAAGAAGTTCCGGCTTCCAAATCGGGTTGTGATAGTGAAATTCTCCTCGAGAGTGGAGAGCGGAGACGTAGGTTGGAGGACCGAATTTTGTGAACATATCGCGTGTCACAATTGACTAACTATCTCCTAACTCATCTCCTTTATATTGTTTTAGTATTTTATTCTGTGGTGTATTGTATTGTCTTAATTTTAATTGCACATTTATTACCTTATAACCCTATTTACCCCCTCTAGGGTCCAACAATTAGTATCACAGCAAGGTCTTTATACATTTTTAGGTTTAACCACCTTAGAGGAAAAGATCCAATGGAGGCTTCTTTGAATGTGCATATGCTTGAGGGACAATCCACCACTAGACCCTAATTTTTCACCGGTAGTAACTTTGTCTATTGGAAGACTAGAATGAGGATTTATCTATGATGCATTGACCTTGATATCTTAGACATTATAGAGAAAAAATATGTTGAGAAGCCTAGTAGTAGTAGTAGTAGTATGACCGATGGTGAGAGGCATCAAACAAACCTTAATATAAAATTGTGGACTTACGCCTAATGAATATAATAGGGTTCTACCTTCACTTGCTAGAAGGTAAAATGCTTAGCCACATATTCTGAAATCTCTATATGCATATCACTCTACTAAAAGTGTCTCCTCGGGTCCTTGTACATCTTAGTTATTCCTGGATGTACCGTGTACTGGGTACGATGTGCTTCATCAAACAACTCATTCTTCAGCTCTACACTAGCTGGCATAACCAATCGACCCTTCATTCGAAGGCCTCCATCTGCTCCAATGATCTAATCGTCCTTGGGCTCTTTGGAAAATTCCTCCTTCCGGATTTGAATCCAAGAGTCCTCCAACTGAGCTCTGACTACTCTGTCCCTCCAAGATGGCTACACTGATATAGCTCCCAAGTATGTATTGGTCCTGCCAATCTCTGGCCTAAAATCAAACTAGCTAAGAGTGAGAAAATCTCGATACAATGAGCACCTCAAGGCCGTAACCCGATGTCGATGCTTCCTACTCAAAGCATCTGTTACGATGTTCGCCTTCCCCGGGTGATACTGAATTGTGAACTCGTAGTCCTTGATGAACTCTATCCATTGCCACTGTCTCTGATTGAGTTCCTTCTGGGAGAATATGTACTTCAGACTCTGGTGGTCTGTGAATAGCTCGAACGGAACTCTATACAAATAGTGTCTCCACGCCTTCAGTGCGAATACTATCGCTGCTAACTCCAAATCATGAGTGTGGTAGTTCTGCTACCCTTAGCTGTCATGAGATGTATGCTACTACCCTCTAAGTTTGCATCAGAACACCTCCAAATCTGCTAATGACGCATCCGTGTATACGACAAATGTTCTGTCACTGCTCGGAATAGTAAGGACTGACGTCGTAGTCAACTTAGCCTTTAAGGTATCAAAAGCCTTCTGGCACTCCGTGCTCCAAGTAAACTGTACATCCTTCTTTGTAAGGCATGTAAGTGGCACCACAATCTTAGAGAAGTCCTGAATGAACTTCCTGTAATAGCTAGCTAACCTTAAAAAGCTACGAATCTCGGTAACCGTTTTCGACGGTTCCCAATCAAGCACTGCTGAAACCTTAGTTGTGTCCACTGCTATGCCCTCTCTGCTGACAATATGGCCAAGAAACCTGACCTCAGAAATCCAAAACTCACACTTGCTGAACTTAGCATATAGCTGATACTCCCTCAAAGTCTGTAAAGCCAAACGTAGATGCTGCTCGCGCTCTGACTCCGATCTTGAATAGATGAGAATATCATCGATAAACACAATCATAAATTGGTTCAAATATGGACGGAAGACCCGGTTCATCAAATCCATGAATACCGCGGGTGCATTGGTCAATCCAAATGGCGTGACCAAAAACTAGAAGGACCCATATCGAGTCAGAAAGACGGTCTTAGGAATATCCTGTTAGACCCTAGAGGGGGGTGATTAGGGTCTTATGCTAATCTAATCCGATTTAAATGCCAATTAAAATTAATTAACAAGTTATCCTAGCAAGTATGAAATACAACAATATATATGAGCTAGGATAAGCAATATGAACAACAAGATATATCCTAACAAGGAGATATAGGTAATGTATGTGCAAGGATATATAAACCAACACAAGATGATATATCCTACCAAAGAGATGTACAATATGATATGTGCAAGGATATGTAAACTAACACAAGGGTAAACAATATGAAACAAGATAGAGGATGATATGAATAATGAGACAATGGCGATATGAGCAATGGGCACAAATATAAATAAACGCCAAAGCACACTCAAACACAATCAAATGATCACGGAGTTCGGACCTTCTGTCCTACGTCTCCGCTCCCCACTCCCGGGGAGAAATCCACTATCACAACCGGGTTTTCTACGTTCATCCGAATAACGTTTACACCTCACACTCGGTTTTCTAGCTAACCGAAAACTTCACAACAACACACTATTGTAATCCCACTCTACACCCACTAAGTGTTCCCTCAAGTGCTCGGTTACAACCTCTCTCTAGGTTCGTCAACCGACGTCACTCCTCTTGGGACGATCCCCGACTCTCGCCACACACTTTTCTCGGTGTACAAGTGTATTACAAAGTGTATCCCATAATTAGGCACAATTACAATAATTGATTGTTCTCTAATATGGAAGAGAACACAATGAAAGCTCACACTCAATGTTACAACTCTCACAACCCTAAATATATTATGAATGCAAATACAATAAGCTCAAGTGGGTGTGTGCAACAATGAGTAAAATCAAATCTAAACTCAATATAAAACTAGCTTTAATAGAAATAATAATTAACAAATAATTGATAAATAAAAGCTAGAGTAGAGTTTAGAAAACTTCTCAATAGATGACAAGATGGAGAGATGGAGATTGAAGCCCAAACAAGAAGATGATCTCCTCCACTTGTGAAAACTTCTTCATAAACCAAAACAAACACTAACACACTTAAATCCTTGTTTAAAACTCTTTAAACTTGTTTAAAACATTTCTTGGATGGTTGTAAATGTTGAGGGATGATGGGTATTTATAAGAACTCAAGACAACAACCCAAAGCCAAAGAAAAGCCCAAAAAACGAGGCAAATCCCTAAAAAATCAGAACCAGGGAAAATAGAGCCATACCACAGTAACTCTCGCGGTCTACTGTAGCAGTCGAGCGTGGGGGTACTGTAGCAATCTGGCAGATCTGATTTTTCTGCATCTCTGGCTTTGTAAAATCAATTAAAAATAGTAAATCAACTCCAAAAATTATGAAATGTTGTGAAAAGGTTCTAGACATGTATAATAACATGTTAGAGAAAGAATTTATGAAAAATAATTTCCCAATTGAGAGAAATAAATGTTTGAACACAGATTTACAGTTTCTGAAAAACTGCTGGCATACACGATTTTGTAAAATCAATTGGGCATAGTAAATCAACTCCAAAAATAGTAAAATTTTGAGAGAAGTTTCTAAACATGTAGATAAATATGTAAAAGAAAGAATTTCTTGAATACCACTTCCCAATTATGAAAACTCATCTATTTTGTAAAACATGCACGAACATGTGCACGAACAAAAACATGATTTTGTAAATTCCATTAAACATAACAAATCAATTCTAAACTTGATGAAACTTTGTGAAATATTTGTAAACATGAAAACAAACATGTTAGAAAAAGAATTTCTCAAATTGAATTTATATTTGTGAAAACTCATGTATTTTGCAAGTGTGTCCAAAGCATGAAAACTCAAAACCATGCATGTATATATATAACTATATATATACATAGAAACCAAATACGTGTGTGTATATGATATTGAGCTTAAGGTACTTAACACATATAATATAAAATCTAAACTAGATTACCCAAGCTTGATCTTGATCTTCATTTGTAGCTCAACTTGGTACACATGCGGATGAAGCTTGAACTTGATCTTTAACTTTGAATTGTAAGGCTTCAACCCGATATTCCGCCAACCTCCTTTGGATATGATCGTTAAAGTGCAATCCATACAACCTCCAACTTGTTGTTTGTCTATAATAATTAAGAGAACACAAATACTAGATAAACAACATTAGATGTAAATTGTTTGTTAAATATTATCAAAACAAGAAGGTCATCATATCCATCTCCTGACCTCACAGCAGATGATAACCAGAACGAAGATCAATCTTCAAGAAATACTACGCTCCCTATAACTGATCGAACAAGTCATCAATCTGATGCAAAGGATATCTATTTCAGATAGTGACTTTATTAATTCACGGTAGTCGATACATAATCACATACTACCATCCTTCCTCTTCACGAAGAGGACGGGTGCTCCCCACAGAGAATGACTTTGATGAATAAAGCCCTAAGCTAATAACTCATCCAACTGGGTTTGTAACTCCCTCATCTCAGTAGGTGCCATACGATAGGGTGCTCGGGGCTGTGCCCGGCTGTAACTCAATACAAAACTCAACCTCTCTCATAGGAGGTAATCCAGGTATGTCATGAAAGACATTCTGATAATCTGAGACAACTCTAGTCTCGCATATATCAACACTATGATCCCGAAGCATCACCTCCTCGATGTACGCTAGTAATGACTCCGCCCCTGAGAGGTTTCCACAACTAACTCGGACCCATAGGACGCTCGCAAATTGACTATTTTTGCAAAACAATCGATACTGATATGGTAGGAAGATAGCCAATCCATACCAAGAATAACATCAAACTCGAACATACACAATACTATCAGATCTATGAAAAACTCGGACTGATCTTGGCTGATGACACATCTCCTATAGGTACTCTCTAATAGGGACACCTCCCCTAGAGGAGTAAATACTGATAACGGAACATCTAAAGGATGTGCTATAAGTTGAAGCCTATCCACAATGGCATGAAAGATTAAGGAAATGTGAAATTCTTGAATAAGATAAGGTTTGAGTTTGAAAGAAATTCGTGAAGAAAGCTCTGCTCGCACCATGATCACGTGGTATAGCTATATAAACTCTGCCGGTGAGGGGAAAAATATGTGACCATCTATCCCTTAGGAATCTCCTGGATAACGTAAATCTGGCCTACTGGCCCTTCAATTCTTGAAATCATAGGCAATACCTTTATCATTCGGTGCTGGCCGTAACCGTGGCTCTGAGATTGTTGACCCTAACCTCTGTCATACTGGTCTCCTGTTAGTGCACTACGACAATACTTTGTTCTTATCCTATCTTGTTACACTTGTAATATGTATCTCGAACTTTGTGTTGCTACGACACTCTCGAATCATGTTGTGCTTCCTTCTTATATTATCCTTGTGCTGGTGTTAAAAATCCTTACCTCGTTGCTAGGGTCTTCTAGATCCCGCTGTTTGTGGAAATTTTTGTAACAAGAAGAATAATGAAAGAATCGTATTTGATTTATTCTCTCTAACTGC
>BQKN01064278.1:14195-32132 GCA_022839385.1 Asparagus kiusianus
CTCCGGCCCCTCCCGACCCCCCCTCCTTCGGCGGTGTCCGTTGCGGAAATCAGTTTAAAAGGTATGATTTTTCTACTGAGCTTTAGAAATTTCAATTTTATTATTAATTATTGTTGAATTTGGTTAAAAACCCTAATTATGTTGAAAAATAAACGAGTTCAATTCTGAAAACCCTAACTTAACTACATGTTAATTCATTTGAACAACACTAGTTATCATTATTGAGTTTTAAACACTTATAAACCCTAACCTATTTAAGTTTCATTCGTGCTATAAGTATGTGTGATTATTTAAGTTTGTGATGTGAAAATATGTGAAATAATTTTTTGTAAAAAATAGAGTGATATATAACACATTATAAATTTTTATAATGTGTTATAATCCAATTTAGATGAATAAAAAATAACGTTATCCCTAGACTTCCGTCCAATAATTACATCCAATTATTTGGACTTATAATATATGATATACGACTCAGATTTGGGTAGGAGACGAAGTTTTCTTCCAAAAATGAGCGTTTATTTTATATTATAGGAATAAAAAATTGGTACTGAAATTCGTAATTATTGGATCTGTCCTTCTCGGACGGGTTAGGAATATAGTAGTGCGTACATCCAACTTTGTATACTTTGTATATTTTCATTCTTGGAAGTTTTGGCAGCACGTATTCGTTGTTCTCCGTGTACAATAAGCGTATGTTGTTCTGCGTTTCGGGCTATTGCTGATACGCATAATAACATCCGCACAGTGTACAGGGAGAACAACGGGTAGGTGCTGCCGAAATTTTTAAGAAATGAAAATATACAAAGTATATGAAGTTGGATGTAAGCACTACTATATTCTTAATGGATAGAAGCCTTCCTATGACAGCCGATCAATTGGTGTAATTAGTTTCTACGTACGTTTCAAATATATTTTATGTAGAACTAAATTTATATTGTTAAATGATATATGAACGTATGTTAGATTTGTGTTGTATGTATAAGAGTCATGAATGTTACTAGTAGTTGTGTGATTTGTCGTAGTTAATAATTATATATAATTTACAGATGAGGGTAATTCCTGACAAATCATGGATAGATATCCCACGGCTTCATAGATTTCGTGACACGCGATACAAGGAGGGATGTGAAGCCTTCATACGTTATGCAGAAATGAATCCGAGAAAATTAGCAAGTGGTGCTATGTATTGTCCTTGTTGCATGTGTAGGAATTTGAAACTGCTGAATAGTAATGATATACGGATCCACCTAATGAAATTAGGTTTTGATGAAAAATATAAATATTGGAACTGGCATGGGGAAGGTATCACTGAAGATGAGGATCCAAATGTGCGTGTCGGTACATCCTGTGGACAACGAATAGATGACACAAAAACAATGTTGAATGATATTTTTCCTCGACTTAGGGAATTTGAGGGTGATGATAATGTCGAGGATGATATCGGAGATAAAAGTGAAGATGATATCGAAGTTGAAGCTGAAGAAGTAGGAGATGATGGAAGTGCCGAAAATATTGATGATATGCATTCCTCCGCAGAAATAGAACGAATATTGAAGCTACTAGAAGATAGTGAAAAGGACTTATATGAGGGATGTACCGAGTACTCCAGATTTTCATTTATGCTAAAACTCCTACACATTAAGACACTTAGCGGTATGTCAGATAATTATTTTGAAATGCTTCTTGATTTGCTTCGAACTGTAATACCTGGAGGAGTGAATAGCATACCCCAAACAACTTATCAAGCTGAGAAGATTGTCGCTGCTCTGGGTCTAGATTATAATAAGATTGATGCATGTCCGAATGATTGTATTTTGTACCACAAGGCCAATAAAGACCTTCAAGAATGTCCGACATGTGGAGTTTCTAGGTGGAAACAACGTACAAATTCTTCAATAAGGATTACAACGGAGACAGAGATAACACAGAAGAAAATTCCAGCCAAGGTGCTTCGACATTTTCCATTAGCTCCTAGATTGCGAAGATTGTACATGAACAAAGAAACAGCGAAAAATATGAGGTGGCACAAGGAAGATCGAGTAGATGATGGTAAATTGAGACATCCTGCTGATGCGGTAGCTTGGAAGCATGTTGATAAAATTTATCCTCGATTTGCCGAAGATTGCAGAAATGTAAGACCGGGTCTGTCAAGTGACGGATTCAATCCATTTGGGGTAATGAGCTCTGGTTGGTCTACTTGGCCAGTTGTACTAATGCCATATAATTTACCTCCATTGCTTTGTATGAAACAGCCATTTATGATACTTTCATTACTGATACCCGGTAAGCATGCACCTGGAAATGATATTGATGTTTACTTAGAGCCTCTAATTGATGAGCTGAAACAACTATGGTCTGAGGGTATTGTAGCATATGATGTCCATTTAAAAGAATCGTTTAGATTACGTGCTATTCTATTATGGACGATTAATGATTTTCCAGCCTATGCTAATCTGTCTGGGTATTCCACAAAGGGAAAGTGTGCTTGTCCTGTATGTGGTCCGGAATTTGAAGCTCTTCAATTACCACATAGCCGAAAGAGTTGTTATTGGTTTAATCGAAGGTGGTTGCCCTTGAGTCATAAGTACAGGAAGTTATCAGCTATGTTTGATGGCACAGTTGAGAAGAGAATGAAGCCGCGTCAGCTGACAGGTAATGAGATTGTAAAATTACTTGAGGGGTTTCCAAAAGTTGTGTTTGGAAAAAATCGATATTCTAAATTTAGCCCGCTCAGAGTAAGAGATTATTTAAAGTCAAAAAGGCCACTGAAGCGTAAGCGAAAGGTCCGAAAAATGCAAGTTGAGGAAGAAGACCAAAAATTACCTAGAGGATGGACTAAATTTAGTATCTTCTTTCAGCTACCTTACTGGCAAAATCTTAAAATCCGCCACAACTTAGATGTCATGCATATTGAGAAAAATATATGTGATAACATAGTATCAACTCTCCTACAAGATGCAAACAAGTCGAAGGATGATCTACGGGCGTGCCAAGATCTGACTGCTTTGAATATCCGAAATGATTTGCAAGCTCAAGATGTTGGACTTAAAAAATTAAAGTTGCCTCCGTCTCATGTTACACTGTCAAATGAGCAGATGCAACGATTTTGTGAAATTCTCAAATCAGTAAAGTCTCCGGATGGTTACTCTGCTAACATTTCAAATAATGTCCAAGTGCAAGAGCGAAAACTCTTAGGTCTGAAGACCCATGATTATCACGTTCTTCTCCATCAATTGCTTCCTGTTGCAATCCGTAACAATATGGATAAAGAAGCGTCGAAGATTATTATTGAGTATTGTGGGTTTTTTAGAAAATTATGCTCTAAAGTCATAGATGTAGATGAATTTAAAAAACTTGAAGCTGAGGTCCGAGTTACTCTATGTAATATGGAAGTAATATTCCCTCCTTCTTTTTTTACGATTATGGTCCATCTTACTCAGCATCTTGCAAGAGAGGCTAGAATCGCCGGACCTGTTACTTATCTTTGGATGTATCCGATTGAGAGGTAAATTATATTTTTTTTACATTCATTACTTGTATATGCGTTTTTGAAATTACCGTGCTAATAATTAGTTATTTTGATTCTAAGATACTTGGGCTCCATGAAACATAATGTTCGCAATCGAGCTCGTCCAGAAGGTTCGATAGCTGAAGGATATGTGGCAAATGAATGCTTTATTTTTGCATCACGTTACATGCGCCAGAAGAAAACCACGGCTCAAGTACCAGATAAGGAGAGAAAGCATGAAAATTATCCGAGATCTCTCTTAGAACAAATTCATGCATATGTGCTGGAAAACCTTGATATGTTCGCAGACTATCGAAGGTAACAAATAACACCAGAAATATAGATGAGACTATTCATTTTACATAATGTTCGCAATGCAAACTTATATATTATTTATGTAGGCGACATTTGGAGAAGCTAAAGAATGAAACAACCGGTAGGAATGCAGCGCATAATATTCAGAAAAGACATAGGAAAGAATTTTCTGATTGGTTAAGATTTGATGTAAGTATTTAACAATTAAATTATGAACATTCATAATATAACATCCCCTAAATATTCTGAAATTTTTTGTCTTAGGTTGATAAATCACTTCTTGATGGTACTACGTTACCAGATGAAATTATTATACATGCACAACGCCCTTATTATGAAGTGAGACGTTATAATGAGCATTTGGTCAATGGATATAAATTTCGAACGCTAGAGACTGATGATAGGAGGGTAACTCAGAATAGTGGGGTCATGGGCTTGTTTGCTCAAGAATGTTTTTCAAGTACAAGAGATCAGAACCCAATTCTAGCTGACATACTATATTATGGCCAATTAGAAGATATTGTTGAGGTAATTTACGGGTTTGGTAAACCAAAACAATGTACTTACACGATGTTCAAGGTTCGGTGGTGTCCTGCAAAAAAGCAAAAGGATCATTATGGATTTACACTTGTCAATCTCCATCGAGAAGTATATACGGATGAGAAATTCATTTTTGCAGAACAAGCTGATCAGTGCTTCTTCGTGAGAGATCCGAATGTCATATCTGATTGGGTGGTTTTGTACAAGGAGCCAAGATCTGTTGTTCTACCTAATAACAATGAAAAAAATATTGAAGAAAGTGAATATAATTATAGTGAACCAATTGGTTCATCTGATGATGTTTGGCAAGAATTCTCTTACGCACAGAATGTGGCGTTGGATGTAGGTATGTAATATATATGTTACACTGCATTAAAGTTTTTTAGGTAATCATAATAAAAACAATGCATTTCATAATAACTTATCTCATGAGCATGTATATTTTTTTCTTAACTATGTTAATAATTGAATTTGCAGATGAGGAGGGTGAGGAGACTCTTTAGCCCTGAGGGTGATCGATCACGTAGTATCACCCCTGGTACTGGTGCTGATGATACACTATCATCTCCCGATACAAGTATAAAAATTAATTAATACTTTAATATATTTTATCAATTATTAATTATCTAGCTAATAGTGATCATTTGTTGCAGATGCGGGTTATTCATCACCTGGCCCCTCTGATGCAGTACCAGAACCATCCCCTGATGCAAGTATTCAATATTATAATGCTCAATTATAATGGTTAATTATAAACTATATTAATGATTCTCCTTTCTTATGTAGGGGATACTTGGACACCTACATATCCATCTTATACATTCCACACAGACTTGCGGCCAAAGACACAGGACTATCTTGGTTTACCTTTACCTCCAGCCTCTCATAAGTCTATGGCTGACGCAAGGAAGTACCATACACGTGCTGCGAGAAAATTAGAAGAACTGCGTGAACTGATTGAGGCACGAAAACGGGTTGCACTCGCAGCAAAGGAAAGAGAGATAGCGAATGGTAAATTGTATAAATATTTTTAATTTTCACATTTATATATTATATGATATATTATTATGTTATTATTGTAGGCGCTAAGGCGGATCGCATCAAGAACAGACGTGGCGGAGGTAAGCCTGATTCCAAACAACCGCCAAGAGGAATGAGGGCAATAATTCGGTGGAATAGTTCTAATTTGCCCGTTGGTCCATGGTCGACCCGCTTGAATGTATATATTGGGGTTCTAGTGCGTAGAGCGACCATTATCAACCCTTATTTTTAATTTCGAGAACTACCATGGAGCGCATACGAGGCGATATGGACAGAGCTTATGGTAACTACATATTGCTATTACTTTTTATTTATTAATAATTAGTATTTGATATTAAATTATCCTTCCTAAATGTGTATGTAAATCTACAGGACTGCTTCTGCCTTGAGGACTTTGAGGGGGCTTGGAATTATGTGTTCAATGTCAAGGTTGAAGCAGTTCTCAGACAATGGAGGCATGAGATCAAACATGAAACATATGACAGGTATGAGGAGGACTGGCAGAGGTTTTTAAACCTCGACCCCCGAGTTGACGAGGTTCATTTCACAGCTCTCCTCATGTATTGGGACAGCGATGCCTCCAATGTTAGTTTCATGAAAATTACTTTATACTTTTAAGATATTAATTTATTGCATATTTGCTAATTTTTTTCTTTTAAAAAAGAATAAATCCACGAAGGGAGCAGAAAATAGAAGAAAGAAGCTGCATGACCACCACTTGGGCTCACACTCCTATGCCAATCTGGAGGATGTTTATTGTCAGGATACGGTAGATTTCCATCTAAAGTTTTGATGAATTTAATGATTAGTATGATTATGAGTGTGATAATATATATAATATGACAGGGAAAATCATTAATGCCAATACACTTGAGGGCGAAAGCGGCGTATGGCATTTTCCGTGATAGATATAGGGGTGATGAGAAGAATCGAGATAAGATCAAGGCAAATCTCGAGTTGGTGGTGAGAGTTATACATATCTTGAGTAGTATTATTAACTCTATTTTGTTAATATTATGAGGAAATGAGAACACAAATAACATTGTCTTTACCATGAAATAATTATATATTTGTGCTTTAGGAGGGATTCGAGGCTGCATCCAAGAAGGCTGCAACTGTGTATATGTCGCAGCAGGAGGAACAATCTGAGCCGGACCCTCACATGCTTTCTGCAGAGGACAACATTACTCTCACACAGAATTTGATGGGTCATAATAGGTATGGATGTAGAAAATTTGAATCAATTTGAATACTACGTTCCTATATATTTTTTTTATCATTATTGAATTCGAGATTAAAATTTAATATTTATTTCTCCCTAAACATAGGAGAGGGAGATATCCTCTGCATGGTGTTGGAGCTTCACCCGGCGTAAGCATGAGGTCATCCACAGCATCCTCCTCCACACCATTTACATCCATGGGAGCAGCCCCGCCTCGGTTCCAGGCTATGCCATTTGTCGCACGTATCTCTGCATATTTGCTTGACAAGATTGACTCGGAGCTACATATCCAGGTGACTAATGAGATGACAAAAGTTGCGCTGACGGCGAACTCGATGGATGATCTCCTGGGGTATGTCATGCAATATTTAAGCGGTGCGATTCCTCATAGCGCGTTTGGTGGTGTTATACGGATTATAAGCTCGCTTGGCGATAATTCCGGTGCTGGTCAGAGCAGCACTCAGGTACCTTATTTTTTTCTTAAAATAATAAATTCATTTATATTTAATATGTATTAAACACCCTTTAATGATTATTCAATTGACCATTCAGAGTGGAGATATTAGAGGGAGCAGCACACGTTCTCGTAACCGGGATAGAGATACTGCCGACGACGACGACCGATGAGGTTTTTTGTATATTTTTAATGCAATGAACAGCTTTATCTGTTATAACAATACTTATATGCGTGTTGGATGTATATATTAGACGGTCTTGGTTGATGCATATTTTGAAGTAGATAGTTGGATTTGTTTATTATGCTGGAATTGATTATATTATTGGCTGGATCTGTGCATATGTTGGATTTGAATATTTTTGGGTTTGAATGGAATTGTCTAAAATCTTGATTATATTTGGATGGTTGGATGTATTCATATATACAGTATTTATTGTATGTATTAATGTATTGATGTAATTGTACAGGGAAATACAAATTGTAATATATTTTTTTTGCTGGAAAAATAACAACCTAGACGGAATTCCGTCTATACTGACCAAAACTAGACGAAAATTCCGTCTAGGTTGTAATAATCAACCTAGACGAAAAACCGTCTAGGTTGACAATGTAGACGGAAATCCATCTAGGTTAGTTCCCTAGACGGAAATCCGTCTAGGTTGACTACCTAGACGGAAATCCGTCTAGGTTGACTACCTAGACGGACATCCGTCTAGGTTGTCAATCTAGACGGAAAACCGTCTAGGTTGACAACCTAGACGGATTTCCGTCTAGGTTGTCCACCTAGACGGATTTCCGTCTAGGTTGTCAACCTAGACGGTTTTCCGTCTATATTGACAACCTAGACGAAAATGTTACTTCCGTCTAGGTTGGTTTCCGTCTAGGTTGCCAATATAGACGGAAGTTCGTCTAGTTTGATCCAAACTAGACGGAAACAGAATAAACCAATCTACCTAGACGGATTTCCGTCTAGATGACCCAACCTAGACGGATTATAGACCAACCTAGACGGAAATTTCCGTCTAGTTTGGTCGTTTTTCTACTAGTGATATAAACCATAGATGATGCAAAGATACTTGATTAACTACGAATATTCTACATATTCTAAGAACTCTTAGTGCTGTTTCAAATAAAAGTGTCTTAAAGTAGTGGGGTTGTTAGGGAACAACCTGATACATGAACATATGAATACTTGCACGGATTGAGATGATTATACTGCTACACAACATCTTATTCAAACATAAATTATATTATGCAACCCACCATGGCAACACGTTTTAAGTATTGATTCTGTAAATAATATCATATTTAAAGCTTGCATGGAAATCACTACCGAATAAGAACTTTTACATGATTTATGAACTCCACTTCCTAACAGAGTTTATGTAAATTATATGAAAAGCACCTCCTATTTAGATTATGAGTACAAAGTTCTATATTAGTCATCAAACTTGTCTACAAGCTTCCAAGAGCTTATCTTTGCAACTATATGTAGAAACGGCAAAAACGGCGAAAGAGAACATGAAAAACGAAGCATGACAATTTTTGGTGCAGGTCGGTCGACCGTGGGCTTAGGTCGGTCGACCGGAAACATGCACACTACAGGCTGGGAAATCAGCCCCTCTGGCCGGTCGACCGCGAGGAGAAGCCCGGTCGACCGAACCCTGTTTATTTTACAGGGTTAAATTTTGACCTTCTGGCCGGTTGACCAGATGTTCATGTCCGGTCAATCGGATCGCTGATTTGGGCCCTATTTCAGTTTCCTGATGGGTTTGGGTTTCTGTTTTGATATAAATAGGAATATGTTTTCTTAGGGTTTAAAAGGGGCAAATTTGAGCAGACATTGAGAGGATTTTTTTAGCACTTTTGAGGGAGAATTGGTGAGAGATTTGAGAGTTTTGTTTGAGGATTTTATTTGTGAGATTGTAAAGCCTATTTATATTCTCTTTCTCTCTATTAGTAAAATCTCCTCCCTCCTTGCCCCGTGGACGTAGGCACATTGCCGAACCACGTAAATTCACTGTCTTGCTGTTTGGTACTTGAGTTTTGGTTATTTTGATTATTTTCTTCTCGTTCGTTGGTTTGTGATTCGTTCGTTGCGCACAACAAGTGGTATCAGAGCTCCAGACTACGCTTGGGGTTAGGTGGAGGAATAGATCTCTTTGGAAGCAATTCTAGGGTTTCAGTTAGAGACAAAGGTGGGATTTTTATCATTATGGATCTTACCTTCCATCATGTGGTGGTGAGATAGTTGGTGACTCTTGTTAGGGTTTCAATTGGAGGTAAAAATCTATCTTTTCTCAGTTTGGATCTATTTTTCTTAGTTTGTTCCGCATTGGTTTGTTGGAGTTTTGAGGAAGATGACCGAGAAAGAAGGTGCATCGGGTGTTGAGAGTGGTACTTCCGGCGTGAAAGCCATTCAAAGTTTGAATATTCACTCTACAAAGATAGATGTGGAGAAATCTAATGGCACGAATAACTTTGGTTTGTGGAGATGTGAGGTTTTGGATAGGATGAACGCGCAGAATATGGAGGATACTTTGGAGTTGGATGGCAAGCCGGATGATATTGAAGATAAGGTTTGGAAGAAAATGAATCGGACAACGTGTGGCATTATTAGGTCTTGTTTAACGCATGATCTAAAATATGATGTGATCAATGAGACTTTTGCAAAGAAGATTTGAGAGATTCTCGAAGGTAAGTATTTGACGAAGAGTGTTGAGAATCGCTTGTATTTGAAGAGGAGACTTTACCGTTTTTAGTTGAAGAAGAGAATCTCAATTGGTACAACTACAAAAAGCTTCTTGCGGATTTGGCGAATGTGGATGTCATGATCGAGGATGAGGACAAGACATTGTTGTTGTATATAAGACCTTCATTCTTACCCTAATTAATGAGAAGGCATCTCTTTCGTATAGTGAGGTTACCACTGTACTTGTGAACTATCAGCTAAGAAAGAAAGACAAGGAGTCTTCAAATAACACAATAGTAGAGGCATTGACCACAAGAGGGAAAAACCAAACTGAAAGATTAAAGATAATGGAAAGTTGCAGTCCAGAATAGGGCATCCTACAATTGGTAAAGATTTGTACGCTTTGTGTAAAGAGACTGGTCATTGGAAGAAAAATTGTCTAAAGCTCAACGAATGGATAAAGAATAAAAAAAAGCAGAAGGGAAAAGAAAAACTACCAGAAGCTAACATCGTCAAATCGGATGGTAATAGCTCTGACTCATCTGTTATTTTGCTTTCTATCAGTCCCACAAGTTGCTATTCGGAAGTATCCGAGTGGATGTTGGATAGTGGTGCAATCTATCATATGTGCCCTAAAAGGGGATGATTTTCTAGTTTTGAGAAGCTGGATAGTGGTGTGGTGTACATGTGTGATAACCGTGCATGCCAAATCATTAGGATAGGTAAAATTTACATCAAGATGTATAATAGGATGGTTAGAGAGATACATGGTATAAGATATGTTCCTTCTTTGAGAAAGAATCCGATCTTAATTTGAGCTTTAGTTGCAGAAGGTTTGAAAGTTTGTATTGAGGACATGGGTCTCAAGATTGTGAAAGGCTATTTGATTGTGATGAAGGGCGTCAGGAAGAATAACTTGTACTACTTGACTGGAAGTGCGATGACAGGTGGAGTGCTGATGACTTCTATTGATTTGACTAGACTATGGCATTTGAGGCTGGGACATTCCAATATTGATTCCTTGCAAGCTTTGGCAATGCAAGGATTGGTGAAAGGTGCATCGACCTACAATTTGAAGTCCTGTGAACATTGTGATGTGAGCAAGAAGACCAATGTGAAGTTTGACACCTTTATTCACCAAGCTAAGGGCCTTCTAGATGTGATTCACATAGGTATTTGGGGGCCTTCCAAGGAGACATCATTGGACGGTAATAGATATTTGGTTTCCTTTGTTGATGACTGTTTTAGGCATGTATGGGTTGCAACCAAGTCCCGTTTGAGTGAAGTCCTAGTAGTCTTCAATAGGTGGAAGAAGTGTATAGAGACTAAGACAGACAGAAAGGTCAAAGTACTCCGTTCTGATTTTGGTGGGAAGTACAAGAGGAATCCGTTTCTACGTTTGTGCCGAGCTCAAGACATTTTGAGACACTTCAATGGAAAGGGAACATTGGGCCAACTAGATGAGGTGGAAAAGTTGATGAACCGTATCTTGCTGGAGAAGGTTCAGTGTTTGTTATTAAGCAGTGGTTTGCAGAAGAGTTTTTAGGCTGAGGATTTGACATATTTGTGCCATCTTATTAACAGGTTGTCGTCTGCTCCGATTGGAGGTAAAACTCCATTGGAAGTTTAGTGTGGTAGAGCTGCTTCAGATTATGGGTTGCTTCAGATATTTGGGTGCCTAGCCTATTGTCACATCAAGCATGTAAAAATTGATCCGAGTGCAATGAAGTTTGTAGTTCTGAGCAGTAATGTTACTTTTGAAGAGGCTTTGATGATGGAGCCTATTGACTCTCAGCAGATGGAAAGTGTTGGACAGATCATAGATGTATCATAGAGGGTGGAGAGTGATGCTACTTCATGTTTGGTGGAGATTACTCCATGTTCTCTAGATCATTCTGTATCGTTTGAGATTCTAACTAAGGTGACACAGATTGCGGATCATATAGTTGATGTTAATACATATGATGAGTTTGAGGATCAGGAACCGGAGGGTCAGGTTCAGAATCAGGATTCTAGTATAGCAGGTGGACACAGTTCAGATTTGACTATGGTCATTGGCTCACCTTAGGTGGAGGTGTTTGGTAATAGTGTTTCTTCTACATGTAGGGTTGATGGGTTAAGCTCCAAGACAGAGTTGGTGTGGAGAGATGCAAGTTTGAAAGAGAGTTTGTCTTTTCATTTTGAGACCATCAGGGGTGCTATCAGCTGCAGATTTGTTAGTATTAGCGGAGTTTACACTGGTTGCTTGATTGGCCCGTTTGTATATTGTAAGCTATTAGGTAGATTGATTGGTACAAGGGTCTATACAAGGCCAAGATTTGTCACGGATCGTTCACATTATGAGCACTTGTGTACATGGTCTTGGAAGAAGACACTTGGTGACGGTCGTGAAGTTAGTGAAGGATTGAGAATCCTTCAAGTTGATTGAGGTTGTTTACAACCATTTGGGTGAACTACGTGAGCCTTGATTCCTTGGGCAAGAAGATACGTAGGCATTCAGTTTGATGCAGCCAATTTGATGAGTTGATATCGACACAGGGGAAGATTATTTGAGTTCTCATTTGGATTCCCGACTTGTTGAGGATTGAGTCTGTTGTTGTGGATTGATTCTATTTTTTACTGGATACGACAAGTGGGATGTATGATTGGTTTTTGAGGTCAGCTCAGTTTTGGGAAAACTTCACCGAGGTGGAGATTTGTAGAAACAGTGAAAACGACGAAAGAGAATAGGAAAAACGAAGCAGGGACAATTTTGGTTCAGGCCGATCAACCGCGGGCTTAGGCCGATCGACCAGAAACATGCACACTACAGGCTAAGAAATCAACCCCTGTGGTCAGTCGACCGCAAGGAGAAGCCCGGTCGACCAAACCATGTTTGTTTTATAGGATTAAATTTTGACCTTATGGCCGGTCGACCGGATGCTCATGCCCGATCGACCGAACGCAGATTTGGGCCCTGTTTCAGTTTCCAGATTGGTTTGGATTTTTGTTTTGATATAAAAAGGAGCACGTTTTCTTAGGGTTTAAAAGGGGCAAATTTGAGCAGACATTGAGATGGTTTTTTTAGCACTTTTGAGGGAGAACTGGTGAGAGATTTGAGAGCTTTGTTTGAGGGTTTTATTTGTGAGATTTTGTGAAATTGTAAATCTATTTGTATTCTCTTTCTCTTTATTAGTAAAATCTCTCCCTCCTTGCCCCGTGGACGTAGGCACATTGCCGAACCACGTAAATTTGTTGTCTTGCTATTTGATACTTGAGTTTTGGTTATTTTGATTACTTTCTTCTCGTTCAGTTGATTTGTGATTCGTCCGCTGCACACAACACTTTCAGCTTATATTTAAATAAAGAAAGAAGAAAGCTGAGAGCTCCGTTGATAAACAAAAGAAGATATGGAAGTATCAGTTTACTCTATAACATGATTTGATTTTATCAACGGGATTGCAAGAAGACAAATTGGTTAACCTTTCTAATTAATCCTCACTATTAACAATTAGTAAAAAGAACTTTTGAATGAAGTTTAAGCACCTTATATCAACAAAGAATGAATTAAAAGTGAATATGGAGTAGTAATTTGGTTCGTGGTAGCTCATCGGATTAGCAATAAGGCAGAGCACATATCATTAATTATTAAGATAATTAAGTTGGAAAGACGAATATTAAGACTCTTTGGATACGGATATATATTAAGTTAATAGTCCAGTAAGATTCTTAGAGGTCATATTTGATGACATTTGCATGCTGATATTGAAAATGACAAAAGGCACGGCACTAATTCAAGTTTGATACAACACTATTATTTATTTGTAGTCCAATCCTAAGTGTCCACCGTTTAAGCAGAGATCTCGCTATTAGTTGTGTTGAACTTGTATGCTTGTTAGTTTCAATCATGTAGAAAGGTTGGTTGGTCATAAACCACTTGTTTGACGGAGAGAATGACAGAAATGAGTGAATGTTGCAGATAACCCCTCTGAACTTTGAGGATGTCGCCGATTACGCCTCTCAACTATTTTAATTCAAGAAAATCCCCTGAACTTAGGAGGTGTTGTAGATAACTTCTTAAACATTTTTTGCAATTTATTTGCTGTACCTGCCTTATTTTTTCTTGTATAGAGCTCTTTTAGCATCATTAAGAGTAAGACCAAGAAAAAGAGAGTTACTTAAAACAGAAACATGGGTCATAATGTACTGTATATATACAGGTTTTAATTTTTCTGTTCAAAATCTAAAAGTTTATCCATGCAACAAAGGAAAATCACACAATATAAACATGTGAATACACTTTAGAGGAGCAACACAAAACTTTTCCCTAATCCAATGATGGCATGCAAATAGTGACCAAAATATCAACATGAAATCATTATTGAGCATTACAAATCCAACATAGTTTTGAAATTCCTTTCTCCATCATTTTGAAAACTTTTCATGTTTGGATCACTAGGGTGAGTTTGGTAATCAATGTGTTTTTTGTTGTGTTTTTGTAAAAAACACCATGCCATGGTGTTTCTTTTTCAAATGTGTTTTGAAAACATCATTTTCGTCAAATTAGTTTGACCATTTATATAGCGGTAGTGGGCGGACGGCGGCGGCGGGGGGCAGGTGGCGGGTGGGTAGCCGGCGGCCGACCGACGAGCGGCGGGCGAACGACGACTATCGGCTACCGGCGGGTAGCGACGAGTGGCCGGCGGCCGACCGACGGGCGGGCGGCGCCGGTCGGCGGGTGGCCGATAGGTGGGGGGTGGCCGGCGGCGGGTGGGGGTGGCCGACGGGTGGCGAGTGGCCGGCGGGTGGTGGCGGCGGGTGGCCGGCCAACGAGCGGGCGGCGGAGGTGGCGGCGGTGGTGACAGCGGGTGAAGGGTGGCTGGCGGCAAGCTGACGGGCTGATGACGGCGGGCGGGTGTCGGGCGGGTGGCCGGCGGGCGAACGACGACTATCGGCTATCGGCGGGTAGCGGCGAGTGGCCGACGGCCGACCGACGGGCGGGCGGCGACGGGCCGACGGGTGTCCGATGGGTGGCGGGTGGCCGGCGGTTGGCAGCGGGTGGCCGGTGGTCAGCCGACGGGCAGCCGACGGCGGGTCGGCGGGTGGCCGGCGATGGCGGCGGTGGTGGCGGCGGCAGGTGGAGGGTGGCCGACGGGTGGCGAGTGGCCGACCGACGGGCGGTGGTAGTGGCGGCGGTGGCGGCGGCGGGTGGCCGGCAAATGAGCGTGCGGCGGGTGGCCGGCCGATGGGCGGCGGAGGTGGCGGCGGTGGTGGTGGCGGGTGAAGGATGGCTGGCGGCCGGCTGACGGGCGAGCGGTGGCGGTGGTGACGACGATGGGCGGCGGGTGACCGGCGGCCGGCGGTGGCGACGATGGGCCCGAGGCGGCAGGCGGCTTAGATGAAAAAACAGAATCTTAAAATACATTTTTGATGTTGTAAGAAAAATGTTTAATTTTTAGATTTTGTAAATGGACAAGTCAAAAAAACGCCCCAGTTGCCAAACGTGTTTCTTTGTTTTTGTTGAAAAAAAAACAAAAACGACAAAAACGACAAAAACGCCACGGTTGCCAAACGACTCCAGCAATATTGTTTCTATTTCATTCTAGTACTAGAATTATGTCTGAGATTGTTGCTATGTTCTGTGGGCCGTGAAGATGAGGAAATATTCATGCACAAAGTTTCAGAGTACATCATTTTTGAAAAGCATATAGTTTGCATCTCAAAAATTAGATCATCATCAGCACCTTAGTACTCCTTTTCTCACCCTGATATATGGTGATTCTTCTCTAATGCATTAGTTACCATTGAATCTAGAGGGTTATTAAGAATATAAATACACTTTTTGAAGGAAAAAGCAGGGCAAGGTGCTCAACTGAGAAAAGTATATTATTTTATACAAACTATATTATTTTATGAAGACTATCACTTAACCTCCTGATCTTTGGAGCTTGTGACAAAATTTCCAAATGTTTGAACTTTTTCACTTAACCCCCCAAATGACCTGAGCCCCAATTTATTGACAACCCACATCCAAAAGTCTTCCAAAAAAAAACATGGAAAAATCATTTAAAAACAAAAGAGGGGAAGGGGTTCCCCCGTTATGGGCGAACATGAGAAGCAAGAAGAAAGAATGAGAGGGAAATAGATTCCAGGGTCAAAAATATTAAAAAGGACTTGAAAGATCTTTTTTCTATCGATGGTGTCTTAATTATTTGATTGCATGTGATTTTCATATGCGATGTCATATCTAACCGAGATAGGGAGTTAAATAATATTTATAAAGTTTACAGGGGTTTATCTCGTAATGTACCAATTTTGGAGTTTATCTCATATGGTGCCAATATCTGACACACAGACAATATATGCTAATTTGATTTAGCTCAATATGCTTGCAGATATAAATGTGCAACTTTTTTGAACTCTCTTATAGGTCAAGACAATATTGTTAACCAAATTATTCTTGATACCCCTTTATAGAATTTAGCCCAATACTAAAATTGAAATTTCTTATCATGGATATGATTAGTCTGAAACTCCATATGTATGGCCTCATCCATGATTTATAGTATTTCCATTTTGAAGAAATTATTAGTTACAAAAACCACTTTCCCATATGGTGGAACGAACTTTTAAAAGAATAAGACAATTGAGAATTCTCTCAAAAAAAAAATTATTTCTCTCAAAAAAGACAATTGAGAATCCTTCACAAGGACAACACATGATAGTTGAGTTGCTTTTTGTTGGGCTACGTATACTCCCCTTAAAGAAGAAATATATGATCAAAGTTGTCATGTTCATATAGGAGAGAGAAGATGATGGTTGTCGACGATGCAAGCATAGCAGTACTCTTTGGTGATCTGTGACTGCCCCTAAACTAGATCCTTCCTACAGGCCAAGGGTTAAAGGTACAATTAGATTTGGCTTCTGATCAAACGAAGCATTGAATGACATAAGGCTAATAGACATATGTACTAAATTCCTAAATTGAGGAAGCAATGTTCCTTTGGCCCTCAAATTTGAAAAGAACTTTTTTTTAAGTAGGTGATCTTTGTAAATCAACTTTAAAACTTTTTTACTACTGTAATAATTCATTTGTTTTATACCAATAATTTTTTTTAGGCCCACATGAGGTAAGGTTTTGAAAAAAAAAAACAAACAATTTTTTTTCTCTTAAGGCCCATTCTAGAAAGCCCATGTATGCAACTCCATTTTTTCCCCTTCGATTCTCTTCTTTCACGTGGAAGAATTTGAGGGAAAGATTTTTATTTTTATTTTTTGAAAATATCTCCCCACTAAGTCAAATATCTCCCTAAAATCCCTCTCCCTAATTATCTCCCACAAATCACTCACTTTGTCCCCTAAATTACTTTTTATTCTCTCCTACAATCACTCACTTTGTCCCCAAGTTCCCTTTTTATTCTCTCTTTAAACTCCTTCCCAAAATTTTCTCACACATAAAAAAAAGAGGGAGACATCATATTTACTCACGGGAAAAGTGAGGAAAAAAAAAAGGACAGGAGGGAGGGGAGTTTGGCTATCAGAGAAGGAGTTGCTTGGTGTTTCGCTTCCGGTATCAATCGGCAAGCATCTTTCCTCAAATTTCTTTTTTTTTTAAATTTTTATCTTCATGCCAACATTTTTTTCCTGCATCTTAGGATTTTCTTAGTTAAAAATTTTTGTGGGGTTTTTCCTTGATTTATAAACTTAGCTATTTCTTTATATAATTTCATAAATCATAGTTTCATTGTAAATAGATGGATGGCAGCCGTTGTAAATAAATTGATGGCATGAGCTTTAAATAATTTGATGGCATGAGCTGTAAATAATTTGATAGCATGAGCTGTAAATAAATAAAACTCTATGACTAAATCGTTGGGGTTTCTTGTTACTTCACTCCACAGTTAACTATAGTACACATTATTATTATTATTATTTGCTTACATGTTACTTGGTTATAAGTTTTTTTTTAAATTATAATATAATCTTCTTTTACTAAAAGGAGCATTTGTAAATTGATGTTTCAATATATTTTTTTTCACTCATATTAATGAGCACTTGTGACTACCTGACTTCAGAGGAACTGGGTTGTCCTTTGTTAAAGAACTTGAATCTATGTTTAGGTCCTTAGGTCCACGAACAGGGTTTAAATTGGCTAAAACTTAGCAAATTAATTTGTAAGG
>BQKN01064278.1:45125-88401 GCA_022839385.1 Asparagus kiusianus
GGTGTTTGGTTCGAACTAAAAACATAGGTAGAAATCAAATTTTCATACTATTCTCTCGGTCTCGTTGATATATAAATAAATATAGAAAAATGGTTAAACTGGTTTTTTATCGTGACCCAAACTTCATACACAGTTGATGAACCATTTTTTTATTCATAAATAGTGACTTTCCAAACTATTTCCTTTCTTTTTGAAAGGAAATTGGTGTTTGCCAATTTGCTGACATGGAGGTCTTTTTTACAGCTCATTTTCTTATTTCGATTTGAGAATTGAACATGTCAAATGAAAAACTGAAACTCAATTTGACTTGCTGAAACGAAAGCCGGCCTCTTTGGGTTTTTAAGGGAACCAAACAAGCCCTTAATTGTTCAAACTCATTAAGTTTAGGGGTGACAATTATTGCTAGAATCTAACAAAAAGTAAAGACATTAATTCATTAGCCTTTATAGTTTGTGCAACCAAAAATGAGGAAAAGCTACTTTCTCTGAGTAACCATCTACTATGCCAAATTTGTGAGGGATTAATGACAATGACCGACATTAGAAATAGTTGCACTTTTGTATATTGTAGAAATGGCTTTCAGTTAAGATGATCTGGCATCTGTGATGCATAATAAATAGACCTATCTAACATTGATGTTTTGAACTTACTATATGAGCTTTGCTACAGGGACCCAAAATATGGGACCAATAAAAGGGACAAGTAATGTGTCTCCATCCTATAGGATAATGAGTTGGTCATCATTAATGATGGCCAACTCATTATCCAATAGGAGTGTGACACCTCACTTGTCCCCTCTATTGGTCCCATATTTTGGGTCCTTGAAGAATTTTTCCTTACTATATATATCCTCATAGTTGGATTGTTGCAGATAGACCGTCGGAATCCCCCCTACCCTTGGTAAAGTTTTGACAGATGTTGGCCATGGAGGAAGTTAAAAAGTCTATAAGGGACTAAACAAGTTAAATTTTTTTAACTTAGGGATCTATCTACAATAATGAAAGTATAGGGGTAGTATATTTCAAAAGTACAATACTGCAAGGGGTCTTTGTACAATTAATCCTTTCTACGCATCCTAAACCTTGAATTAGCTACAGTTCATATAGTGTAATTACACCAATGACTCCTGTTGATGTTAAATAATCAAACAGAAAAATTAGTTGGAATGAGGTTGATCATGGGTAGCTAACTTTTCCGAATATCTGGTTTAGAGTTGAGTTGCTCTTCCCTGCACATACAACTACTAGTAAGAGGGCGGGATCTGGCTCCCCGTTGTTCCTCTGACAATCAAGTCAGCTAGGTATTTGAGTGGGAAAGTAGCGAACTATAGCAGTTCTTCAGTGCAGTGGAATGGAGAAAAATGCTGAGAAAATTACCTAACTTCGTGTTGGGTATCGTTTCTCCTTTTATGGCAATGAAGGAGGGGTATTCTGGTCTCTTCGGCCGAGTCTAGGCTAGCGGCTAAGTCAACTTCGACTTTATAGATGTCGGTCATTGAGTGGGCGTGGTCATTTTGGTATTTAATGAGATGGGATAGGCCGCGTGCTGAGCCGACATGGTCTGATGTGCCATAAATAGTGTTAGGGATGGAGAAATAAAGGCGTCTGCCACACATTTAATGTGATGTCGATGCGCTGTCAGCGGAGGGCTCGAGGTTGCGGTGGCCTTTTGTCTCGCGTGGATGGATGTTGAGAGGTACCGCCTTTCGAGTTGGCTATTGTGAGATGTCAGCTAGATAATTAGTCGAGTAGGCTTGTGGTGATTCGTCTTTGACAAGAGGATCGACAAGTATAGCCTCTCGAGTCGACCCTGACGAGATGTCGACCAGGCGAGTCGACTGAATCGGGACTTTAGCTATCCCAAGTGTTGAGTTGGCTGAATTAGATGTAATGTGAGATACTTGTCTGTCGTTGACGAGGGATCTCAATTTGACAATTGAAATGACAGTTGACATCTTTCTCTTTGGGTCGTCCTGGATCGAGTCCGAGTGAAATGAGATTATAGTCTTAGGTGGATACTGATGCGCATCAGACGTGGATCATCCAAGTCCCACTCCCAACCCATCTTGTGTGCTTTCACTTGTTCCTTGTTTAGTTTTGTTTGTTTATAGCTTCATTCTGATAGAGAGGATAATTAAGTTAGTTGCAATGAGTCGGTTGTGTAGGGGCGACTCAAGTATTGGTGGGGCGAGTCAAGTAGTCATCCTTTGTTTCCTTTGTTTCCTTTGTTGTCAGCGAGATGCTTTGGTCTTAGTGCAGATGCCAAGGTCTTTTTTTTCGAGAACGATCGAAAGGTTGGAGTACCTAAGACTTAATGAGGGTGCCTAGGTATTTTTGGCAAGTGACAACCTAGAGGTTGGGTGCCTAGGTCTAATGAGGACGCATAGGTCTTCTCGGTAAATGACAACTCGGATGTTGGGTACCTAGGTCTTAATGAGGATGCCTATAATTTTTCGGCAAATGACAACCTGGAGCTTGGGTGCCTAGGTCTTAATGATGATGCCTATGTCTTTTCACCCGGCTTTGGTGGTCGAGATGTAAATGTGGGAGCCGACCGCATGGCGAGTGTGCCTTGGGTTTATCCTAAGAATGCACCAAGGGCTTAGGATTCCTGCATAGATTTGGAATGAAAATATTTTTTGAGATGCTCAATATTTCTGGGTAAAATTATCCTAGAGGGGGGGGGGGTGAATAGGGTATATGCTAATCTAATTCGATATTAATGTAAAATTAAAAATTATTAAAAAATCCTAGTAAATATGATATACAACAAGATATATGAGCAAGGATATGCAATTAAACTAAGGACGATATAAATATGAGACAATATAAATGATTACAATAGGCGATATAAGATGAACACAATAATAAGTGCGCCAATGACAAACACAAACACACAATATGATCACGAAGTTCGGTCACCCTCGACCTACGTCTCCACTCCTCACTCACAATGAGAATCTTCACTATCACAATCGGTTTTCAATATTCACAGAAAACATTTATACAATCGGTTTTCTAGCTCACCGAAAACTCTTACAACTCTCACACTTGTAACTACAAAATACACCTTCTAAGTATTGGACTAGCCCGTATTAACTTCCTCAAATCATCAGATTTACCACCTCTCCCTAGGCTTTACTACTAACGTCACTCCTCTTGAAATTGACACCATCTCTCACCACACACTCCTCTCGGTGTACTTGTGTATTATAATATGATCTCACAATTAAGCACAAATAAAAGTGTTTGTTCTCTAAAAAAGATGAGAACTCAATTAAGCTCACTCTCAATGTTACAACTCCCACAACTTAAATATACAATATGTAAAAATACTAAAAGATCAAGTGAGTTGTGTGTGTAAACAATAAGTATAATGAAACCTAACTCAAATTAATCTAGCAAAGGTAAGTATGAAAATTTTAGAATAAACAAGCTAGATAATTGAGTTTAGAAAACTTCTCCAAAATCACAAAAAGATGTAGAAGAGAGAATGAGGATGAATTCCTCAAACCGAAAATGTAAGGCTCCACTTTGTGAAAACTTCATCACACAAAAATAAACTTGAAACAAACTCGTAAACATCCTTAAAACCTTTGTAAAGTTGTTTAAAACTTTTCTTAAGTACCCTCAGAAGTTAGAGGGTAATGGGTATATATGTGAGCCCCAAGGAACTAGCAAAAACCATAAAAAACAATAAAATCTGGAAAATAGACGTTACCATGCAACGATCATATTATGAGTCGACTTATGATACACATGAGTCGACTTATGAAGTATAAGTCAACTTGTTATATTATGAGTCAACTCAGCAGATAATACACCATCTATGCAACACTTTATAAGTCGACTTGGTACTGTAGTAAGTTGACTTAAAACGTGCACAAGACTTGATATGAATAGTAAATATCAACTTTAAAGCTTATTTAAAAATATCAAACAAATTCCAAAAAATATAAATTTTGGGGAATTATTTATAAACATATAAATGAATATGTTACAAAAGAAAATTTTTAAATATCATTTCCTTTTTGTGAAATCTCTACGTTTTGCAAAACTTGTAAATACATGTGTATATAAAAATCTTGATTTTTGGCTTTTGAGTTAAATAATGTTTTAAAATCTTTCAAAATGATATTATAGACTTAATAAAAGATGTATAAAGAAAAATTTAAGTTTATAAATTAATAACTCAATATTTTATCAAATTATTCAAAAATAAGAATTGTGTAGGTGTGTGATATTGAGATTAAAGCATTTACACACAATATAAAATCCTAAACTAGTGTACCAAGTGAAAACACCCTAATGCCACTAGGAAAGAACCCTAGAGGGGGGGGGGTGAATAGGGTTTATGCTAATCTAATCTAATTTATGCCAAATTTAAAACTAATTAACAAATATCCTAGCAAATTAGATATGCAATAATTATATGCAAGGATAATTAATATAAACAAAGGGTAAAATAAACAAATGTAAACAATATAGTGGACAAACTAAATAATGAGACAATGGCGATATGAGCAATGAGCACAAAATATAAATGAATGCCAAATCAAACTCAAACACAATCAAATGATAACGAAGTTCGGACCTTCCATCCTATGTCTCCGCTCCCCACTCCCGAGAGAAATCCACTATCACAATCAGGTTTTCTACGCTCACCTGAATAACGTTTACACCTCACACTAGGTTTTCTAGTTCACCGAAAACTTTACAATCTCACACTCTTGCAATCACACTCTACACTCTCTAAGTGTTGGTCTCTAGCCCGTGTCTCCCTCACGTGTTAGGAATTACAACCTACCTCTAGGCATTACCACCTACCCCACTCCTCTTGGGACGACCCCGTCTCTCACCACACACTTCTGTTGGCCCTCTTGTTTTGATGATGATTTAACAAACAAATCACATCTAATATTGTTTGTCTAGTGCTTGTGTTTTGTATCTATTCTAGGCAAACAATATGTTGGAGGTTGGATGGATTGCGCCATAACGATCATATCAAATGGAGGTTGGCGGAATAGTAGGTGAAGCCTTATGCAATTCAAGTTAAAGATCCAAGTTATCTTTTTGTGCTAATCTTGTTTAGGCTATGATTCTAGTATTGCTCCTAAATTCAATATTTTTCCTATGCTCAATGGTGCTTTAGATTCAAAATATTTATTCAATCTAAAAATATCAATTTATAAGAAATCATTGATTGTGCTTATATTGTGCCCACGTTGGAGAAATCCAAGTGGAGCAAACATGATAAAAAGATGTTTATTATGAACAAGCTTATGTTAGAATTTTTTATTAAATGCATTTGATTAAATTTTTTATTAAATGCATTTGATTCATTTATGTCTAACAAGCTTGATTCTTTTGATAGCGCTTATATATTATGGACATTCATAGAAGCGCATCAAGGGGACTTGGAGGCGATCCGACAAGCTTTGGAGGATCCCGCTTCAAGTTCTAAAGGAGCTTCATGCACACGAGCACTAGGCGATAGCCCTAGTGAGGTTTACGAGTTCGAAACCACTAATGATTTATCTAGTGATGAACTTGCTTGTGCTAGTAAAAAATTATTGCATGCCTTTAACAAATTGCAAAATGGTTTTATTGATTTAAAAAGCAAGCATGAAGATTTAAAATCCGATCATGAGAAGTTAGCTTCCAAATTTGATATCATTTCTCAAGAAAGTATTGCTCTTCAAGAAAACAATGATATGTTAAATTTGGAAAATAAAAACTTAAAATTGGATATTGCTAACTTGACTCATGACAAAAATAATACCATGCTAGAAGTAGAGAACATACAAAATGATACTGCTTCCTTTATAAATGACTATTTATGTTCTACTTCTAAAAATGCATATGTGCCTAAAAATGAAGATTTGAATCTTATGAATAATCGCATTTCATCTTTAGATTCAACTTTAAAAATATGCTTTGATAATCATAAGAGGCTTATGGATATGTGTGCCAAGTCTAAGAAATCATCCACTCATCATGTACATATATATAGCAAAGTTTACAAGTGCTCTATTTGCGGCCGTAAAGGCCATCTAGCTAAATTTTGCTATGATGTACACAAACATAAAAATATCAATGCTCCTTGTGCATCTCATGTAGATTCTTCATCACATGTACACACACATGCACCCATTGTTCATCATAAGCATGCTCATGTGTATAGATGTGATCATTGTGGTCGTTTTGGTCATTTGGCCGAATATTGTTTTGATTTGAAAAAGAAATCTCATTTGCCAAATGCTTCTAGTAGACCACATGCTTTTAAATGTGATGTTTGTGGTAGGTTTGGACATCTTGCTAAATTTTGTTTTGATATGCAAAAAGCTTCTAAGTTGCAATATGTTCCAAATAGACCATTGTTTAAGAATGTTTCTTATTTGTAAAATAATTTTAAAAGAAAATCTTTATTTGCAAATGATTCCCGTGCACGAGCTAATGGTCCACAAAAATAAATGGATCTCTTTTATTGCACAAATTACAATCGGAATGATCATTTGAGTGATTATTGCTTTGACCGTGTTAGTGCACTACATGCGCCCAAAAGGGTTCATAACCTAAGGGCTTTGAGCTTAAATAATAGGGGTTATGTCTCTAAATCTTTTGGTACCAAGAGTTCTTGGATACCAAAACAAATTTGATTTTTAAACCAAGAATTTTAATGTTTTTATTTTTATTTTTCTTGGTTTTGAAAATTATGCTCTGAAACTTTTTATGAAAACAAATTTTCTTTGATCAAATTCTTTTGTTTTCATGATTATTAATTTTGTTTTGATGAGAGGTTTGTATTTATATAACCCCCTGGATCATTGGGTGTTTATTCCCAAATCTTGTTTACCGGGTGCTAAAATGTTCATATGGGTTGATACTAGCTCAAGAGTTAGATATAGTTGCCTCTCTTGATTTTTGAAAATCAATGATGGTTTGGTTTTATGTGATTATGGTTGATTTATGATTTCATTTGACTGATTTATTTTCATTTGAAAACATTTTGCATGATTCTCATGCTCTTTTTCTTTTGATTTCATAAATCTATTTTATACATGGTTTTTATATTAGTGTAATGAGACACTATCTTCATAAAGACATATTTATATGTGTCTTCATTGTCTTTTTGTATGTGAGGAGTGTTTAGCATATTTTCCATCTATGCTTGCTCACATATGTATGCCTTAGCATTCATTGCATATATTCATTAAAGCATTTTGATAGGGGGAGCAATCCCTATACTTGTTTTATACTCACCCATGCTTATTTGTAAGGGGAGCTTTTGCTCTCTTAATTCTTTTGTCCTCTTTTTGATGTTGTCAAAGGGGGAGAAATATTATGAGTATACATTCTCTTATTTATATGCATGTGAATTATAATTTATATATTCATTTCCTTTCATGCATATATCCTTTTTGTAAATTGTTTATCATCATCAAAAAGAGGAAGATTGTTGGCCCTCTTGTTTTGATGATGATTTAACAAACAATTTACATCTAATATTGTTTGTCTAGTGCTTGTGTTTTTTATCTATTCTAGGCAAACAATATGTTGGAGGTTGGATGGATTGCGCCATAACGATCATATCAAATGGAGGTTGGCGGAATAGTAGGTGAAGCCTTATGCAATTCAAGTTCAAGATCCAAGTTCAGCTTCATCCGTATAGTGTACCAAGTCAAGCTTATTGAAGATCAAGATCGGCTTGGGTAATTTAGTTTAGGAGTTTATATTATGTGTGTTAGTACTTTAAGCTCAATCATATACACACATACACGTTTTGGTTTTATATATATATATATATAGTTATATATATACATATATGTTTTGGTTTGATAGTTTTCAAGTTTTAATATGAAACAATTTAATATAATTAGAAAACATATTTTTGTTTCATACTTATATGCATATATATGATTTCATCAATATCAATTTTATTTAGTTCAATGAAATCATGTTTTAGTGCATTATATGTGTATTTTGATAAAATACTATATTCATTATTTATAGACTTCGTAACAATAGTTTACATCTTTCTTCAAGTCTATAAAATCATTTTGTAAAGTTTTAAAACATGGTTTAGCCAAAATGTCAAAATTCACATGTTTACATTTTTATATTTTGACCTATTTTGTAAAATGATGATATTTTTTATTTGGGAAGTCCTTTTTGGAAACCAGTCATTATAGCATGTTTATTATCATGTCTACAATCATTCTCCAAAGTTTTATATTTTTTAAAATTTATTTGATATTTTTAAATAGTGCTTTAAAATCAGCAAACTGCTTTCAAACTGTCAAAGTTCATATATCAGTTCACGGTCGACCGCCACGGTCGACCACGCTTTTGGTTTTAGCCTGCGGAGCTAACAAAAACTTTCGCAGTCGACTGCCACGGTCGACCGTCAGCTTGAATTTTCTCACGGTCAACCGCCACGGTCGACCGCCAAAGTATCTGGTCGTTTTCTTCGTTTCTGAGTTGGCTCACGGTCGACCGCGAGTTTTCCACGGTCGACCGCCGTTCACTCCAACGGCTATTTTGTACAGAATCTGATTTTTGATTTTGTTGGTTTTTTGGTCTTTTCCTTTGGGGTTTTGGCTAAGATTTTGGGAGGCTATAAATACCCCCTTGCTCTCATCCTTCATTGTAACCCAAGAAGTTTTTAAACAAGAGTTTAATAAGGGTTTAAGCTTGTTTAGTTTGGCTTAAGTTTGTTTTTGGTTTGCTGTTACAAAGAGGAGTTTACATCAGCTGTTGAAGAGTTCATCTTCAATATTTCATCACCCTCTCTTTGTGTTTATAGAGAAGTTTCCTTAACTCTATTTCCTAGTATTTTTACTATTGTATTTAATAGCAATCTTATTGCTAGTTCTTATTGAGTTAATTTTTATTTATTCTCATTGTTACACACACCCACATTGAGCTTATTGTATTTACATTCATAATATTTTGGGTTGGTGAGAGTTGTAACATTGAGTATGAGCTTTCATTGTGTTCTCATCCATATTAGAGAACAATCATTTGTCATATTATGCTTATTGTGAGGATCACTTTGTAATACACTTGTACACCGAGAGAAGTGTGTGGTGAGAGTCGGGGATCGTCCCAAGAGGAGTGGCGTCGGTTGACGAACCTAGGGAGAGGTTGTATCCGAGCACTTGATGGAGACACGTCTAGTTCAACACTTGAGAGGGTGTAGAGTGGGATTGCAAGAGTGGTGATTGTAAAGTTTTTGGTTAGCTAGAAAACCGAGTGTGAGGTGTGTAGAAGTTCCGGCTTCCAAACCGGATTGTGATAGTGGATTTCTCCCCGGGAGTAGGGAGCGGAGACGTAGGACGGAAGGTCCGAACTCCGTGATCATATCGTGTGTTTGAGTTTGCTTTGGCGCACTTAATCTTATGTTTATATTTCTTGTCGCCATTGTCCATAGCTCATTATTTTTATCATCCACTATCTAGTTCATATTGTTTACACTTGTGTTAGTTTACATATCCTTGTATATATCATATTGTATATCTCTTTGGTAGGATATATCATCTTGTGCTAGTTTATATATCCTTGCTTATATTTTTATTATATAGGATATATCTCTTTATTCATATTGTTTATTCTTGCTTATAACTCTTGTATATCTATCTTACAAGAATATATTTATTAATTAGTTTTAATTGGTATTTAAATCAGACTAGATTAGCATAAGACCCTAATCACCTCCCTCTAGGGTCTAACAACTTCTCTCGTGTACAAGTGTATTACAAAGTGATCTCATAATAAAAACAGAAATACAACAATGGTTATTCTCTACTATGGATGAGAACACAATGAAAGCTCACACTCTAAGTTACAAACCCATAACCCAAAATTATACTATGAATGTAAATATAATAAGCTCAATAGGTTGTGTGTGAACAAAGAGTATCAATAAAATAATTAAACTCAATATTGAAATCTAGCTTATGGAAATTAGAATCAAAACAATAAATAGCTAGAATTGAGTTTAAGGAAACTTTTCTATAGATAACATGAGAGAGGGAGAAGAGTGAATGCACAAACACCAAAGGATGATCTCCTCTTTGCTCTTGTGAAAATTGCTTCACAAACTAAACTTGAAACAAACATTAAAACAAACTTAAACACCCTTTAAACTTGTTTAAAAACTTTCTTGTTTAATTTCAGAACTGAGGATATGTGGAGGTATTTATAGAAACCCCAAAGCTAAGAAGAAACCAACAAAACCCAGCAAAAAGATAAAAATAACAGAAAAAAACTAGTCGTTACAGCATCAATCGACTGACGGGTTTCATCGGTCGACTGACGGGTTTTATTAGTTGACTGATGAGCTGATCGTTATAGGTATTTTTCAGCTCATCAGTCAACTAACGACCTTATCAGTCAACTGATGATCTCATCAGTCGATTGGTCAGTCAACCAACATAGAAACAGAAACTTTTGACTATTCCAGGTATTTTCTTCAGTCGACTGAACACATTCATTGGTCTACTGATAACACGACATCTGCCTGTTTTGAATAGTAAATCTGATTTTTAAACTCCTTTAAAAAATAGCAAATAAATTCAGAAAAATATAAAACTTTGGGAAAAGTTTATAAACATGATAATAAAAATATTACAAAAAGATTTTTAGAATTTCACTTCCTATTAGTAAAATCTTATCATTTTTCAAAACTAGTCCAAAACATAAAAAATACAAAACACATGTTTTTAATATTTTGGCTAAACCATGTTTTGAAAATTTATAAAATAATTTTATAGACTTGATTAAAAATATAAACTATTATTGTTAAGTCTATAAACCAAAAACTCAATATTATGCAAAAATAAAGTTTTGCACAATATGCATTTAACAAAATGATATATATGAAACATAAAATATGTATATGAATGTATATTCGTTTCATATCTATAAAACTAAACCAAATCAAAACAATAAATATGAAATATATAATTTCATATTTATATAAACTTGAAAACCAAAACATGTATGTATATATATAACTATATATATACATAGAAAACAAAATGTATGTGTGTGTATGTGATATTGAGCTTAAAGTACCAACACACATAATATAACACCTAAACTATTTTACTCAAGCTTGATGAAGGTCTTCAATAAGCACGACTTGGTATACTTACGGATGAAGCTTGAACTTGGATCTTTAACTGGAATTACAATGCTTCATACCGATATTCCGCCAACCTCCATTGGATATGATCGTGAATACTCAATTCCATCCATCCTCCAACTCATTGTTTGCCTAGAATAAATATAAAAACATAAATACTAGGTAAATAATATTAGTTGTAAATTATTTGTTAAATATCATCAAAACAAAAAGGCCAACAATCTCCCCCTTTTTGATGATGACTAACAATTTACACAAAGAGATATACATGATACAATATGAATATATAAATTATAATTATCACGTATAAAAACAAAGGTAATAGATACACGCAATATTTCTCCCCCTTTGACAACATCAAAATGGGGAAAATGATAAGAGAGCAAAGGCTCCCCCTACCTATAAGCATGGTGAGTATAACACAAAAATAGGGATTGCTCCCCCTATCAAAATACCTTAAGAAATATATGTAATGATGACCAAGGCAAATATATGTGAGCAATCATAGATGAAAAATATGCTAAACACTACTCACATACAAAAATACAATGAAGACAAATAATGATATGTCATTATAAAATAGTGTCTCAAGGCATAAACATAAAAACCATATATGAATAGATTTATGAAAACAAAGAATGAAAAATATGAGAATCACAAAAAAAGTTTTTAAATAAAAACAAATCACTCAAATGAATTCATAAATCAAAATTTAAGTCATATAAAACCAACCAATATCAAATTTTGTCATATTCGACAAAAAGTAAGAGAGGCAACCAAATCAAGATCTTAAGTTTGTTTCAACCCATATAAACATTTTAGCACCCGCTAAACAAGATTTGGGAATAAACACCTAATAAACCCGATAGGTTATATAAACACAAACCTCTCATGATAATCAAAACTAATAATCATGAAAAACAAAGGAATTGATCAAAAAAAATATTTTCATATTCAAAAATTTCAAAGCATAATTTTCAAAACCAAGAAAAGGAAAATAAAAACACTAAGATTCTTAGTTTAAAATCAAATTTGTTTTGGTACCCAAGTATTTGTGGTACCAAAAGATTTAGGGACATGACCCTTATCTTTTAAGATCAAATCCCTTGGGTTTGTTTGGGTGGAAAATTGATTTCATTGATGAGTTCATTATAACTTTGGGTGTTACAACAAACTCAAAGAAATAGTCCTTTTATAAGACTTTCAACAAAAGATTACAACTTTCTTTCAAACAAACACAATGGACATTTATCTCCCGATACTTATGTGAGATCTTTGCATGTGACGGGGACGTTGATATCCATAGACTTCCAAATGATCAGATCAATCCAGAGCTTCGTTGATTCATGAAGGAATCAAGAAACCGAAATGATTATCTCGACAACATCGAGATAACCACTCTTCTCGAGATCGTAACTAAGTACGATCTCAAGGGAAGGAACTAGGAACTATAGATTTGACGAACTCTTCTTCTTTATACCGAAAAATTCGATCCTCTCTTCTCCTCCTCTCTAAAATTCATGGCTCCCTCAGTCTCCAATTCAGCAGGGCTTCGCCAAGGCTCGAGAATTCCTGATCCTTCGAATTGCTCCTTCTTTATGCTGGGACTCGCCAAAATCAGCTAGCCTCTCTCAAATTCATCAGAACCTCACCCCAGCTCCTCTAAAATTCATGGCTCCCTTCAGATCTTCAATTCAGCAGGGCTTCACCAATGTTCGAGAATTCCAGATCTGCAAATAAACGCCCTAGGGCTGTATTTATAGGCTTTGAGATCTCTGTTTTCGGATAAGAATGACCGATTCACTCTTATCCTCAGTTATAACTACTTTATCACATTCTTGGATGATATTAGATTAGTTAAAATAAATCCAGGTAGTTAACAATTAAAAAACGGCTCAAAATTACGTACAACAGTTTTTTGGGGTCTGGGACACCCGCGGTGTCTCGGCCATGGCCGAGACACTTGGGGTGTCTCGGCCTTAGCCGAGACACCTCTGGTGTCTTGGCCTCAGCCGAGACACCTGGGGTGTCTTGGCCTCAGCCAAGACACTTGTGGTGTCTTCGCTAAGGTCCGAGGTACTGTTTCGCGCGTCCCGTTTGTTTCCGCTGTATTTCCGTCGTCCGAACTCAGAATTACGCGATTCAAGATGTGTTGGAAAACTGACAAGAAGATCTATAAGATGGTTGAATCATACATGGAGTAGATGGAACACGAGAGGTGCTTCATTTTTCATAAGCACCACGTAGCTCCCGATTGGTTTGTACCTTCGTTATTCTGTAGTTTCGTTACTTCACACCGTTCGTCGATTTAGTTCATGCACTCATTAACGTCAATTAAGCTTCTGTGACTCGAATAGTAGTGTTTATCATCTTTTCTCTGCTTTGAGCTGCGTGCGGGAACCTATAGATAATTTTTGACGCCTACAGATACCCCCTCCAAAGTATTTCAGTCTCATTTCTTTTATAGAGGAGCCTGAAATACTTTAGATGTAATTGGTCCAATCTCCAGTCGGTGTAAAAGGACCTGTAGTCAGCTTCGATCTTTGACTTCTTTGATATTTAGTCTATTTTGATGAATAGCTAAAGTTCTTCTGGTGCTACATTTATCGTCTGGCCGTCGTCGAAGTTTCGAATCGAACTTGGTAAGTTGGCTTTGGCTCATGTCATTGAGTTGATTTTGAACTGATTATCTCTGTCATAATGTATTGACCAGTGTTGACTCAGAGCTACGTGTTGACTAGCTTTGATCTTAGGGTGTCGTATACTTCGGCGTTGACCCAAGGCTACGCGTTAACTGACGTTGACCTTAGGGCTTCGCATCGATCGGCGTCTATTTTCATCGCAATGTGTTGATCTAGGGTATGCGTTGACCGACATTGACCTAGGGTTACGCGTTGACCGGCGTTGACCTTGGGCTACGCGTTGATTGCCGTTGACACCGTTTATACTCGTACGTTTGCTGGTGTATACACAGTTTAAGCTCTTAAGGCATTAGAGCATGGCGATGCTAAATACTGGGGTTGCATGACTAACTGTTAAAGATGATTCATCTGCATGTATGGATATTATCTTAAAATTATCGAATTCTTAAGTCACAAGACCAACTAATGGAGCTGGTATGTCAATTACTCTTGTATTTATAGGATTTTTGGCAAACCCTCAGCCATCAATGGGTTTGATGAGTTTTTACTGACTACCATTTGAGTCGGGCTAGCATGCAGATTGTTTAAGTCTATTCTGCTTGTAATGTTGAGTAAAAAGAGTTAACTCTTTTAGTGCTACGATATTGAATACGTAGACTTTGTCTTTCTTACGGGAATAGACTAAACCGGCAACGCGTGTTAGATGTTGACTTATCCCTTCTTAGGATTCGAGATAAAATTCCTCACTCGTGTAAGGCACGGATTATGGTGTTATTAATAACCACCTGCCATAATGTCGAATATATGAGTTTTTGTCCTTTTTATGATCTAGGACTAACCAACAATCGCTTGTTAGACGCTGACTTATCCCTACTTAGGTTTTGGGATAAAAGTCCTCAGACTTGGATTCTGGTGTCTTATTCAATCGGTGAAAGACTAAACTGGCACCACGTATTAGGTGCTGACTTATCCCTACTAAGGATTCAGGATAAATTCCTCACGTGTGCAAGGCACGGATTTTGGGAGGTTAAAAGTAGTGTCTTCTCTTGGGATAAAGATGAACCCGATGCTGAAGAGGAAGAATTTTATATCCTATCTCTAGTTCTAAAGAAAACTCAAAGTAGGATCTCTACTTTGAGAATCTGGAGAGTGAAACTAAGAGTGGGATATCCACTCCGAAAATCAAAAAGATTCGGATAATCCTAACCGTCGAAAGGTTTGATTACTGAACTAAAGGTAAATTTCTCATTTATCGAGAGTAAATTATGGTTTTGGCCCTAACTGTAGGAAGGTTTGACCAAGCGGGAGTTCGAGATGACTCTAACTGTAGGAATGTTTGATCACTCGATTTGAAAGTGGACCTCCCGTTTATGGAAGGAATCGAGAGGAGATTTTAGTTTTGGCCCTAACTGTAGGAAGGTTTGACCAAATAGAGGGTTTGAGCGATCCTAACTATTTAAATGTTTGATCATTCAATTTGTGGACCTCTCGTTCATGGAAAGAATCGAGAGGGGATTTTGGTTGTGGTCCTAACTGTTTAAAGGTTTGACCAAGTGGGAGCGAAAGTATAAATCACACTGAGAGTGTTTACTTGTACGAATCACTCAGTGGGGGTTTTTGATGTCAAATGACAAGATCTTAACACGAAGGGGATTTGACAATCGCAATAGATCATTCGAATTAAAATTTTTAGTGCTATGTCAGGACTTTAATAGCGGGAGTTTGGTGTTTATCACTTCTTTGTAATGACCGGGTTATCCCTAAGAATACACCATATAGCATTCTTTCGGGAACTTCCTGTTACATGAATCATCCGCCCCCAGCTTCCTTTGTGAAACCAGGTCTAACATTGTACTTAGTTGGATGACCGAGTTATTCTTAAGACTACCAGGTATGTCACTCTCCAGGAACTTCCCGTAAAAGAAAGGAAACAATTTAGACTCATATATCTGTTGGAGTATTGAGAAGCAGTTTATACTCGTATACTCTTCGGAGTGTGTATTCGGCTTAATTTAGCGTTATGACGCTAGCTTCAACCAAGGTTTGGATGCTATTTTTGAGAGCAAAGCAAGTCTTTGTAGGATGAAGGATCTTCCTGTGGTACACACAGTACTTTGGATCCGTAGTATTGTTAGCTTCCTCCTGATTTGTGATAGCTGATAGTTTGATCTTGTTGTTCTCAAAGAGGGATTCGAAAATGGCTGGAACGTCTTCGTCCTTGAAGGGGTACTATTTTTGGAGTCTCGGATCCAAAGTATTTTGCTATCTCCGGGGTTGCTGCTGTGATGTCTGATTAACATCAACAGCTGGTACAGGTGCCTTCCCCTTACCATGAGAAGCGAAGTTTGATTTTGGAGAGTTGGCCGCCGGTTGGCTCCTCTCGGCTTTCTTCCTTTTGAGGAAGCGTTCGTCCTGCTCTCCGCATACCTTCAACTCTTTCCAAGTCTTGGATGATGCTACTCCCATAACTTCTAAGATATCAATGGACAGATAGGTTTGGAGGATGAAGTCCTCTGTGACTGGATCTTGGCAATTCATCGCCTTATTCTGGAAGTGCTTGACGAAGTCATCGACCGTCTCTTCGTCTTTTTGTTTCTCCTCAAAGAGCATTCTGATTGATATCTCAGCTTCATCATCAAAGAAATTGCCGAGAAATGAGCTCTCAATGTCATCCTAGCTGTTGATGCTTTCAGGCTTGAGACGGCGGTACCAATCAAATGCAGCCCCATGAAAGATGCCCACAAATGACGGAACCATCAAGGTTTCATTGCCGGAAATCATGCATAAGTGAGACTTAAAGTAGATCAGATGTTGAATGGGTGAGTCCTTCCCGTCGAACGACGTGAAGTTGATCATATGAAACTTCGCCGGGTAAAGGATCGCCTCCCACTCTCTCAGGTAAGGACACAGAATACCTGTCTTCTTCACCTCTCGAGCAGACATCAGAGCGTTGATTTTGCTCTCGAGGTCCTTCATCTTTTCATCCTCATCTGTATCATGCTTTGGACGATTTCTAAGAGGAACAACACGACCATCCTTGACATTTTCATCTTCGGCGGGACCACCCCCAGCGTTTTGGTCAGCCGGAGGGTTGTCTTCATCGAGGTGTTCATCCACATCTAAATCGCTACCTGCTTGGTTAGCAATATTGCGATGGCTGAATTCACCAAGTTGATTGGACAAAGCCTGAATCTGTTGGTCATGTTCTTCCTTTATCTGCATCATGATCATTTCTAATTCAAACTTGAAGTTCTCTTTTTGCTTAGCCAAAGCATCCTCGATGATTTTGGCCATTTGCTTGGTGTTGATCATAAGTGCGTCACAGGATTGTCTTAGGCTAGATATCGTATTGTCAGAAGCGATTGCAGAGTTGGCATCTGATGCTTCATCATCCGAGGATAATCCCCTTTATATTCTCTGATAATCCCTTTGTCTAATGATTCCCGATCGCAACCGGGTTAGGCGATGCGATATGAGTGGGTCAGAACTAGAAGGTCGAGTTGACTTTCCTCTATCAGCCATGTTAATTGTGACTTTTGGAAATTCATCATCTTGAATGGCTGACCGTTTCTTACGGAAACATTTTGGCTTAGTATTTGATGCTTCAGAAGAAAGCCTTTGGAATACCGAGACCCTCTGTGGAGCAGTCTTGGGGCAGCTACACACTGATAATACTACCCTGATAAGTTTGCCATATAGACAATGAAAGTCTGTTTCCCGGGTATCTCTCTTTCGAGATCTGTTCGTATCCCCAGTCTGATAGTACAACTCATCGGCATGAGGACCGGAGTTATCTATCGTGTGTTGGCATGACTTCTTAGGTATAACATCGTCATCTGACGAACGCGTTTCCTATTGAGGACTTGTTGCCTTGTTGGCATTCTCAAGAGTCACACGTTTGGAGCCACGCTTTTGTGAGCGTGGGACTTTAACGGGCTCCTGGTCTTGGATACGTACCCCTAGGTGGTCAGTAATAAGGGTTTTCCCATTATAGTAAACTTTCAAATTGTTGGAAAAGCACATGCGACCTCCAACTCGATGAGTTATTCGGGGTTCATTCACTGGGCCCAAGCGTTCTCTAACGAGAATGTTGCCTCCATCTTCGTGAAAAGGACCTAGGCGGTTCGCCATTATTTTCTTGCCTTTGGATATGTCCATACTGTCGCAGAGCTTTACTGGAGGTGTGGGATTAGAAGGAGCGAGATCTGAACTTGACGAAAGCTACCAGCTTTGGATTTGGACACGACTGGTATCTCTTGTCGGGTAGAAGCGCTGACTTGGCCTTCGGCACCCCAACCTACTTAGATCTTGGTGGCCTTTTGAACACCTCTTCTTTTTGTAATCCTTGTGTTTTATGCACAAGGATCCGGGTGTGTGTAAGAAGTACGCGGTACTTCTGGATGCGCTCCTCGAGAGTAGAACGGGTTCGTTTGACACGAACCCATTTGTCAGTTGATAGTTGGGATGAGGACCCCGATGCTTATTGTGGCGGCGGCTTAGCCACTTGACGTCTCCTAGACTTAAGATCCGCTTGGTAGCGGAGTCCATCCACTTACTCTAAAGCCTGAGCAAATTGGCGAGTGAGACATTAGCGACGCCTCTGACGAGCCCTCTTTGATAAAGTAGGTGCGCCTTTAGTAGTCAACTCCTTAATGGAGGTGGTGTCCGGATCTACGACTTTGACTTCATCGAACACTGACAGATCATTGTGAGATGCAACTGTAGCGGCAGTAGCGGGGAGATCGCCTTCTTGGGTCTTCAGATCTGAAGACCAGCGGATCTTCCAGGAGGAGGAGACCTTCCTGCACTCACGAGGAGAGGTAAATCTAGAGGAGGAGGAGGAGGAGGAGGAGGAGGCGTACTCCTCGAACTTTTGTTGGACGAACTCGTATTCGACTTCTTCAACCATGGGGATCTTGATCGTCGGCTGCGGCAAGACAGCCTTGGCAGTAAGGCTGTTGGCTCACACTGTTGTCGCCAGCTTGTTTGGTGTGAAAATTGTTTTCATTAATGAATCTATTACAACTTTGGGCGTTACAAAAAATTCAAAATAAATAGTCTTTTTATAAGACTTTTACATAACAAAAATTTAAGAGCTACAATTTTCTCAAACAAACGTAGCGGATATTTATCTCCTGCTACTTGCGTGGGATCTTTGCCTGTGACGGGGACGTTGATATCCGTGGACTACCAAACTATCAGATTAATCCGGAGCTTCGTTGATTCGCGAAGGAATCAAGAAACCGAAGCGATTATCTCGACAACAGCGAGATAACCACTCTCCTCGAGATTGTAGCTAGGTACGTTCTCAAGGGAAAAAACTGGGAACTGTAGATCTAACGAACTCTTCTTCGTTATGCTGAAGAACTTAATTCGATCTCCTCCTCCTCTCTAAAATTCGTGGTTCCCTCAGTCTCTAATTCAGCACGGCTTCGCCCCAAGCTCAAGAATTCCAGATCCTTTGAATTGCTCCTTCTTTATGCCAGGATTCGTCAAAATCTGCCAGCCTCTCTCAAATTCGTCAGAACCTCGCCTTAGCTCCTCTGAAATTTGTGGATCCCTTTAAATCTTCAATTCAGCAGGGCTTCGCCAACGCTCGAGAATTCCAGATCTGCAAATGAAGGCCCTAGGGCTATATTTATAGGCTTTGGGACCTCCGTTTTTGGATAAGAATGACTGATTCACTCTTATCCTTAGTTGTAACTACTTTAGCACGTTCTTAGATGATATTAGATTAGTTGAAATAAATCCAGGTGGTTAAAGGTCAAAAACGGGTAAAAACTACGTAAAACAGCTTTTTGGGGTCTGGGACACCCGCGGTGTCTCGGCCTCGGCTGAGACGCCTATGGTGTCTTGGCCTCGACCAAGACACTTGTGGTGTCTCCTCTAAGGTCCGGGGTACTGTTTTGCGTGTCCCGCCCATTTCCATCGTATTTTCGTCGTTCGAAATCAAAATTGCGTGATTCAAAATGTGTTGGAAAGCTGACGAGAAGATCTACAAGATTTCATGGTTGAATCATACATGGAGTAGACGGAACACAAGAGGTGCTTTATTTTTCATAAGCGGCGCGTAGCTCCCGATTGGTTAGTACTTTCGTTATTCTGTAGTTTTGTTGCTTCACACAGTTTGTCGACTTACTTCATGCGCTCATCGACGTCAATTAAGCTTCTGTGACTCGGATAGTAGCGTTCATCATCTTCTCTCTACTTCGAGCTGCGTGTGGGAACCTATAGGCAATTTTTGACGCCTACAGGGTTATGAATCTATTTGGGCGCATTTTGTGCACTAATCCGGTCATAATAATAATCACTCAAATGACCCTTCCGATTGCAATATGTGCAATGAAAGAGGCACATTTGTTTTTGTGGACCATATGGATTTACACGTGGAACATTTGCAAGTAAATATGGTCTTTTAAAATCATTTTGCAAATGTGAAACTCTCTTCAAATCAAAATAAAATTTGGTCAAATGACCAAATCTACCACAATGATCACACTTAAAATTTTGTGGTCTTTAAAATTATTTGGCAAAAGTGAAATCTTTTTCAAATCAAAGCCAAACTTTACCAAATGGCCAAATCAACCACATAGATCACATTTAAACACACGTGCATGTTTATGATAAGCATTGTGAGCATGTGCATGTGTGTGTAATGATGAAGCTTGATGAGATGTACAAGGAATATTTAATTTTGTAGGTTTACGTGTATTATAGCAAAATTTAGACAAATGGCCTTTACGATCACAAATAGATCACTTGTAAATTTTGCTATACATGTGTGCATGATGAATAGGATGTTTAGATGTTTTAGCATGAGACTTAGCACACATGTTCATAAGCTTATCATGATTGTTAATGCATGTATTAAGAGTTGAATCTAAGGATGAAAAATAATTTTTAACAACATTCAACTCGACATTAGACACATTAGCATTAGCATTAGAAGTAGAGCAAATATATTTATTTATAAATGAAGTAAATTATTTTTACTAGCTTCTACTTCTAACAAGGCATTATCTTTTTCATGAGATAAGCTTGCAATGGATTAGCTTAATTTTTCATTTTCCAAACTTAAAATATCATTTTTTTTCTTTAAGCATCATATTTTCTTTTTTAATTATATCAAAATTGGAAGCTAGCTTCTCATGATCAGATTTCAAAATAACATGCTTGTTTTTAAATCTAAAAAGATATGATGCAATTTATTGTAGGTATGCAATAATTTTTCAGAAGCACAAGCAACTTTATCACTAGATAAATCATTAATGAATTCGAACTCGTAAACCTCACTAGGGCTATCACCTAGTGCCCGTGTGCATGATGCTCCAATGGAACTTGAGGAGGAAGCCTTCAAAGCTTGTCGGATCGCCTCCAAGTTCCTTTGATGTGTTTTAATAAATTTTCATAAAGTATAAGCACTATCAAAATGAACAAACTCGTTAGACATATAAGAATCAAAAGCATTTAGCAAATATTCTAACAAAATCTTGTTCATTGTAAACATTCTTTTATCATTTTTACTCCACTTAGATTTCTCCAAAGTGGGTATAATATAAGCATTATCAATAATTTCTCATAAATCGAAATGTCTAGATCTAACAAATATATTAAATCTAGAGCACCATTGATCATAGGGGAAATTATCTATTCTAGGAGCAACATTAGGATCATAGCCTAAACAAGATGCATAATGCATGTCCATAAAGTATATATGTGCAAGCAAGATATAAATGAAATCAAAACTAGATTAACACAAAAGATAACTTGGATCTTTAACTCAAGGCGATTAGACCTTAATCAAAGAGCACCAAGCTCTGATACCAATTGAAAACACCCTAATACCACTAGAAAAGAATCCTAGAGAGGGGTGAATGGGATTTATGCTAATCTAATCCGATTTATATCAAATTAAAAACTAATTAAAAAATATCCTAGCAAATTAGATATGTAATAATTATATGAAAGGATAATCAATATAAACAAAGGGTAAAATAAACAAATATAAACAATATAGTGGACAAACTAAATAATGAAATAATAGCGATATGAGCAATGAGCACAAATATAAATGAATGCTAAAGCAAACTCAAACACAATCAAATGATCACGGAGTTCAGACCTTCCGTCCTACGTCTCCGCTCCCCACTCTCAGGGAAAAATCCACTATCACAACCGGATTTTCTACGCTCACCCGAATAACGTTTACACCTCACACTCGGTTTTTTAGTTCACTGAAAACTTTACAATCTTACACTCTTACAATCACACTCTACACCCTCTAAGTGTTGGTCTCTAGCTTGTATCTCCCTCAAGTATTAGGAATTATAACCTACCTCTAGGCATTATCACCTACCCCACTCCTCTTAGGACGACCCCGTCTCTCACCACACACTTCTCTCGGTGTACAAGTGTATTACAAAGTGATCTCATAATAAAAGCACAAATACAACAATGGTTGTTTTCTACTATGAATGAGAACACAATGAAAGCTCACACTCTAAGTCACAAACCCACAACCCCAAATTATACTATGAATATAAATACAATAAGCTCAATAGGTTGTGTGTAAACAAAGAGTACCAATAAAATAATTAAACTCAATATTGAAATCTAGCTTATGGAAATTAGAATCAAAATAATAAATAGGTAGAATTGAGTTTAAGAAAATTTCTCTATAGATAACAAGAGAGAGGGAGAGAAGGGTGAATGCTCAAACACCAAAGGATGATCTCCTCTTTGCTTTTGTGAAAATTGCTTCACAAACTAACCTTAAAACAAACACTAAAACAAACTTAAACACCCTTTAAACTTGTTTAAAAACTTTCTTGATTAATTTCAGAACTGAGGATATGTGGGGGTACTTATAGGAAACCCCAAAAACAAGAAGAAACCAACAAAACCCAGTAAAAAGACAAAAATAATGAAAATAAAAAACTAGTCGTTACAGCATCAGTCGACTAACGGGTTTCATCAGTCGGCTGATGAGCTGACCGTTATAGGTATTTTCCAGCACATCAGTCGACTGACGACCTTATCAGTCGACTGATGAGCTCATCAGTCGACTGGTCAGTCGACCAACATAGAAATAGAAAATTTTTACTATTCTAGGTATTTTCTTCAGTTGACTGAACACTTTCTTCAGCCGACTGATAACGTGATATCTGCCTATTTTGAATATTAAAACTGATTTTCAAACTCCTTTAAAAAATAGCAAATAAATTTAGAAAAATGTAAACCTTTGGGAAATGTTTATAAATATGATAATAAACATATTACAAAAATAATTTTTAGAATTGTACTTCCCAATAGTAAAATCTTATCATTTTTCAAAACTAGTCCAAAACATGAAAATACAAAACACATGTTTTTGATATTTTGGCTAAACCATGTTTTGAAACTTTATAAAATAATTTTATAGATTTGATTAAAGATATAAACTATTATTGTTAAGTCTATAAACCAAAAACTCAATATTATGCAAAAATAAAGTTTTGCACAATATGCATTTAACAAAATGATATATATGAAACATAAAATATGTATATGAATGTATATTTGTTTCATATCTATAAAACTAAACCAAATCAAAACAATAAATATGAAATATGTAATTTCATATTTATATAAACTTAAAAACCAAAACATGTATGCATATATATAACTATATATATACATAAAAAACAAAATGTATGTGTGTGTATGTGATATTTAACTTAAAGTACCAACAAACATAATATAACACCTAAACTATTTTACCCAAGCTTGATGAAGGTCTTCAATAAGCACAACTTGGTATCCTTATGGATGAAGCTTAAATTTGGATGTTTAACTTGAATTGCAAGGCTTCATACCGATATTCTGCTAACCTCCATTGGATATGATCGTGAATGCTCGATTCCATCCATCCTCCAACTCATTGTTTGCCTAGAATAAATACAAAAACACAAATACTAGACAAATAATATTAATTGTAAATTATTTGTTAAACATCATCAAAACAAAAAGGCCAACACCAAGTTGATTTGTACATGAAGCTTGATCTTGGATCTTGACTTGACTTGTATTAGCTCCATTTACAATATAGCTCTTGAATCATTCTACCTGGGTTAATCAATCAAAACCAAACACTACAAAACATGTTATTGTAGGCATATAAAATTGCCTATAGGTCCCTTCGCACAGCTCGACACGAGGAATCGATAAATCAACGAATCATCGAGTGATGAGGTGACGAGGTCAACAAATTGCACGCGATCAACAGAATACATTCGCGTGCGGAATCAATCCAACGGTTCGGGGAGTCAATGAGTCGTCCAACCAAGAACGGACTCGGATGAATCGCGATCGAATCAAGATCAGTTTCGGACTCGAACTCAGAAGTGGATTTACTGCCAAATCGGGAATCAAGTCAACAAATCGATTCCAGACCAAGTCAACCACAAACCCGAATCACGGACAAAGCAACAACCGAACGACGGAACCCAAAACACCCGGGGGGACTCGGCTGAAACCGAGCCACCCCAAGGTGGCTCGGCCCAAGCCGAGCCACCCTAAGGTGGCCCTGGGGCACAGTTTCGTTTGCCTATAAATAGGCTAGGGCGTTGTTCATTTGGGAGGGTTGGAATTTTTGGAGAGAGGCGAAGCCCTGCTGGATTGAAGACTCGGATCTAAAAAAGATTCAATCTTTGGGGACTCAAAGACTTGCTCATCCGGATCTGGTGCTCGGTGATCGTCAACGCCAAATAAGGCAGGAGTTCGAGAGGACCGGATCTCAGATCTACGTTGTTATACTCCGGATCAAAGCTTGGTCTTTGATCCCGAGATTTGAGCGATTGTTTCCTTGGTGAAACAATCCCTCCGGCTATTATTTCCTTGGTGAAATAATACCCGTTATACTACGTAGATCCGACCGGATCTAGATCTCACGGTGGTCCACGGATAAACCCCGGCGCAGGCAAACAACCCACGCAAGCGAGTGACCGCAAAACAGGAGCTCGTGATTTGTTCGGTAAACAAGAGAAAAAGTTGTAATCTTTCTTTTCTTTTATTTTGATTTTATTGTAACCGGATCTTATAAAAAGACCGGATCTTTGTAATCGATAAACTGTTACAAAAGAGTGCAATGGAATCAATGAAGAAAGACACGATTTTTTCCGCGAATAGTTATAAATTGTTTGTTAAATTATCAAAGCAAGATTAGAGTGTAGGCTCATGGATATGAGTCCTAACAATCTCCCACTTTTTTGATAATGACAAATAATTTCTCAATATATCCATTAAACCAATAAACAACATATAAACCATAATATAAACCACAATATATTCACAGTTTTCTCCCTCTTTGGCAACATCAAAATGGGGAACATAATAGAAAGAGAGCTAAAATCTCCCCCTACCTATAAGCATGGGTGAGTATAAACATAAATAGGGATTGCTCCCCCTATTTAAAAGCCACATAGAATAGATAAGTAAGAATACGGCAAGAGAAAAAAACATTTGTAAATGCATTTTCCCCACAAGAATATGGTATATGCTAATCTAATCCGATATTAATGTCAAATTAAAACGTATTAAAAAATCCTAGCAAATATGATATACAACAAGATATATGAGCAACAATATGCAATTAAACTAAGGGCGATATAAACATGAGACAATATAAATGATCACAATAGACGATATAAGATGAACACAATAATAAGTAAGCCAATGACAAACACAAACACACAGTATGATCATGGAGTTCAGTCACGCTCGACCTACGTCTCCGCTCCTCACTCACTAGGAGAATCTCCACTATCACAACCGGTTTTCAACGTTCACCGAAAATGTTTACAGTACAATCAGTTTTCTAGCTCATCGAGAACTCTTACAACTCTCACACTTGTAACTATACAATACACCTCTAAGTGTTGGCCTACCCCGTATCAACTTTCTCAAGTGTTCAGATTTATCACCTCTCTCTAGGCTTTACTACCGATGCCACTCCTCTTAGAATTGACCCTGTTTCTCACCATACACTTCTCTCAGTGTACTTGTGTATTACAATGTGATCCCACAATTAAGCACAAATAAAAGTGTTTGTTTTCTAAACAAGATGAGAACTCAATTATGCTCACTCTCAATGTTACAACTCCCATAACTCAAATATATAATATGTGAAAATACTAAAAGCTCAAGTGAGTTGTGTGTGTAAACAATGAGTATAATAAAATCTAACTCAAATTAATCTAGTAAATGTAAATATGAAAATTTAAGAATAAACAAGCTAGATAATTGAGTTTAGAAAACTTCTCCAAAATCACAAAGAGATGTAGAAGAGAGGATGAGGATGGATTCCTCAAACCAAAAATGTAAGGCTCCTCTTTGTGAAAACTTATTCACACAAAAATAAACTTGAAACAAACTCATAAACACCCTTAAAACCTTTTTTAACTTGTTTAAAACTTTTCTTAAGTACCCTCAAAAGTTCGAGGGTAAGGGGTATATATAGGAGCCCCAAGGAACCAGCAAAAAACACCAAAAAAAATAAAAATAACAAAATCTAAAAAAATAGCCGTTATTACGCAACAGTCATATTATGAGTGGACTTATGATAGACATGAGTCGACATATGGTAGGCATGATTCGACTTATGAAGTATAATTCGACTTGTTATATTATGAGTCGACTCAGCAGATAAAAAACACCATCTGCGCAATACTTTATAAGTCGACTTGGTACTCTAGTAAGTCAACTTAAAACATGCACATGACCTGATATGAACTGTAAATATCAACTTTTAACCTTGTTTAAAAAAATATCAAACAAATTCTAAAAAAATATAAAATTTGGGGAATTATTTATAAACATATAAATGAACATGTTACTGTTTGCGCCGGAAATCTTTTTCATTGAAGAATCCATTATAACTATTTATCAATTACAGATTCAAAAAGAAGGATCCTTTTTATAAGACTTTTCTTACACAAATGAAAATGAACAAAGACATCTTAGAAACACACGCATGATCATTTATTGGTCGCCGCTTGCGTGGGATCTTTGCCTGTGCCGGGGACGCTTTGATCCATGGACCACTGAACAACAGATCCAGATTAATCTGAAAGAAGGCTCGGTGTTCTTTGTTTCAATCGAGAAAACTTAGAACAAAAGTAAATAACCTCAACAAAGTGAGATTACCACTCTTCTCAAGATCAAAACAAGGTCTGATCTCAATGAAACGAGTGGAAGGCTATGGATCTCTGGAAATTCTCCCTTTATATTCAGAAAATCGTCAAGACCTCGCCTCTCTCTCTCTTTGTAAATCATGGTTCTGTTATGGAAAATATGGGTTCTCTCGCACGTTCGTCAGTCAACCGTCAGTACCCTTCACGAATGCACGAAGGGGGGTATTTATGGCTTGAATGCCATGTCCGCGGATAAGAATTTGTGATTTAACCTTATATTCCGTTAATAACGACTTCACCACATTCAGGGATAACCCCAAGGCAGTTAAGAGGCCACTGGAACAAACGAATCGCGAGAAACTTATCGAAAAATACGTTGTCATGAGGCTGACCGGGCGAGACAGCTTGTGTGTGTGAGACACATCATTGTGTCTAGTGTCTCACAAGTAAGACACTTTGAAGTGTCTTGCAGGTGAGACACTGACACTTCGGCGGTATTTATGTTCTGCATAAAAATTTGGTTCACAATGGAGATTTGTATTGATAAGAATTGCTTATTACAAATCAAGAATCAAAATTACAACAGAAGCACAGAGAATGCTCTTCTTGTTTAACATAGGTTCTTTGGTAGCGATAGGACGCCTCCCTCGAATGCTTGTGTCGAGTTTGCTTCCCTTGGATGATCCGAACGAGGTTGTGGCCAAGCTTCAGTACGTAGTAGAAGCTTGATTGGATGTGTTTGATCAGCTGATGCCCAAACAAGTGCTTGTGCTTGTGGGCCGAAGATGTCACGAATTTGATCTTCTTGAATGACAAGAAGTCCGATCTCCAAAGAACAAGAATCCACCAACGGTGTGCCAGGAACAAGACGGATCTCAAGTCTAAGATGGTCTCAAGATCTCTCAAATTCGCCCTTAAAGAGGTCAGGTCCTAAGACCCTTTCTCTATGGCTGCTCATGGCCTTTTATAGAGAGGAAGGAGTGTGTAACCACTCACTTAAATCATGGGAAGTGACCATTCACATACTGGGTATGACTATAAGGAGAATCATGATCAATCCCTTAAATCGTGGGAAGTGATCATTCCATATTGGGTATGGCCATGAGGAGAATTATAGCCATTCCCTTAACTCATGGGAAGTGACCTCTCCCATGCCTCAAGCGGGTAGGCTTGGCAAGCTTGCGGGCGAGCTTGCCTTGTGCAGGTGAGCTGCATGTGAGCTTCTAGCTGTCAGACGAGCTTGGTCATGAAGGCGAGCTTAGTCTTTAGACGAGCCTGGATCATGCAGACGAGCTTCAAGCTGTCATGCGAGCTTGGCCTTCAGGTGTGCTTGGCTCATGCATGCAAGCTTCAAGCTGTCAGGCGAGCTTAAAGCTTCAAGCCTTTAAGCGAGCTTGGTAGGTGAGGCTGTGCAGGCAAGCCAGCCTCATTCAGGTGAGCTTAAAGGTTCAAGCCTTCACGCGAGCTTGGTAGGCGAGGCTGTACATGCGAGCCAGCCTCATTCAGGCGACCTTAAAGTTTTAAGCCTTCAGGCAAGCTTGGTAGGCGAGGCTATGTAAGTGAACCAACCTTATTCAGGTGAGCTTAAAGTTTCAAGCCTGCAGGAGAGCTTTCTCTTGAGGCGAGCTAAACTCCTTTGCAGACGAGCTTGCGCTTCAGGCGAGCTCCAGAACATGCTACGAAAAACATGTCATAACTTTCAAACGGTAAGTTAGAATTGGACAAATTATATATGAAAATCGACTATCTCGATGACACGGGGATGACCAAACCCATCAAAGTTCGGTTTGCTACCATTTGTTTTACCAAATTTCCTCCGGTTTGAGAGATATCAGCGTTTTTGTCTGTTTTGTGAAGTCAAGCTTTCAGGCGAACTTGACTTTCAGGTGGGTCTGACTTCGCTCAAGTGAGCTTGACTTCACTCAGATAGACCGTTAAGATCTTTTGCTTGTTTCAAGTTGTTGTGTAGGGATAAAGAAAAATTTTATTGCCTACAGTTTTGTTCTGTTATTTCATCGATTTTCGTGCTTCTTTGTTTTGCCGATTCGTCATTTCATGCATTCCTTTGCATGTTCCTTTGCTTCCTTTTGGCATTGGATGAACTTCTTTGACTTGGACATCGACATTCATTCTTTTCTCTTCGTCTTGAGCTATATGCAGGAATGTATAGCCAAATTTTAACGCTTACAGTTATAAAAGAAAATTTTTAAATATCATTCCCCGTATGTGAAATCTCTATGTTTTGTAAAACTTGTAAATACATGTATATATAAAATTTTTGATTTTTGACTTTTGAGTTAAACAATGTTTTAAAATCTTTTAAGATGATATTATAGACTTAATAAAAGATGTATAAAGAGAAACTTATGTCTATAAACTAATAACTTAATATTTTATCAAAATTACTCAAAAAACAAGAATTGTGTGTGTGTGTGTGTGTGTGATATTGAGCTTAAAGCATTTACACACAATATAAAAAACCTAAACTAGCGTACCAAGTTGATTTGCATATGAAGCTTGATCTTAGATCTTGACTTAACTTGTATTAGCTCCATTTATAATATAGCTCTTGAATCATTCAACCTGGGTTAATCAATCAAAACCAAACGCTAGAAAACATGTTATAAATTGTTTGTTAAATCATTAAAATAAGATTAGAGTGTAGGCTCATGGATATGAGTCCTAGCACAGGAGTGCTACAGGGTTCTTCCATCCGGGGCTCTTAGCCGATAAGTGCTTGCTCGCAACTTCTCAAAGACTGTGTAGGGGCCTCCCAGTTGGGAGGCAACTTACCTCACCTCGTATCTTTGTCAAAAGTTGCTTTTCAAAGGACGAGGTCACTGATGCCAAATCTCCTGGGTCAAACCTTGTTATTGTAGTACCCAGTGATTTGCTACTAATTGATGACCTGGGACCATAGTGATTTTTCTCGAACTTCGTCAAGGAGATCGAGCCCAGCTCGAAGCCCTTTTGAATTCAAATCTTCATTGAACAGTTGCAGTCGGATTGTTAGTATGCCAACTTATACTGGGGTGACCGTCTCGGACCCGTAGGTTAACTTGAAGGGGATTTTCCCTATCGAGTTCTTGTAAGTCGTGCGGTAAGACCACATAATACCTGGCAACTCCTTGACCTAATTTCCAACTGCCTCATCCACCTTCTTGTTTAGAGCTTGGAGAATGTATTTTTTGGCGACTTCGGATAGTCTATTGCATTTAGGGTGGGTGATCAAGGGGAACTTGAGGCGAATGTTGTACTCTTCACAAAAGCTTCGAAAGCCTCCGCTATCGGACTAAATGTCGTTATCTATCACTGTAGACACTAAAAAGTGCTAAGAAACGAAGGAGAATCGAACTTCACTACAAGTAAGATGAGGGTCATCACAACGACGAACCTCAGCCTCAATTCATGAAGTTTGTCTCAGTTCAATAGGACAAACAACATCTTGTCCATCAAAAGACGAAGTTCACCTAGAAACAAAGTTCGAAGATAAAGTTCACCAAAGATGAAGCCGCAGTTAAGCTCACCAAAGATATAGTAAAGTGAACGAACCTCGTCAGACGGACGAACCTCGTCTGGCAAACGAACCTCGTCAGGCGGACGAACCTCGTCTGGCAAACGAACCTCGTCAGGCACCGTTTCAAAGGGGCTATATTAAATGGGGTTAATGACCAATAACTCACCCATTTAAGGAGAGTTAATGACCACTAACTCATCCATTTAAATGGGAGTTAATGATCATTAACTCCCTCATTTAAAGGGAGTTAAAGCCCATTAACTCACTTCATAATACTCCCAAGCCTATAAATAGGCATGATCAACATGAAAAAAAGGAGATTGAGAGGCTAATGAAAAAAACCTCTCTCTCCTCCACTCTTATGGATCTTCATAGATTATTGGCTAAGCATTTGGCCTTAGAACGTTAAAGCTCATAAAGAGCATGACGAGGGTCATTACAATGATGAACCTCGTCTCAAACAACAAAGCTTGTTGTTGGAAATAAGATGTGAAGCTCGTCATTGGAAACGAGGTTCGAATCTCATTATTGGAAATGAGACTTGACATCAAAGACAAAGCTCGTCATTGGAAACGAGGTTCGAAGCTCGTCATTGGATACGAGGTTCGGAGTTCATCATCGGAGGTGAAGTTCGTCAATAAAACTAAAGCTTGTCATCGGATTTAAAGCTCGTCAGTGAAGAAGAAGCTCACAAGACTCGCCACGCAGCAAGGCTCGACATCAAAGATGAGGCTCAACATCAAAGATGAGGCTCGTCACGCAGTGAGGCTCGACATCAAGGACGAGGTTCGTCAACGTAGTTAAGTTCGTCACCTACATTAAATCAGGCTGTAACGGCCACGAAGACCCAGTCAGCCACGTGGGCTAGATTCAAGGAGTCAGTTACGCCACGACTCCATAATGTCAGCGCATCTGTTACGCCCACGACTCCACAATTGTAGCATGTCGGTTATGTGCTCAAACTCCTATAAATAGCCTTGAGCAGCTATTAAGAGGAGGACTGGACTTTGGCTTTGGATACTCGGACTTGAAGATCTTTGGCTATCGCGAGAAGAGAAATCGACATTCGTATAAACGTCAGAAGCTCTTGTGATCTTGTTCTGATCGTCAACGGGAAGCAATCTTGACTCAAGCATCGGGGGAAGCATCCTTTCGCCACCTAGAACCCACCTTAAACAAAAGAGAAGCAGAATTAATCTTCTCTTCTTCTGTAATCGAGAGAGTGTGTGAGTGATTGTAAGGGTTTCGTACCAAGTGATCGAACCTATTTCTTAAAATAAGAAAATCAATCCCAACATTAATTTTTTGACCCTACAATCACGAAGGAGAGGGGCACACCAAAACGACAGATGATGGATCTCCAAATAAAATTTGTGGCGTTACTTTCACCAATTTTGGCCAGGGGCTCAGCTTCGATCTATTTGGTGAAGTAGTCGATCGCCACGATTAAAAACTTTCGCTACCCTAAGGCTATGGGGAGAGGACCCAACAAATCCAACCCCCACTGAGCAAATAGGATTGGGCTCAGAGTGGGGGTGAGCTCAGTGGTTGTTGCTTGTGGGATGGACGAGTAGAACTGACACTTTTTGCATGGGGTTTCTCAGCCACTCTTGCTTTGTTGGGGGCCCCTTGCCGACTCTGGTGTCGGCACTACTACCGGGGCCGCTATAGATGTGTCCGGTGTAGGTGCGGGTGTTTCTACTACTGTTGCTAGTGCTGAGGTCGCTGCCATGGATGCTTCTGTCGCCCTGGTTGCTGCCTTATAAGCCCAGGCATCCTCCATGTATATGTACCTGTGAGTTTTAGCCATTAATTGTTCATAATTATCGATTGGCTTCTTGGCCAGTGAGTCGGCCAGTTCATTGTTCAGTAGGCCGGCTATAAGGGCAAACATAGCAACTGAACTCCCTGGATCGTTAACCTCCAACCTCTTTGCTTTGAAACTCTTGAAGTAGGCTTGAAGGCTCTCTTTAGGCCCCTGCCTCATCTGTATCAACACATGAGGAGGTAGCTTCTGCTTGGTGTCGACAAAGAAGTCGTGAATAAACTTTTAGCTAAGCTGTTGGAAGCTACTGATAGAATTCTTCTCGAGGGTGTTCCTCCGAAGCTTGGCATTCCCTAACAAAATAATGGGGAAGCATCGACAAATGATAGCTTCGGGCGCCTGGAGCATGCTCATCATATCATAGTAGTTCTGGACATGCTCGGCAGGGTCTCCTTCATCCTTGTATTTCTTCATGTGAGGCATCTTGAATTTCTCACATAGGGCGCTCATGATGTCGTTGGTAAGGGGGTGTTCCCCTGATGGCTTCGGTGACTGGTCGATAAACTCGATCATATCTAGACGCCCCATGGGACGCCGAGGGGATTGGAGTGGCATGTTGATGACGGAGAGTCCTCGACATTCCTCCCGTGGTGTGGTCCTTATAGAAACTAGGGTCAGGGCTCTCTCCGGTCACTTTTGTGTGTTGGAGGATACGTCGACGAGGATCCTCTTGGCGAGTTGACTGGTATGGCGAGGGTGGGGGGAGAGGAGGCTCACATGCTTGACGCGATCTCTTGGCGGCATCGTGAGGAGTCCAAGGTTGGACTGAGTGCTGAGCTTCTAAGGGGGGATGAGTCGTTGAGAGCTAGTCGTCTAAGGGAGGAGGAATGGCAGAGTAAGCTTGTTGTGATGGTGGAAGTCGGTTGAGAAGCTCGCTGGTGAAGGTTGCGAGCTGCCATTAGAGGGAGTGAGAGATCTTTTGAGTAGTCTCTTAAAGTTGTGCTTGGGTGATATAGCCCCGATGCGGTCCTCCAGGGATGGATGGATCAACCCTATGTTCAGAACTAGACATGCTTGCTCGAAAAAGAGAGAAAGCCCCACTGTGAAAAAGAGAGAAAGCCTCACAGTAGGTCCCAAACTGGTTGATGTTAAATAATCATACAGATAAATTAGTCGGAATGAGGTTGATCAGGGGCCGGTAAGTTCTCCGAATATATATTTTAGAGTTGAGTTATTCTTCCCTACACGTACAACAACTCGTAAGAGGGTGGGGTCTGGTTCCCCCTGTTGTTTCTCCGATGATCAAGTTAGCTAGGTACTTGAGTGGGAAAGTGGCGAACTGTAGCAGCCCTTGAGTGCAGTGGAATAGAGAAAAATGCTGAGAAAATTGCATACCTTTGTGTTGGGAACCGTTTCTCCTTTTACGGCAATGACGACAATGAGGGGGGTATGCTGGTTCTTCGGCCGAGTCCAGGCTAGCGGCTGAGTCAGCTTCGACTTTACAGGTGTCGGTCGCGCAGTGGGCGTGATCATTTCGGTATTTAATGAGATGTGATAGGTGGCGTGCGGGGCCCAACGTGGTCCGATGTGCCATAAATAGTATTGGGGATGGAGAAATGATGGCGCATGGCAAGCATTTCATTTGATGTTGAAACGCTGTCAGCGGGGTGTTCGAGGTTGCGATCGCCTTTTATCTCGCAAGGAGGGATGTTGAGAGGTACCGTCTTTCGAGTCGGATCTTGTGATTTGTTGGCCATATAATTAGTCGAGTAGGCTTGTGGCGAGTCGTCTTTGACGAGAGGTGATACGGGTGTATCTTCTTCTCTGCTTCGGGAGCTTAGCGATTCTCATGGGAGCTTGAGGATAGGTGATTCTCATGATATCTTGAGAATAGAAGCGTGGTTGAAGCCATAGAGGACGGCGAAAGAAGTCAGAAGGAGCGAAACGCAGAAAATCAGGAAAACAGGGTCGGGTTCTGGCCGGTCGACCGCGGCACCCATGCCGGTCGACCGGAAAACCTGCACAAGGCAGGGTTTTGTAGAAACGCTCTGGCCGGTCGACCGGACCAGGATTGGCGGTCGACCGGATCGCGATATTTAGCTTTTCCTGGTTCGTTTTGGATTCTGTTTTGACAGGGATTCCTGATCATTTTAGGTTTTTTTATTTACAAGATTGCCACCACGTTGTAAACCCTATAAATAGGGATTGTTTAGGGTTCTAAAAAAAAGGAGGTTGGAGGCCAAGATGTAGTCCTAAGAGTTTTAGGTCTAAGTGAGATCCTAATAAAAGGATTAGGGTTTAGATATGAGGGTTTGTAATCAGACCTAAGGGAGAGAGAAATTCTAATAATTGTATTAGGGTTTAGAGAGAGAGTTGAGAGGTTGTTCTCAATTCTAGTGAGATTGTGAGAGAGAGATTGTAATCTTTTCATACTCATAATCTAGAGAAGGTATTTTCCTTCGCCATACTGAATTGTTCTTGTGTTTTGGTCATCCTCTTCTCAACCCACCTTTTGGTAATTCCGCGACCAAAGGGTGCTCGCACGGCAACTCGTATCAAGTTGGTATCAGAGCATCAGATCCGGTGAAGGTGCATCCTGTGTATGGTCCTTACTCGGTCCCAATACAAGAAGCTTAGCGAGATCCTTTTTCTTTGGAAGGAGTTCAGAGACTAAGGAAGAAGAAGATGACTGAAGACAGCAAAGATGAAGGGGCTCGCGAGTTTCCTCAGCAGGAGTTCTAACTTGAAAGGGACTTCAAGTCCTTAAAGAGGGGAGCCATGATACGGGTGTATCTTCTTCTCTGCTTCGGGAGCTTAGCGATTCTCATGGGAGCTTGAGGATAGGTGATTCTCATGATATCTTGAGAATAGAAGCGTGGTTGAAGCCATAGAGGACGGCGAAAGAAGTCAGAAGGAGCGAAACGCAGAAGATCAGGAAAACAGGGTCGGGTTCTGGCCGGTCGACCGGAAAACCTGCACAAGGCAGGGTTTTGCAGAAACCATCTGGCCGGTCGACCGGACCAAGATTGGCGGTCGACCGGATCGTGATATTTGGCTTTTCCTGGTTCGTTTTGGATTCTGTTTTGACAGGGATTCCTGATCCTTTTGGGTTTTTTATTTACAAGATTGCCACCACGTTGTAAACCCTATAAATAGGGATTGTTTAGGGTTCTAAAAAAAGGAGGTTGGAGGCCAAGATGTAGTCCTAAGAGTTTTAGGTCTAAGTGAGATCCTAATAAAAGGATTAGGGTTTAGATATGAGGGTTTGTAATCAGACCTAAGGGAGAGAGAAATTCTAATAATTGTATTAGGGTTTAGAGAGAGAGTTGAGAGGTTGTTCTCAATTCTAGTGAGATTGTGAGAGAGAGATTGTAATCTTTTCATACTCATAATCTAGAGAATGTATTTTCCTTCGCCATACTGAATTGTTCTTGTGTTTTGGTCATCCTCTTCTCAACCCACCTTTTGGTAATTCCACGACCAAAGGGTGCTCGCACGGCAACTCGTATCAAGAGGATCGACAAGTACCGCCTCTCAAGTCGACCCTGGCGAGATGTCAACCCGACGAGTCGACTAAATCGAGACTTTGGCTATCCCAAATGTTGAGTCGGCCGAATTAGGTGTAATGTGGGATACTTGCCTGTTGTTGACGAGAAATCTCAATTTGACAATTGAAAACACCATAGCAACTCCCAAGTCTATGCATCTACATGGATAATTTTATGATTGCTGATCATAATTAATTAAATAGGTGACCTAGAATCTCTCTACAGGTTAACATTTTTTGCTTTTTCCCCTTGCTAATTTGGAGTTGCTTTTGCATGCCGACTATAATTTTAGATTATAGTATGCCTCAGATTGCAAATTGTTGCCTGCTTTGCCACACAGTTTCCTTGTCCAATAAGCGGGCGATAATCTCACACCCTTTAAACCTATATAGTCGGCCCGCGCGGGGGGGTGGGGGCGATGGCTGAAGGCTTAGAAAGCGCTGTGAACTAAAACTTGTCATAATAGCCCACTCCAACTTAGTAAATGGCCATACTATCCAAGCGGCTGACCCCAAGAAATAGGCCTTTTGAACCTGCTCGTTGGCCCTTTGGTGTTTACTGCTCTCCAATTTGTATGTATAGCCCATTTAAAGTACTTACAGGCCGGGCTCTATTTCAATTTCACATGTGGCTTTGAGTTTTAATTCTTATTTTTATTTTAGTTTACGTAAAGTCCTTGCTTGATGGCTATAACTTTTATGCTTATATTTATTTTATACGAATGGTAACCTAACTAGATCTTATGATCTCAGGATCAAATGACGATCTCTTTTGTTAATTTCATTCTAGTAGCTCAATAAATCAATATGCCCTTTTTGTACTCTTTTAAGCTCGTTTCCTTAAGTTCTTATTAATGAAATATAAGGATATATAGTTACCCACCGTTTTACTTAAAAATTCGATGTACCAGGGTATAATATGGCAAAACCGTCTTTTTTTTATATAGATTAAGCAAAGAACACTTCTTGTAGTTAGCTCTCACCTACTACCACCAACCAAAACAAATTGGAAAGACAAAAGAACTGTTGGCCATGAGAGAAGCGCCCACAGAAGCCTCGTAATTGTGGATCATTAATTGAGACATTAATATTTCCAGAGGAGGAGTTGTTGCTTTGAACCCGTCAATTTAAAATGGTTGGTGAGGGCAGGTCGGTCGCAGGTTTCGGCTTCTCTCTCCTGTCGAAGTGTTTATTGACAGTTGTGATTAGTGAAAAATGAAAACGACGTATACTGTGAGTTGAGGCTACTATTAACAGTATCCAATATACTATCTATAGTATTAACTTAATTTTAAAAATTAGAATCTAAAACTAAAAATTCAAACTGGTGGATATGATCTACTACACTTACTATCTAGGAACTAATTTCAAAAGATTTCAACATCATTAACCCATGCATAATATGTCGTTAACATCAACGTTTTAGAATTTTCATAAAGTTGCTTAAGTTTTCACCTCTTGATATATGATTCAAAACACATTAAAATTCTTTGAAATTTTGTTGCTAGATAGTTTATGTGTAGTAGATCACATCCATCACTTTAGAGTTTCATTTTTAGGTTCCGAGTTTCAAGTGAATTGATAGTATATGTATATTGGATATCATCAATGTTTGGGTCAGAAATTATTTTCTTCATTATGATTGAATCTATTACAACTTCAGGCGTTACAATAAACTCAACAAAAAAGTTAGTCTTTTTAAAAGACTTTTACACAATGGAAATAACTGATTACAATCTCTTTCAAACAACACACAGATCCTATTTATTAGTCTCTGTTTGCGTGAGATTTTTGCCTGTGCCGGGGACGTTGATATCCGTGGACCGCCTACGGATCGGATCTGGTTGACAATGATTAATCAGAGCTACTACTTCACCAAGGAAGTATTCATTGAAGTACTAATATCGACCAAGCGAAATCAGTACTCTTCTCGAGATTAAGACCAAGCCTAATCTCAAGGAAAGGGGGGACGGGGCTTCAGATTTCGAACTCTCCCTCTTCATGCTGAGGAGCTTCGCCGAGATCAGCTAGCCTCCTCTGAAATTCCTGCTCCCTTGCTCTCCAACTCGGCAGCACCTCCTCGTCTTGATAATAATTCCCCCCATATAATGGAGGCCCTAGGCTTGTATTTATAGGGCACCGGATGGGGGTATTTGGATAAGAATGAATGATTTAATCCTATCTTCAGTTAATAATGACCTAACCATGTTTATGGATGATATTCAAGCAGTTGAGAAACCCAGAAACAAACAAATCCCGAGAAAACAATAAAACAACCATAAAAAACGCGTTTGAGGATCAAGACTGCGTGGCAGGTCCTGCTGACCCGCGGAGGATGTGGGTCAGTCGGAGCTGTCCCGCGATTGCGCGAGTCAGCCGTAGCTGACCCGCGGGGCCGCGGCTGTCCCGCGCTGGCGCGGGTCAGCTGCCGCTATCCTGCGTTGGCGTGGGAGATTTGGCCTTGGCTGAACTCTTTGGCACTTTGCGATTTTTCGGGACTTGTATTTTCTGTCGTTTTACGTATCTGGTCGTCCTGTTAACTTGTACGCTTCACTAACTTGCTTCACACGTTCGTTAGCTTCTTTACGGCACTTGAAGCTGAACGACAAATGCGACGGGCACTTAAAGCTGACCGACGAGCACGACGGGCACTTGGAGCTGACTGACAAGTCCGGCGGACACTTAGAACTGGCCGACAAGCCACGGGCCACTCGGATAATCTTTCTTGACTCAGATGATGACGTCCATCGTCTTCTCTTCATCTCGAGCTGCATGCGGACACCTATAGGCATTTTTAGATGTCTACAGATACCCCCTCCAAAGTATTTTAGACTTATTCTTTTATAGAGGAGTCTGGAATGCTTTGGATAAGATAAGCCTTGTTTTCAATCTTTTCAGTATTTTGTCGAGGAGATCAGATAGGACGTGTGAATGGTTTCAATTCTTAACTTCTTCAGTCTTCAATCTACTTAGTATTTTGTCGAATAGATAAAGTTCTTCCGGTATTGCGTTTATCGTCTGACCGTTATCGAAATCTTGAACTGAAGTCTATGTATAAGCATTTGAACTTAACTCTTGTCATTGAGTTGACATTGAACTGACCGTCTTCGTCAAGAATTCATGTCTGAATTGCAATTGAACTCTCTGGAATCATCCTTTAATCCAGAATTTTGCTTTAGCCTTATTTTGGCGAGATTATCGATGCGTTGACTGGCATCGACCTTTACTATAACGCGTTGACTGGCGTTAACATAGTTTATACTCGTACCTAGAATCTGCATAGTTTAAGCTCTTAAGGTGTTGGAGCATGGAGGTCCCAAATGTTGGGGCTGCAGGACCAACTGTTAACGCTGATTCATCTGCATGTATGGATTTTATCATGAAGTTGTTGGATCCTTAAGTCACGAGACCAACTAATGGAGATGGTGCATCAATGACTCTCATACTTATAGGATTTTTGGCAAACCCTCAGTCATCAACGGGTTTGGTGAGCTTTTACCGACTACCGTTTGAGTCGGGCTAGCATGCAGATTGTTTAAGTCCGTTCTGCATGTAACGTTGTGCTAAAAGAGTTAACTCTTTTAATACTATGATATTGAACATGTAGATTTCGTCTTTCTTACAGGAATAGACTACCCGGTAACGCGTATTAGGCGCTGACTTATCCCTTCTTAGGATTCAGGATAAAAGTCCCCAGACTTGGATTCTGGTATTTTTTTTCACTCGATGAAAGACTAAATCGGTAACGCGTGTTAGGCATTAACTTATCCCTACTTAGGCTTCAGGATAAAATTCCTCATGCGTGTAAGGCATGAATTATGGTGTTGGAAAGTAATGTCTTCTCTTGGGGCAAAGACAGACCTGATCATGAAGAGGAAGAATTTTATATTCTATCTCCAGTTGCAAAGGAAACTCAAAGTGGGAACCCCACTTCGAGGATCAAAAATTCAGATAACCCTAACCGTCGGAAGGTTTGACTACCCAACTTGAAGGTGAATTTCTCGTTTATCGAGAGGGGAAATCCAATTTTAGCCTAACTGTAGGAAGGTTTGACCAAGTGGGAGGCTTGAGACGACCCTAACTGTAGGAATATTTGGTCGCTTGATCTGAAAGTGGACTTCTTGTTCATGGAATGAATCGAGAGGAGATTTTGGTTGTGGTCCTAATTATAGGAAGGTTTGACAAGTGGGAGGTTTGAGACGATCTTAACTGTAGGAAGGTTTGATCGCTCGATTTGAAAGTGGACCTCTTGTTCTTAGAAGGAATCGAGAGGAGATTCTGGTTATGGCCCTAACTGTAGGAATGTTTGATCGAGTGGGAAGTTTGAGACGATCCTAACTGTAGGAAGGTTTGATCGCTTGATTTGAAAGTGGACCTCTCGCTCATGGAAAGAATCGAGAGGAGATTCTGGTTGTGGCCCTAACTATAGGAATGTTTGACCAAGTGGGAATGGGAATACAAATCACAGTGGGAGTGTTGACTTGTACAAATCACTCAGTAGGGGTTCTTAGTGTCAAGTGATAAGGACTTAACACGAAGGGGTTTAATAATTGTCAAATATTAGCAGACTAAAATTCTAATTATTATATCTGGACTCTAACAATAGGAGTGTTGAGTACACAGATACAGCGGGAGTTTGAGGGGATTAAACCAGAAAGAATTTTAGTGGATCCACCATCAATTAATTTGATCAGTGAGAGATTTTGTGGTGGAATATCATGAATCGTCAAACACCAGTAGGGTTTTTTGTGAGGGAAGATTGATCCAACAAAGTGATCAAATCTCGTCTCAGCAACAGAGTGCTTGAAAGTTGGTGAAATTGATCCCGACGATTGGATGCTTTTTACTCTTGGAAGCATTCAGAGTCCAAGCGGGAGTTTTTTATTCATCCCTTTTTTTTAGTGATCGGGTTATCCCTAAGAATATACCATATAGCATTCTTTTGAGAACTTCCCGTTACATGAATCATCCACTCCCAGCTTTATTTGTGAAACTGGGTCTATCATTGTACTCAGTTGCATGATCAGGTTATCCTTAAGAATATTATACGTAATATTCTCCAGAAATTTTCCATCAAGGGTGGGGAAATAGTTTAGACTCGTATACCCATTGGAGTGTGCATGGAGCAGTTTAACCTCATGTATTTGTTGGAGGATTGAGAAGCAGTTTATACTCGTATACTCTTCAGAGTGGCGAGAAATAGTTTATACTCGTATACTCTTCGGAGTGGTGAGAAACAGTTTATACTCGTATACTCTTCAGAGTGAGGCGTTCTCATTTGGCTTATTCCAGCATTATGACGTCGGCTTCAACTAAGACTTGCATGCGATTTTTGAGAGTGAAGCAAGCTTTGGTGGGATGAAGAATCCTCTTATGGTACACATAGTACTTTAGGTCTGAAGTATTATTAGCTTCCTCTTTATTTGTGATAGGTGGCAGCTTAATCTTGTTGTTTTCAAGAAGGGACTCAAAAATGGTCGGGACATCATCGTCCTTGAAGGAGTATTTTTTTGGAGTCTCGGATCCGAAGTCTTTTCTTATCTCCGGGGTTACTGCTGTGATGTCTGATTAACATCAACAGCTGGTGCAGGTGCCTTCTCCTTACCACGGAAAGCGATGTTTGATTTTGGAGGTTGGCCGCCGGTTGGCTACTTTCGGATTTCTTCCTTTTGAGAAAGCGTTCGGCCTACTCTCCGCGCACCTTCAACTCTTTCCAAGTCTTGGATGATGCTACTCCCATAACTTCCAAGATATCAATAGACATGTTGTTATGATAGCTTTGGAGGATGAAGTCCTCTGTGACTGAATCTCGGCAATTCATCGCCTTATTCCGGAAGTGATTGACGAAGTCATCGACCTTCTCTTCGTCTTTTTGTTTCTCCTCGAAGAGCATTCTGATTGATATCTTGGCGTCATCATCAAAGAAATTACTGAGAAATGAGCTCTCCATATCGTCCTAGCTGTTGATGCTTCCAGGCTTGAGACGGCGGTACCAATCGAAGGCAGCCTCATGAAGGGTGCCTACGAATGACCGAACCATTAAGGTTTCATTGCCAGAAATCATGCCTCAGTGGGACTTAAAGTAGATCAGATGTTGAGTGGGTGAGCCCTTCCCATCGAACGATGTGAAGTTGATCATGTTAAACTTCACCGGGTACAGGATCGACTCCCACTCTCTCGAGTAAGGACACAGAATACCTATCTTCTTCACCTCTTGAGTAGACATCAAAGCATTAATTTTGCTCTCGATATCTTTTATCTTTTTATCCTTGTCTGTATCATGCTTTGGACGATTTCTAAGAGGAACAACGCGGCCACCCTTAGTATTGTCATCTTCGGTAGGATCACCCCTAGTGTTGTTGTCTTCAATGGGGCCACCCCTAGTGTTCTGGTAAATGGGAGGGTTATCAACATTGAGATGTTCATCTACATCTGAATCATTACCTGCTTGGTTAGCAATGTTACGATGGCTGGATTCACCAAGTTGATTGGACAGAGTCCGAATTTGTTGGTTATGCTCTTCCTTCATCCACATCATGGCCATTTTCAATTCAAACCTGAAGTTCTCTTTTTTTCTTAGCCAAAGCATCCTCGATGATTTTGGCCATTTGCCTGGTGTTAATCATGAACACTTCCCGAGCTTGTCCAGGACTGGATACGGTAGAGTCTAAAGCGACTACAGAGTTGGCATTTGATGCTTCATCGTCCGAGGATAATCCTTTATTCATCCTCAGATAGTCCCTACGTCTAGTAGTCCTTGCGCGTAGCCGAGTTAAACGATACGATATGAGGGGGTCTGAACTAGAAGGTCGAGTCGACTTTCCCTTATCAGCCATGTTAATCGAGACAGCGGATTGTTTAGGTCCAACAGCTTCTAGCTGGAGTCGAGATATTAGTTAGGCTATTCCTGAATTAACTCTTCTTCCTGGTGAAAAGTCAGGGCTAGAACCACTTGAAACAATCAGAGACTTTTCCTTATTGACCATGTTGATGTTAACTTCGACCGATCTTCTTTTGTGAAAACACCTTGATTTGGGCATCGACGCTTTAGTGTAGATCATTTTAAATACCGAGACCCTCTATGGAGCGGTCATGGGGCAACTACACGCTGATAAAATTGTCCTAATAAGTTTCGCACACGGACAATGAGAGTCAGTCTCCCGGGTATCTCTCTTTCAAGATCTATTCGTAACCCCAGCCCGATAGTACAACTCATCGGCATAATTACCGAAGCAATCTATCTGTTGACCCTATAGTTTTGATGATGATTTGTCAAACAATTTATTACTAATATGTTCTCTAGTGTTTTGTGTTTATGTTTCTCTTTTCAGGTATTTCAACACACTTCAGTCAAGCGTTAAAGATTCAAGTTCATATGTGTGAATTTACCTAGGTATATGTTTAGTTTACTTACATATATTGTATGATTATATCTAAGCTTAATATATGTACACTTAACACGATTTTTGACGTTTTCTATCATATAAT
>BQKN01064278.1:88411-98446 GCA_022839385.1 Asparagus kiusianus
TTTGATTCACTGTTATCACACACACATATTTGAGCTTAATATTTTCATACTATATAGTGTGAGTTGTGGGGTGTGATTTAGTGAGTGTGAGCCTCATTGTATTCTCACTTGTTATTTGAGAACAAATTATTGTATTGAACTTTTATTTGTGAGAATCACTTGTAATACACTTGTACACCGAGAGAAGTGTGAGGAGAGAGAGACGGGGTCGAATCCAATAGGAGTGGCGTCGATTGACGAACCTAGGGGAGGTTGTAATCGAGCACTTGAGGAGGAGGACACGGGCTAGGTTCCTACACTTAGTGTGTAAAGTGTGATTGTGTAGTGTGAGAGTTTTCGGTGAACTTGTAAACCGAGTGTGTAGAAGTTCCGGCTTCCAAACCAGATTGTGATAGTAGATATCTTCTCGAGGTGAGGAGCGGGGACGTAGGTCGTGGGGACCGAACCTCGTGAACATATCGTGTGTTTGTGTTTTGCTTAGCGTACTTTCTTTTCATCATTTTTGTTCATATTCATATCATATTTCTTCTTGCAAGAACAAATTGATCAACATAATTTTTAATTAGCCATTAATTGGAATTAGATTAGCATAAGATCCTAATCACCCCCCTATGGTCTAACAATTGGTATCAGAGCTTGGTGCTCTTTGATTTAAGGTCTAACCGCCTTGAGTTAAAGATCCAAGTTATTGTATTTTGTCCTAATCTAATTTTAATTATATTGTGCCTCTTGCATTTCATCGTTATGGATATGAATGATTCATCTTGCTTAGGATATGCTATTAATATTGCTCCTCGTTTGGATATTTTTCCCTATGCTCAATGGCGTATTAGATTCAAACTTTTCGTTCAATCTAATCAATTTGATTTGTGGGAAATTATTGAGGATGGCTATGTTGTTCCCATTTCGAAAAAATCCAAATGGAGTGAGAATGATAAAAGATTGTTTAATATAAACAAGCTTTTGTTAGAATATTTGATTAACGCTTTTCACTCATCGTTTTCTAACAAATTTGCTAATTTTGATAGTGCTTACGCTTTATGGAAACTAATTGAAGCACATGAAGGGAAATTGGAGGCTATTCAACAAGCGTTGGAAAATCCCGCTTTGAGTTCTAAAGAAGCCCCATCTCCATGTACAATTCCACTAGGTGATAACCCTAGTGAGGTATGCGAGCTTGATAACGATAATATTATTACTTTTGATGAACTTGCTCTTGAGTTTGAAAAATTACATAATTGATATATTGATGTGAAGAGTAAGTATACAAATATGAAATCCATTCATGAAACACTAGCAACTAAGTTTAATTTTATTGCAAATGAAAATATAATTCTTAAAGCATGTATTGAAAATTTGAAAATTAAAAATGCTAGTTTGCTTCATGAAAAACGTGATGCTATGTTAGAAGTGGATAAGTTAAAATCTATGATGAGTAATCTTGTTTATCCTACTTCTAGTAGCAATGCTTGTATGCACAATGATGAGTTGAATCAAATGAGAAAACGAATATCTACCTTAAATTCAACACTAAACACTTGTATTGCTAATAATAAAAAGCTTATGGACTTATGTGCAAACTTCAATGTTAATACTTCTAAGAAATCCATTCACTATGCACATATGTATGACAAAATTCACAAGTGCTCTATTTGCGGTCTTAAAGGCCATTTAGCTCAATTTTGTTATAATGCACCAAAAATTGATAAGCCTATTCATGATTGTGCATCCCATCAAGCTTCTTCATCACATACGCATGTACACACACATAGTATAAATCATAAACATGCTCATGTGTATAAATATGATTATTATGGTCGTTTTGGTCATTTGACCATGTTTTGTTTCGATTTGAAAAGAAATTCTCGTTTGCAAAATAATTACAAAGAAAAATCTATTTTTGCAAATAAACCACGTGCATTCCATTTTGGTCAACGCAAACCATTCAAACCTCTACATTGCACAAATTGCAATCGTATGGGTCATGTAGTTTACAATTTTTGCTTTGATTGTATCGGTGCACAAAATACTCCCAAGCAGGTTCATAACCCTAGGGCCTTGAATTTAAATGATAGGGGTCATGTCCCAAGTTCTAGTGGTACCAAAATAATTTGGGTACCAAAATGATTTCTATATCATTTCTTGTGTGTATATTGTTTTGTTTTTGTCATTATTTTTGAATATTTGATTTTTGAGTTTTAATGACAAATTATATTCCTTTGTTAAAATAAATTATTTATATGTTTTTAATAGACAAAATCATTTATATATATTTTATAAAACATCTGGTATGTTATAAAACAAATCTTTTAAAGGTTTAAATTGAAAATTCCTCAAAAATCAAGTTTTTACATTAACTGTCAATTTTGCTTTTTCGCGGTCGACCAACCCGGTCGACCGACGATGTCTCTGTAATTGTTTCGGTCGATCGTGTCGGTCGACCAACAGGAAATTACTACAGCAGCTTTGTGTTTTTATCGGGTTTCGGTTTTTGTTACTGGGTATCTGTTTTGGACCCTAACTCTTAATCACCGTTGAATTCTTTATCCACTCAATCCCAGCCGTTGTTCCTTCTCTCAAAACATCCAACTTCTCTTCTTCCTCCCAATTCAAGTCGCAGAGCTAGGGTTAAAAATTCCAACTCTCTTCTTCGGTCGCCCGATTTGTTCAACTGCCGCTCCTCTCTGTCGATTTCCATCAGAATTTGTGGGTAAATTCTTCCTTTATCTTTTGATTCCTGCATTCTTATGTTCATATTCTTAATCTAGGGTTTCTATTTTAGGAAAGTTTTTAAATTTGCTCAAAATTTCTTTTTTCTACAAGGGTTTTTTTTTCAAAATCATATCTCATAATTGATCATAAACCCTAATCTATCATGCCTCCTAAGCCTCCCAAAAAGAAATCAAAACCAGAGTCTAGTTCCTCCTCTATAAAAGCTTCACGTTATGAGGATTATCTACTTTTTAAATCTCTTGTTAGGAAATACAGGGAACTGTGTAAACTGAAAATCATTCCAACTAGATATATCATATATCCTCAGTTATTCATGTATAACACTGAGTCTATCCTTCACAATGTTGGGTTAGATAGATTGCTAGATGAGGGACATAAAGTTCCTTATTATCCATTTCTTGTTTATCTGTTTTGTGTGAACCTGTCCACAACATCCTCTGTTGATGGTAGTCTTACCATTACCTCATCAGTTAAAAATGTTAAAATAACCTTCTCTGCCAACGAACTTGCGGGGATTCTTAATATCCTAACAGGTGACGTTGCTCTCATGTCTGTTGAACTTGGTGATCCAAATGTTAACCAACTCATGTTTAAGCCCGGTTGCTCTTATCCCATGAACAACAATTCTCTCAATCCTAATGCAAAACTCATTGCTAGAATCGTTGCTCAAAACTTAATTCCTAAAACCGGTAGCTTTGATCATTTTGCTTCTGATAAGATTAATGCTGTTTATGCCATTTTTGCCAAAATCAAAGTAGATTGGGTAACTGTGTTTCTAAACAATATGGCGTCAAAGCATACAAAATTCCTACCTTTTGGATCCTTTCTCACCCTCATCTTTCAACACTTCAATGTTGACCTTACCAATGAACCCAAGATTGAATCTAAGAAGGACTTCTTTGATAAGGTTTCCCTTTCTAGAATGCAGATGTCCATTTCTGATTCCACTCCTTCATCATCTTCTCGCTCCCGTTCTAGAGCCTCTACCTCATCCTCTTCTGACATTTGTGACCGTCTGGACCGTCTTGAGACTCAGTTCTCAAACGTTCAGAAGCAGGTCTCAACTATCCAAATGGATGTTAGGACAATTCTTTCATATCAGCGTCACTCTCTAGGGGTTCCAAATCCCCCTTCTAGTTCTGAGTCTGATTCTGAGGAGGGCCCTGCTGATGGATCAGGATCTTCATATGGTGATGGTAATGGTGATGGTGATAGCGACGGTGGTGGTGGTGATGACTGATCTTGATGGTTGATTGGAGTTCTTTTATGTGATTTTCATGTTCTGATGCTATGGGTTGTAAGACTTGATAACTATATTTTTTTTGTTTTGTTTGAGTGTAATAACTCTATATCAGTATGGATTTATGTGACCTTTTATGTCTGATTTATGTGACCGTGTATGTTTTGTGGATGTCTTGTGGAACAAACTATATTTATGCACATCTATGATGTTTCAAAATGCTTAAATGATGATCTGTGATTTATTGTGTTTAGTTCATTTTTTTTTTATGATCAATGCCAAGTTGAAACAATATTCATATTTTGGTGTGTGGAAAATAATTTGATGGTAATGAGCTCGTTGTTTCATGTACTGTCTATGATTGTTTAGCTCCTTTACATACTCTTTAGTGTAATTTATTCTATTTTACAGGGGGAGCTTTTGGTATTTTTTATCTGTGCTCATAAGCAGGGGGAGTATTGCTCCTATCTTTTATTTTTCCCTTTTTGATGTTGTCAAAGGGGGAGAAAAATCCACATATAACTCATATAGCTCATATATTTATTCATATATGGTTTATGTGCTCATTCATGTATGATTTATCTATGATTGGCTTATATGTGGGTTATCAGTTTATAATTCATGTATAAATTGTTTGCCATCATCAAAAAGGGGGAGATTGTTGACCCTATAGTTTTGATGATGATTTGTCAAACAATTTATTACTAATATGTTCTCTAGTGTTTTGTGTTTATGTTTCTCTTTTCAGGTATTTCAACACACTTCAGTCAAGCGTTAAAGATTCAAGTTCATATGTGTGAATTTACCTAGGTATATGTTTAGTTTACTTACATATACTGTATGATTATATCTAAGCTCAATATATGTACACTTAACACGATTTTTGACGTTTTCTATCATATAATTGATTTTTCATCAAACGTTGTTACAATAACTTTTCTCTCATGTTTACAGCTCTTTAATACTTCATTGTATACATATAATGTATGCATAATATACACATACATATTTACAAGCCTTATGTTAATTTTCGTATTCACAAAAACAGGTTTTCTGAACACTTTTCAAAAACAGGGAGTTTTCACAAACGAAAATTGATTTTCCAGAAATTCCTTTTCAAACATGTTTATTTTATCATTTAGAAACTTTCCCCAAAGTTTCATTATTTTTGGATGTGATTTGATATTTTTTGTGCATTTTTTAAAATGGCCCAAAACCTGTCATATGCCATATGTCAGACTTCGGTCGACCGATCCGGTCGACCGCCAGTTGTTTTCTGAGCTCATGATCGCGGTCGACCGATAGAATCTCCGGTCGACCGATAGAATTTCTGGTCGACCGAAATCTCCGTCGGTCGACCGCCAGCGTTAAACCCTGATTATCATGAGTTTTTGAGCTTAGCAGTCGACCGGACCGGTCGACCGCTGAGTTGTCAAAACCTTTACAACGGCTAGTTTTTCTATTTGTTTTCAAACCGGTTTTTTGGTCTTTTCCTTAGTTTTTACTGTTGTATTGGGGTGCTATATATAGCCCATTGCTGATCTTTCTTTATATAATCCAAGAAATCCAAGTTTGTGTTTAACAAAATTCCTAAGTGTGTTTAAGAGCTGTTTAAGGTTGATTTCACCAATCTGTTTTCAAGAAAAGTTTTTCTTCAACAAGAAGTGGCCTTCAAATCCCACTGGGATCATCCTCTCCTGTTCTTCTTGCTTGAGAAGTTTTCTAAACTCTTATATAGCTTGTTATTTCACTTTCATTTCAGTTAGCTATATTTATTTAGTTTGATTCACTGTTATCACACACACATATTTGAGCTTAATATTTTCAAACTATATAGTGTGAGTTGTGGGGTGTGATTTAGTGAGTGTGAGCCTCATTGTGTTCTCACTTGTTATTTGAGAACAAATTATTGTATTGAACATTTATTTGTGAGAATCACTTGTAATACACTTGTACACCGAGAGAAGTGTGAGGAGAGAGAGACGGGGTCGAATCCAATAGGAGTGGCGTCGATTGACGAACCTAGGGAGAGGTTGTAATCGAGCACTTGAGGAGGAGGACACGGGCTAGGTTCCTACACTTAGTGTGTAAAGTGTGATTGTTGAGTGATTGTGTAGTGTGAGAGTTTTCGGTGAACTTGTAAACCGAGTGTGTAGAAGTTCCGGCTTCCAAACCGGATTGTGATAGTGGATATCTCCTCGAGGTGAGGAGCGGGGACGTAGGTCGTGGGGACCGAATCTCGTGAACATACCGTGTGTTTGTGTTTTGCTTAGCGGACTTTCTTTTCATCATTTTTGTTCATATTCATATCATATTTCTTCTTGCAAGAACAAATTGATCAACATAATTTTTAATTAGCCATTAATTGGAATTAGATTAGCATAAGACCCTAATCACCCCCCCTCTAGGGTCTAACACTATCATGTGTTGGCACGACTTCCCAGGCATAACATCGTTGTCGTCAAAAGAAAATGTTTCCTTCTGGGGATTCGACGTCTTGTTAGCGCTCTCAAGAGTAGCATGTTTTGAGCTACGCCTTCGTGAGCACGGGACCTCAATAGGCTCTTGGACTTAGACACACGGTCCGAGGTGGTCAGTTATAGGGGGTTTTTCCATTACGAGAAGGCTCAAACTTGTTACAAGGGCGAGTGCGACCCCCAGCTCTATGAGTTGCTCGGGGTTCATTCACCGTGCCTAAGCGTTTTTTATTAGAACTCTACTTTGATCCTCGTGCAAAGGGCCTAGGCGTTCCGCCATCATCATTTTAAATCGGGAAAAGTTCGTGTTGTTGTGGGACTTCACCAAAGGTATGGGATCAGTCGGAACAGGAGCGGAATTCACCGGAGTCAGAAAAACAGGTGCAGGACACCTCCTGGCTCGACCTAGGCACGAGTCAGCTTGGGGTGACCTGCCACAGGCCGGGTTACCTTGGGGTGACTCTCCAATGGCCAGGTCACCTGTGGGTGACCCGCAAGTTGCTAGGTCACCTCTAGGTGACCCGTAAGCACCGGGTCACCTCTAGGTGACCCACTGGTGGCCGAGTCACCTCTAGGTGACCCGTTGTTGTTCGGGTCACCTTGGTGTGACCCACGCTTTGCGGTCTTTTTGGCCATTATTTTGGACTTTGGCTTCCAAGTTTGATGCAGTCTTGGTTGTTTCTTGGTTATGTTCTTCTTCTGCATCTTTTGTGTCTTTTGCGCAAGAATTCACACATGCACAAGCAGTGCCAGGCGTTTCTGGATGCGTTCCTCAAGAGTTGAATGGGTCCTTTTAACTTGGATCCATTCACTTATTGATGATTTGGAGGAGGGGGCGTTTGCTCACTGCTAGACCACTTGACGTCTTCTGGGTTTCAAATCTGCATCGTAGCAGATCCCGTCAAAAGGTTCCAAACCCTTAGCGAATTGGCACGTGAGGCATTGGCGTTGCCTTTGGCTTGCCCTCTTTGATAAGGTTAGCGCGCCTTCAGTTCTCAACTCCTTAATTGAGGAGGAGTTCAGATCTGCAGATCCAGCTTTATTAGACGCTGGAGGGGCGTTGTGAGATGTAGTTGCAGCACCAACGGGGGCATTAATCTTCCTGTGCTTGTAAGGTGTGGAGGATCTGGAGGAGGAAGACGACAGATACTTCTCGAACTCAGCTTGGTCGAACTCGTACTCGACCTCTACATCAACCGGGATCCGGATTCGAGGTTACGACACATCGACCTTCGCAGAAAGGCTGTTGGTTCCTACTGTGGTCGCCAGCGTGTTTGGGTCAGATATTGTTTTCTTCATTATGATTGAATCTATTACAACTTCAGGCGTTATAATAAACTCAACAAAAAGTTAGTCTTTTTATAAGACTTTTACACAATGGAAATAACTGATTACAATCTCTTTCAAACAACACACAGATCCTATTTATTAGTCTCTGTTTGCGTGTGATCTTTGCCTGTACCGAGGACATTGATATCCGTGGATAGCCTACGGATCGGATCCGGTTGACAGAATGATTAATCAGAGCTCTTACTTCACCAAGGAAGTATTCGGTGAAGTACTAATATCGACCAAGCGAAATCAGTACTCTTCTCGAGATTAAGACCAAGCCTAATATCAAGGAAAGGAGGGGACGGGGCTTCAGAGCTCTCGAACTCTCCCTCTTTATACTGAAAAACTTCGTCGAGATCAGCTAGCCTCCTCTGAAATTCGTGCTCCCTTGCTCTCCAACTCGGCAGTACCTCCTCGTCTTGATAATAATTCCCCCCATAGAATGGAGGCCCTAGGCTTGTATTTATAAGGCACCGGATGAGGGTATTTGAATAAGAATGAATAATTTGACCCTATCTTCAGTTAATAACGGCCTAACCACGTTTATGGATGATATTCAAGCAGTTGAGACACTTAGGAACAAACAAATCCCGAGAAAACAGCAAAAAAAAAACCATAAAAACGCGTTTGAGGATCAAGACTGCGCGGTAGGTCGTGCTGACCTGCGGAGGATGCGGGTCAGCCGAAGCTATCCCGTGTTGGCGCGAGTCAGCCGTGGCTGACCCACGTTGGCGCGGGTCAGCTGCCGCTGTCCTGCGTTGGCGCGAGAGATTTGGCCTTGGTTGAACTCTTTGGCACTTTGCGATTTTCCTGGACTTATATTTTCTATCGTTTTACGTATCTGATCGTTCTGTTGACTTGTACGCTTCGCTAACTTGCTTCAAGTGCTCGTTAGCTTCTTTACGGCATTTGAAGCTGAACGACAAACGCGGCGGGCACTTGGAGCTGACCGACAAGCCCGGTAGGCACTTGGAGCTGACTGACAAGTGCGGCGGACACTTGGAACTGGCCGACATGCCGCGGGCCACTCAGATAATCCTTCTTGACTCGGATGATGACGTTCATCGTTTTCTCTTCATCTCGAGCTGCGTGCGGACACCTATAGGTACGCCTACAATCAATAGTAGTCTAGCTCAACTAACTAGATATATGATAAACACTTAATTCTGAAATAAATCATTGCCAAAATTTTGATGCGAGGCTCGGATCCCAATTTGGCTTGAAAATCACTGAAACACCGCGAACTTAGGCGGATAGACCTTTTATCGTCATAAGCTGTTACTTAGAACATCAGTTTATCTAATCTAATTTAAATAATTCTATTGTTAATCTCAATTCAAGAATGTTGGATTCATGGACAATTTTTCTAATCGTACTCGATAATTAAAAAATAACACCCCTAAATCTTAGTTTCACAAAACTTTTTAAACTTCGGATGGTTTTTCACACATACCCCCTTAACTTTGTTATCTCACAAATCTCTCCTAGGCTTTGGGGTGTCTTTCAAAACTCTTTTGAATTTTGAACATTTAATTTCTTATCGGAGCCTTCTACATGTATTTCACAAATAAATAAAATCTCCTTTAGATATTTTGTCTATACAAGACAAATGTCAGAAATTTACATTTTTTTCTCTCTCAAAAAAAGTTTAATTATTTGCAAATTATAGGTAGAATTTGATGAGAAAAGATTAAATTTTAGAGGCATTTGTGAAACACCTCGATGTACAGGGGGTTATTTGATAAACAAAGTTGACCAAGGTTATGTAAAAAGCTCCCAAAGTCGAAAAGTATGTGAAATTAACTCCTAACCATTGCCGTTATTCACTACAGCCTAGCTGCTACCAGAACTCCACGATTTCACTTCAAATTTTGAATTATTTTCATTTATATTTGAGAGTGTAACTCAAACTGATCAATTATATCAAGAATAGTTATTATATTTCGTGAATTATCATTCTTTTTTACTGCGAATGGGCAATATTGTCTGCTACTTGACAAACGATAAAGAGAAGTATTAGATCTCATCCACCAGAGTCTATCAGAATGCTTGGATGGATTTGTTCTATACTCAAGTATTTAGGGTTTAAATATTCTATGAGTTTTCTTGAAATTAAAATGGATTTGAGATTCCTCATTCTCAGAGGTTTTCTTCAAAAAAAAATTAGTCTTCTTAATTGTGTGAGGGCTTGAACTCGAAGTCTTCCCGAGTGTGGGAGTTCCGTAACCAAGTTTCTCTGCTGTGTGTGTGTGT
>BQKN01064278.1:107186-145551 GCA_022839385.1 Asparagus kiusianus
GGGGGGGGGGGGGGGGGGGGATTGTATTTTTTTTTCTTCACAAAACTTTTGTACCACTTTTATCAAGCATAAATTTTATGTTTGGTAGTGATGTGGCATATCCCCCTCCACTCATTGAAATAGGGGGATCACATTCACATGGGTTGAGGAGTGCATTGGGATATGCAACCATTTGAATGAATGAAGAGGAGTGTGACACCTCACTACCAAACATAACTTTTTATGCTTAGTACCAAACATACTCATTTCTCTCTTGGGAGTCCCATGTCATGGGTCTCAACTCGGGAGTCCCAGCCCTATGTCCACAAAACACTTTTTCTCTTGATTCCACCTACTAATATTAGGGGTGGAAATGAACCAAATAATTAACAAATAGTTCGATAATTGTCCGAGTAACTATTCGATCATATTCGATTCGGTAGTTCATTTACCACTAAACAAATATTTTTTAGTATTCGAGTTCACTAATGAATAGAATTTAACCAGATGTATATTCGATTCGTTTGTCTATCAAATATTCGTTTAAAATTTGATCACTTATTATTTGTATTATTGCACATATGATGTCATATTTTTAACCTATTCACCATTTATACTTAAGTTTTATGTTTTGATTTTAAGACTTAAATAATCTTAAATCTATTTTCTAATGAAAATTTTGATTTAAATATACATGCATTATATATTATAAAGGAATAATTTTTATTTATGAACTTAAATACCATTTGAAAATCAAATTCTTTAGCGGAAATAAGAAAACTTTGATTATTCGAAAAGTATTCGTGAATATTCATGAATATTTATCAAATACCAAGTATTTGAGTTCGAATTCGAAAAACTCCATATATGAATATTAGAGTATGCATTCGAATTCGATAATTTTAAACAAATACAAATACGAACACCTTAGTATTCGATTTGATTCGATCATTTACCACCCCTAACTAATATAATAAAGTCATGATGCAAAGGGGGGAAAGAAACAATCCATGTCATGGGTCTCAACTCGGAGTCCCAGCCCTATGTCCACAAAACACTTTTCCTCTTGATTCCACCTAACATAAAGCCCCACGTATACTCAGCATTCGTGGCCACTTGATTAATCAATATAACAATTTTAGAAATTCCATCGACACATAACAATTTTACTCTCACCTACTCCTCCAACCACCCTTTTGTTGACTCATTATATATATCCCACCCCCTCCCCCTCCCCCTCCTCACTTTTCTCTCTCCTCAATGGATCTCTCTCCTCTCTCAATTTGCGTAGCCACCTTAGCTCTCCTAACCTCTCTCTACATCTTCAAACGCTTGAGAGTAAGATTACCACCCGGCCCGAGGCCTTGGCCCGTTGTTGGAAACCTCTACCAAATAAAGCCCGTCAGGTTCCGATGCTTCGCTGAATGGGCCGAAAGTTACGGCCCAATTATGTCGGTTTGGTTCGGCACGACTCTGAACGTCGTCGTGTCCAGCTCTGATTTGGCCAGAGAGGTGCTAAAGGAGAAGGACCAGGCCTTAGCTGCCCGACACAGGAACCGGGCCTCGGCCCGGTTCAGTAGGAATGGACAGGATCTCATTTGGGCGGATTATGGGCCTCATTATGTGAAAGTGAGGAAAGTGTGTACTTTGGAGCTATTTTCGCCTAAGAGGCTTGAGGCTTTGAGGCCCATTAGGGAGGACGAGGTCACTGCTATGGTTCAGTCTATATTTAACGATTGCACCCGATCAGGTAATTTTTTTGGAATAAATGTTTTTTCCCCCAGACATACCCATAGAGTTAGCGATTTGATTCATAGATTGTTCTCCTAAAGTTGCTGATTGCATTGATCTGATGTGATAAAAAAAATCATATTTTGCACCGATAATGATTGGACCCATATTATATACTTATGTACTGATTGAAAATGTATAGCGTCACGCATGTAGATATCTTAGAGGGCCCTTTATAAGATTATTGCAACTTTTTGACTACTTGCTGAGTAGAATAAATGAGAACTTTTTAATAATGACGCTCCACGCAACTTTTGGCAATTTACATGGCAAGATTTTCCGTTTTGAGTAAGCATATAACATTATTTGATTAAACAAGGTGATAATATTTTAATCTACAAATTGCGGGGAAAAACTTAGTACTGGTCTACTTGAGCACAAATTAATTTTTTTTGGCAATGACTGTGGATGGAACCACCCAACCCGAGGGAGTTTAAGCTAAATTTGAGCATTTTAATTCTTTGATCCTTTAATTCAACATTAATGATTTGGACAACCTTGCTGTTTTCAAGCGTCACCTAACGTTTACCTAAAACAAATTTGAAAGGAAACCTTACCTAATACCGAACACCAACTTCAACATTAAGTAAGATTGAAGCTGAAGGAATCATATTTGTGTAGTTGAGTAGGTTGACCTTTCAAAAAGCTAACACCACTTGGTGAATAGACCAAAGATGATGATTGGAATTTGTACAGGGGGAATAAAAGAAGAGTGGAATTTTGATTGTATTTTTTTAAGCCACACAATAATTGTGAGGGGACCATAGATGGCCTTCTCAAGCTAAGTGCCTCAGAATGCGACTTTTTTAACATTTTCACAAATCAGAGATAAGTTCAGGTTTGAAAATTTTTGGTGAGAGACTCAGAATGAAGCTTGCAAATTCAATTTTGCTCACTAATAGTTAAGTCGAAGAAAAATGAAAAATTTCTTTCAAACTTTACACAACTAATAGTCAGGTTTTGCAGCAAACTCCAAAGTAACATGAACACATTTCGTGTACCCGATTATTTGTTGTCTGACAAACTTCCAAAAGAATCAGGTTATCTTAGGGTATGTTTGTTTTGTCAGTGCCTAATTCTAGTGTAAAATTTCTACACTAAGCGAGCAGCAAGCGTAGGCAAGAGTGTCCATAGGGGTGGGGTGCACGGGATAGCTAGCGGAGCCTGAAAACGAAACGCCGAGGAAAGTTCATTGTGTTGTTGAATTTTGCTTCCACGAAACTAAAATCTGAAGAATTACAAAAAACAGGAAGGAACCAACAGACAGACTGGCGGTCGACCGCCGCGGTCGACCGCCGACGTGCACACAGACCTACTGGGATTCGGAGTTGATGGCGGTCGACCGCCGCGGTCGACCGTGGATGACTGTAATGGATTTTCTCTCGGGTTTTGGTGTTCGGTCGACCGTCGCGGTCGACCGCGAGACCTGCGCGGTCGACCGCCGCGGTCGACCGCCGAAGCGGTTATGACAGGGTTTAGTTTCCAGACCTGTTTCATTTTGGATTTGTATAAATACCCTTTAGGTGTTTTTAGGGTATGCAAGGCAGGAGTTTTGAGCAGATTGTGAGGGTTTTCTTTGGGCTTCTATTCTAGGAGCAATTGGAGAGATTAAGAGTGAGTTGTTGAGGGTTTTTGGTGAGAGATTGTAACCCTAGTTTGTTCCTCTTGATTTCTATTAGTAAAAACTCCCCTCTCCTTGCCCCGTGGACGTTGGCATCTTGCCGAACCACGTAAAACTGGTGTTTGATTATTTGTGTTATTGATTTTAGTTAGTTCTTTATCTTTCTCGGTGATTGGATTGGTTTCTCGAGGCACAACAATTAGTATCAGAGCTTCGGGCAATGCTTGGGTTTTTTAGAGGTATAGATCAGTTGGGAAGTTCATCTAGAGCTTCGATTGGTGATAAAGATTGGATCGTTGTGGTAAAGCTTCTATCTTTTTCAAGTTGGATCTATTTCCTATTTGTTCCGTAATTGTTTATTAGGTGCTTTGAGATATATAACTGAAAAAGATAAAAGTGAGGAGGGTTCTTCTAGTATGAAGGCCGTCCAAAGTTTGAATATACATTCTATGAAAATAGATATGGAAAAGTTTAACGGCACAAATAATTTTGGACTTTGGCGATGCGAAGTCATGGATGCGCTAAATGCGCAAAATTTGGAAGATATATTGGAGTTGGATGGGAAATCGGCCGACGTTGATGAAAAAGTTTGGAATAAAATAAATAGAACGACGTGTGGTGTGATTAGGTCTTGCCTTACCCAAGATCTAAAATATGATGTGATGAATAAAACTTCGGCAAAAAAGATTTGGGAGGTCCTAGAGGGCAAATATTTGACGAAGAGCGTCGAAAATCGTTTGTATTTGAAAAGGAGACTTTATCGCTTCCAATTGAAGAAGGGGACGTCCATTAGTGATCACATGAACTACTACACGAAGCTACTTGCAGATTTGGCGAATGTAGATGTTATAGTTGAAGATGAAGACAAGGCATTGTTGTTATTGAGTTTCTTGCCCGACGAGGAATATGAGACCTTCGTCCTCACTCTTATTAATGGGAAGGCATCTCTTTCGTATAGTGAGGTCACCGCAGCCCTTGTAAACTATCAACTTCGAAAGAAGGACAAGGAGACTACCATCGAGCCGGTTGCGGGGGCATTAGTTGCAAGAGCTAGAAGTCCAAACCGTGGTAGAAGGTCGCAGTCTAGAGGGGGGCATCCTGCAGTTGGTAGGAATCAATGTGTCTTTTATAGAGAGGATGGACATTAAAAAGCCGAATGTCCAAAATTGCAAACCGTGAAGAATAAAGGGAAAGCTATTCAAGCTTCAGAGGTGAATGTTGCCAATGCTAGTGGCGATGCTTCAGATTCAGATTCTTTGAGCTATCCGTGCCCATCTCTTCCGTCAGTTGATATTGCCGACTCCACCGAGTGGATGTTGGATTCTGGTGCTACTTACCACATATGCTCTAGAAGGGATTGGTTCTTCAGCTTTCAGGAGTTAGAAACAGGGGATGATGTTCTCATGGTAATGATCACAGGTACCCTATTGGTGGTATTAGTACCATTCAGATTCGAATGAGTGACGGGATGATCCGGGAGTTGGCTGATGTGAGGTTCGTTCCTCAACTGAGGAAGAATATCATTTCACTTGGGGTATTGTAGGCATCAGGCTATAGGGTGACCTTGGCGGATTCTCACTTGAAGGTCACATCGGGGTCCATGATTGTGATGAAGGGCGTCAGACGGAGTAACTTGTATTATCTGCTTGGGAGCATGGTAGTTGATAGGGCGCTGACTACTTCTATGGTTAGACTGTGGCATTGTTTGGTGCTGGGATATATTGTTGGCTATACCGTGCACAGATTGTTGAGGAGTGCTATGACCTGCAGACTGAAGTCATGTGAGCATATTGGGATGAGCGAGAAGACCGAGGTGAAGTTCAGCACTTCTATCCATCGATCGATGGGTGTTATTAGAGGTGTTCAGTCAGGCATTAGGGGGCTTTCCGATGAGGCATCATCGGGAGGTAATCGTTATTTTGTTTCCTATGTTAGGGATTGTACTAGGCATATTTGGGTTGTAACCAAGTCCCGTTGGTATAAAGCCCTAGTAGTCCGTAACAGTTGGAGGAGGTGTATGGGCAGAAAGGTTACCAGTCGTACTTGTTCTAGTAGGGGTCCTTTCTTGCATTGGTGCGAGCTCATGGCAGTTGGAGACACTTCAGAGGAGAGGAGACAATGAGGCGACGTAATGAGATGGCGGATTTAGTGGGCCGTTCTTTTCTGGAGGAGGATCAGTATGGTTGTCGAGCAGTGGATCTGGTATTCAGGCTTCGACAATTTTGGGTCATCTTATGAGGTTGCCGACTGCTGCGTATAGAGTTGTTAGATCTGGTGGAGCTGTTTTAGATTTTGGTTGGCGTCGGATATTGGGCTACCCAGTACTTGGTCACATCGTGGATGTAAGATTGGATCCGATTACGTATTTAGGATTCAGAGGCTCGTTCGGCTATCAGTGGGGAGCTTCTGAGTTTGGTCTGAACAGGTTTGTCACTTTGGACTCTCGGCAGGTGGAGAGTATTGATCAGGTCAGAGGGATATCGTAACGGGTGGAGGGTGATGCTACTCCACATTGGGTGGGGATTTTCCCACATACTCCAGGTCATTCTGCATTGGTTGGGATTCCAGCTGAGGTGGCACAATGTGAGAGTCATTTATTTATGGGTGCAAATGATGAGGTGGTTAATTTGGATGCAGCTGGTGGATATGTTTTGGATACGACTATTGTTTCATTTCAGGTGGAGGTGTTGGACTGTTTTCAGATTGGGGTCGTTGATGATGCTATCAGCCGCAGTTTGGATTGAGGGCCTTTGGAGGCCATTGGGCGAACTACATGAAGGCTTGATTCCTTGGACAAGAGGATACGTAGGCAGTCTTTATGATGCAACCGTTTGGTGAGCGACATCGACATTTGGGGTGAGTGTTTGCACTCCCATTTGGGTCTTAGAAAATGAGGCATTTGGTGTAGTCGGTGTAGGCTAAGTTAATTGGTGAGTAGACACAGTTGGTTTTGGGGTTGAGTGTTCGCACTCCCGTTTGGGTCTCGATGTGTTGTGGATGGGGTCCGTTGTCATGAGTCCGTTGCTATGGCGTACTGGATGCAGCAGTTGAGGCATTTGTTTGATCAGTGTCGGCTCAGTTTTGGTGGAAACATTCGTCGAGGTGGAGAATTAAAGAATTACAGAAAACATGAAGGAACCAGCAGATAGACTGGCGGTCGATCGCCGACGTGCACACAGACCTACTAGGATTCGGAGTTGATGGCGGTCGACTGCCGCGGTCGACCGTGGATGACTGTAATGGATTTTCTCTCGGGTTTTGGGGTTCGGTCGACCGTCGCGGTCGACCACGAGACCTGCGCGGTCGACTGCCGTAGTCGACTGCCAAAACGGTTATGACAGGGTTCAGTTTCCAGACCCATTTCGTTTTGGATTTGTATAAATACCTTTTACGTGTTTTTAGGGTATGCAAGGCAGGAGTTTTGAGCAGATTGTAAGGGTTTTCTTTGGGCTTCTATTCTAGGAGCAATTGGAGAGATTAAGAGTGAGTTGTTGAGGGTTTTTGGTGAGAGATTGTAACCCTAGTTTGTTCCTCTTGATTTTTAATAGTAAAAACTCCCCCCTCCTTGCCCCGTGGACATAGGCATCTCGCCGAACCACGTAAAACTGGTGTTTGATTGTTTGTGCTATTGATTTTGATTGGTTCTTTATCTTTCTCTGCGATTGGATTGGTTTCTCGAGGCACAACAAAATCCAGTGTCAGAATTCCTTTCCTCTCACGGGAATTTGTAGATAGAAAGTGAAAAGTGTGCCTGACTTCCAACTTTCCATCTAACAAATAGAAAACCAAAAATTCGGAAAGTTTTGGAGTTCAAAGAACTCTGATTTTTAGAACTGTATTTTTGTGTCCAAATAGCTTGAGTGTGACTGGCTTATTTTGGTGTGTTTTTGTGTGTACGGGCATGCATTTGCAAACTACGACACATGATGTTACATGTATATGTTTTATTTTAGACTTCTTTGGTTGTTCCATGAGGTTTTCAGCATTGTACTACTAATGAGCTAAAATTCATTTTGCATATGAATATTGGAGTTATGTCACTGTCAATTCTTTTGTGTTGTTAGAACATCATCTAACTTTTAGGACTTAAATTGGTGCATTCATCCAACTTAAGGTATTATTACTATATTTGTTAGGTTTTCCTCTTTTTAAGTTATGGATTTCCTTATTTAAAAATGAAACTTTAACTTGACATAAAAAAGAAATTGGGCAAGATCATAGCATATTGAGTAAACTTTTTCCACATGGGATGCTGCCATGTAAATCATATAATCACAGAATATTGACGAAAGGTAATTGTTGATCGACTACTTTCCATACCAACATGAATGCATATATAGATATTATTATAATTTTGCAAATTATCAAAAGGTTGCTCTTTTTTAGTTATCTATATATTTCAAAATCATGTCGATGTTGCATTCAGGTACTTTTTAAGTGGTAGTTCTGAGAACTAAATTTGGTAATGATATAATGTACCAAACTAACAATCTATTTAACGCAATTAGGCTGAATTTGAGCATTTTAATTCTTCGGCATTTCATTTTAATGTCCACTTGATGCTTTGACCCGGACAAATAATTTGTACAACTTTGTTATTTTCAAGCTCACCTAACACTTACTGAAAAGAAAGTGTAAAGAGAACCTTACCTAATGGCAACTTAACAAAGTATAATCTTGAAGCTGAAGAGATTCTTTTTTCCTTTATTTCTCTTTTTTCCTTTTCTGTGGCATAGGCAAATGGTGATGACTGAACAGGGGAACAAAAAATAGTACTAACTTCCTCCATTGCACCGACCAACACCGACCAACATAGTTATCTGAAACATATGAGGACTATAATTGATGCTACTGTGTAAGTTCAGACACCAAATTTGGTTGATAAGAAATGCTTGTCTTTTTAACACCCTTCTGAACCAGAGATAAGTTCAGGTAGTTCTTGTATGGGTGAGAGTTGAGTGATGATTGGCGATTCAATTTTGTTCACTTAAGGCTCAGTGGAAGATAAATATTCTTTTCAACATTAGCAATCAGTTCTTCTGTTTGAGCTAATTCCATAAATCTCTTTGATTGTTCCATGATGATTTTGTAGTAGCTACAGTTGACACTGCACATGAAATCAGAGTTTTGTGACCGTCAATTTCTTTGTTGTTCAAGCTTCATCTAACTTTTAGGAGTCAATTTTTACCCTGGTCAACTTTTAAGTCATGGATTTCCCTCCTGCTGTAGTAATTCAACGTAACCTTGGCCTAATAGATGCAGAATACTTCCATGCCACAATAGAGTAAAGTAAATGCATTTTGGGAGAAATTCAAACTTTTCACAGTGATACCAGCAATGTATTGGTAAAATATCTTTCCAATTTGTGCTATGAGCTATGCTTTTTATTGCAAATTGGGAGTGACAGCACTTGCTAAATCTCGATTTAGCACAGAAGAACCCTAGCAGAACTTTGGTAAATAACTCTATCCACCAGAAAAGTTGTTAAGATAAATTTCTCAATAGACAAGCTAACAAAGAATCCTATGAAAACAAAAAGACTGATGAAATAAGATGGTAAACATGAAACAGAAATCGTAAAAGTGAAATATAAAGATAGGTAAGGAAACTTCAGAGGCACAAAACACCCTTGAAATGATATAAGTTTTAAAACGATTTTCTATTGAACAAAAGTAGGTCGTAATATTATCCTTTTTTCAAAATCCTATTTTTCTAAGTGCTTCACTGTGTTTTGTGCAACATAGACACCAATATAACTATGAATCATAGAAAACTTAACTCTAGAAACATTAATATTATGGAACTTCTGCAATGTTTGAATACGACTAACTGTGTGTATTTACTTGGAACAATCATCGAGATCAACTTGCTTAGCTCACATGGTTTATGCCCAGTCAAGCCCCCTATGTTTTTCTCAGCTTTTTTTTTGGGCTGTTTTCGGTTGCATAAAATGTGAAGAAAGAGAAAATAATTGAAACATATCATGATATTTTGTTTCTTATTTTCACAATTTTAGTTTGGATAAAGTTTCAATTGGACGAAGAAAAGTTATAGAAGAAATCATATCATGGTTTTATTCTCTTTATCATCACTGAACAGTAGGAGAAAATTAGGCTTGTCTTTTTTTTTTACTTCAGTTATTTTCTTTCAAATCTTTCCTGATGCCTAAATCCTTCATTTGAGGATCGCTTTATCCAATAATTTCCTTCATTTATATGTATATTTTTCAAATTGACAGATAAAATTGGGAAGAGTTTGATGGTGAGAAATCACCTGTCAAGTGTGGCCTTTAACAACATTACAAGGCTTGCATTTGGAAAGCGCTTTGTGAATGAAGAAGGCGTGATGGACGAACAAGGCTTGGAATTCAAGGGCATTGTGGCCAATGGCTTGAAAGTTGGTGCATCACTCTCACTCGGAGAGTATGTGTCATGGCTGAGATGGATGTTCCCTTTGGATGAAGAGGCCTTCGCCAAGCATGCTGCTCGCAGGGATCGTCTCAGTAGAGCCATTATGGATGAGCACACGCGTGCTCGCAAGGAGAGTGGCGCGAGACAACACTTTGTTGATGCATTGTTAACTCTTCAGGAAAAGTATGATCTTAGTGAAGATACCATTATTGGACTACTTTGGGTAAGCATATTTCCTCCTGTTCGTAAATAAGGAAGCTCTTCTGTTTGCAGTTATTCTCCTTTGATTAAAAAATTTAATGACCTGAAAATAAGTAGGTTTTTATACACATACGTATTCAGACATAATGATTTCATATATGCCATATTCCTGACGTACACGATAAATGTATCTAGCAATACTGCATTCCCATTATGCCTACAATCCTCTTGCACCCAAAATTTTCTTCTTATTACTTGTAACATTTTTTGTGCCATTTTGCAACTGATTTGACTTTCTTGGAGATATATATCCCTTATTTTACGATCTGTTAATCCACCTAATGGTTCCCAAATGGGGGTGAAATTTTATAAATTTTCACTTTCTGCTACTTCAAGAAAAGACTATGTAGTTGGATTGAAAACCATTTAATCAGAGAGTCAACAACTTGATAAATTATTAGGGATTGACGAAGAAATATTATTGTAGCTCTTCTTCATGATATCATACAAGTTCTTAAAAGGAATACATAAAAATGTTTCTGAGGGACTATTTTTGAATTACGGATTGCTGAAAGCTAATGATTACAAATTTATCACTTGTGACCCTGCCACTGGGCGCACCTAAACTCTGAGGTTGTGAGGGTTGAGAGATAATTTTATACTCAAACATGCCCCTTTCATAGATTGAAGCCTGAGCTTATGGAGCAATATCTTTTTCTGAAATCTACTTTAGAAATTTGTTGGCCGTGAGATTTGAATCGGGTTGTTATGGTAGCATATCGAAGGATCTTGCGATTACACCAAACCTATGGCGTTGTGATGAGAGTTAATGATTATAATTTTATATTCTGACATTGTACACCAAGAAATTACCCTCAAATCTCACTACAACTGTGGAATTCTGGTACATTGATAGGATTCTTTGACATGGTACCAGAGCAACTTGGTTTCAATGCCCATATGCACAAATTTAAAACAGGGTATTAAGAAAAATGATAATGTTGCATGAGTCAATATTTTGGTTCATAAAAAGGGTGCTCAGGTATGTTAGAGTATAAAAGTATAACCTCAATCGACAACATAACTTTGATGTTCTAGTGTAGTGGAAAGGTCCCTTGACGGTAGACTTAAATTCTTTAATTTTCCTGTATGAAATAGATCCATAACTCTCTTAGCTTTTTTTTAGAAATAACTTTTTTTCCTGATTCTTACATTGTGTTTGGTAACCACTAAAAATCAAATCAGGTTTGATCCTTGCCCTAATTTGGGGAAATTTTTGTTTGGCGAGAAACCTGCGCCAATATTTGCCCAAGTTTCTGTTGTGCCCGGCTGAAGCGTGCACAATCTCCAACGAGTTGGTAAGCAACACAGGAAGAATCACAAACGAGTGCAGTCCACAATAGAACGACCAAAACCAATCGCAAACACAGAGAATTTATGTGGTTCGACAATTTTCCTACATCCACGGGGAGAGGATGGGGAAATTTCACTATATGGAGGAAAAATACAATGTGTTACAACTCTCTCAAACACTCACAATAACCCTAACCAACCAGATCTCACTCCCTCACAATAATCTCCCTCTCAAAGTGCTCAAAACAACCAATTTTCTCTGATTAACGCCTCTCTCTTAACCCTAGAAAAAACGTGTTTCTATTTATATAAACACCCAAACCAATACAGACCAGGAATCAATTCGGCCCAATTAACCGCTATCGGTTGACCGAAAAACTCTATCGGTCGATCGATAAGTCTCCATCAGTCGACCGATTGGGTGGATCGGTCGACTGACCAGAATGATGTTTTCCAACCCTATAACATGCATATTATCGGTCAACTGATACTATTCATCAGTCGACCGATCATAGGCATTTCCTGTAGTTTCAAATTTTGTTATTTCCAACAATTAACCACCTCGGTGAAGTGTTCCCAAAACTGAGCCGACACTAACATGAGCACCAATGCGTCGTGTCTCCAAATCTGGCTGCACCAATATGATTTTCTACGTACCCCATCTCCCAAGGTATCAAGTCGTCCGTAGTTCATGCAAATGGTCTCAAAGACCTCAACAAGCACAAATCCATAACAAGCTTCTACAATGATCAAACTTGTTGCTAGGGACCATCTTCGTGAGCATATCTATTGGGTTGTCAAAGGCCTCAACAAGCACAAATCCATAACAAGCTTCTACAATGATCAAACTTGTTGCTAGGGACCATCTTCGTGAGCATATCTATTGGATTGTCTTTTGTGTGGATCTTCACAAGCTCCACATCCCCATCTTCAAGAACATCTCCGACAAAATGATAACGAACGTCAATGTGCTTTGTCCTTGTATGAAAAACCTAATTCTTCACCAAATAGATAGTACTCATGCTATCACAATGAATGATGACAGACCGATGCAAAACACCAAGGTCCTCCAAAAGTCCTCAATGCCATATTGCCCCCTTAACAACCTATGTAATCGTCATGTACTTTGCCTCTATCGTCGACAAAGCAACTATAGACTACAAGGTGTATCTCTAATACACCGACGCATAGGTCAAAGTGAACACATACACCGTCATCAATCGGCGTTTATCCAATCTCCAGCATAGTCTGAATCGACATAACCAATATACAATTGCCCACCGCTAGTGTCCCGCTCAAACATCAAACTAACGTTGAGAGTACCTTGAATGTACCTCAATATCCACCTCATGACATCCCAATGACCCGGACTCGAGTCGTGCATACATCGTGAAACCATGTTAACTGCCTGTGATAAATCCGGCCTCGTACATACCATGGTGTACATTAAACATCCTATTGTGCTCGCATAAGGAGTCTTCGACATCAACTCTCTTTCTTCAACTGACTTCAGTGAAAGATCAGCTAAAAACTTCAAATAAGCTCCCAAAAGTATACTGACTGGTTTGTCTCCATACTGACATTAATCGCTGTAGCACCTTCTTCAAATAAGCTACATATGTCAAATAAATTCTGTCATTATCTCTGTCTCTGTGGATTTTTATCCCCAAAATACGCTTTGTTTCACCCAAATCATTCATTTCGAACTCACTTGAAAGCTGCTTTTTCAATTCATCTATGATGGATCTGGAAATAGAAGCAACCAACATGTTATCGATATAAAGCAATAAGTAAATGTACGCACCTCCACGAAGCTTTCGATAATACACGTAAGGATCAAACTGGCTCCTAATGTACGACTTGCCAAGCATAAACCCATCGAATCGCCTATACCACTGTCTTGGAGATTGCTTCAACCCATATAACGATTTTTTAATCTACACACCAATCTTTCTTTCTCTATAGCTCGAAACCCCAATGATCGAGTCATATAAATTTTTTTATCAAGATCATCATGAAGAAAAGCTGTTTTCACATCCAACTGATCCAATTATAATCCATACTATGCACCAAAGCTAGTAAGATCCGAATCGAAGAATGCTTTACCACCAAAGAGAAGATCTTATTGTAATTAATACTTTCTTCATGTGTATAGCCCTTCACTAACAACCTAGTTTTGAACATCACTGGAGTGCCATGAATGCCCTCCTTCTTTGTATACACCTATTTACAACCAATTGCCTTCCGCCCTTTTGGAAGCTCGATAAGCTCCTATGTGTTATTTTTGTGAAGAGACTTCATCTCCTCCTACATAGCAATCTACCACAAATTAGCCTTTGAACTCTGCTCGGCCTCTCTGAATGTAGTAGGAACCATCTCATCGATGTTTAGGTGGAAAGTTAATGTTTTAATTGATATATTCATTACAACTTCAGTCATTACAATAAAAATAAAAAGATAGTCTTTTTATAAGACTCTTACACAATAAAAATAAAAAATTATAACTCTTGTAAAAAAACACAACATACGTTTATCACCCGCTGTTTGCGTGAGATCTTTACCTGTGCCAGGGATATTAATATCCATGGACTACCATGCGATCAGATCAATCTGAAGTTTTGTTGATTCGTGAAGGAATCAAGAAACCGAAGTAATTATCTTGGTAACAGCGAGATAACCACTCTTCTCGAGATCGCAACTAGGTACGATCTCAAGGGAAGGAACCGAACTATGGATCTGACAAACTCCCCTTCCTTATGTCAAAGAACTCGATCTGATCTCCTCCTCCTCTCTGAAATTCGTGCTCCTTAGTCTCTGATTCAGCAGGGCTTTGCTAAGGCTCAAGAATTCCAGATATTTATACTGAAGAACTAGCTAAGATCTCTTCCCCCCTCTGAAATTCGTCAGAACCTCGCCCTAGCTCCTCTAAAATTCGTGGCTCCCTTCAGATATACTTTTATGAGGGTGCTAGGGGTGTATTTATAGGCTTTAAATATCATGTTTGTGGATAAGAATATCGTGTTTGTGGATAGCGTCGAAGAACAACCGTTATTATCCATTTAGGTGGATTTTCGATTATGTAATAGCTTTCACATGTTTAAGGATAACCCCACATGTTTATGATGACCCCAATGAGTTCTAGAAGCCAATCTTATTAGAAAACACGTCGGGAGATGACCTGGGCGCGAGTCACTTCGACTGTCACGCACATGTCCGAGACAGCTTGGACTATCTCAGGTATTTTGGTCTTAACTCTCTCGTTCGATTTCAGAATGAGATGATTCAAGATGCGTTGGAAAGATGACAAAGAGACCTACAACTCTTATCTTTTGAGCTTCTTCAGATTCAAAGTGAGTCATGGTCAAAATCTCTATTCTTCTCTGAGACACACTTTGTATCTCGCTGGTGTAAAATGGCCTGAATGGTCTCGGGTATTTTGGTTCTAACTCTCTCGTCCAACCTCGGAATGAAGTAATCCAATGTGCGTTAGAAAGCTTGCGAAGAGCTCTACAACCTCCCATGAGTGAGACACCCATGCGATGAGCGAGACATGAGTGGTTCTTACTCTTTTGTGGGTGAAACGTAACCCTAGGTCGAGTCCCTTCTTCGTTATTGTACAATCTCGTTGATTTGTATGCTTTATCAACTCACTTCGTGCATTTATTAGCTTCTCTATGATATCATATAATCCTCCTTGATTCGGACAATAACATTCATCTTATTCTCTTCGTCTCGAGCTGCGTGCGAGAACCCATATGCAATTTTTAACGCCTACAATCGACACTCTCCATCGGAAGTACATAAGCAACCACTGTATTTGTATACCTCGTTAGAAATCTTATGTCCCTCCTGGGTCTCCGAACTGTAATAGAATCCTAAATCTGAATCGTTGGTCCCTGATCTTGCTCTGCTGTACCTGTATCCTCCAAATCATCACTGTGCTTGCCTGATATCACCTCAGTCGGCACTCTAATGGATACGATCCCATCTGGACACTGTAAAGATGCATCAATCTCTACCAGCTATAATGTATCCTCTGTCGGGGTGCTCTCCACCTGATGAGAGCTGGGAGACTTCAAGAGCGAAGCCTCATCAAATGTGACGTCTCTGCTCAGCACAATCTTCTTCTCAACAGGATCCCAAAGATTGTATCCTTTCACTCCATGCTTGAATCCCACAAATATGGTATTTCTAGCTCGAGGTTCTAATTTATCAGTTTTGACATGATAAAATACAAGGCACCCAAAAACCTTAAGCTAATCAAAATTGTGTGTTGGTTTTTCCAACCACATCTGCATAGGGGTCTTCCCCTTTATTATAGATGAAGGCAGCCTATTAATGAGGTGACACGCATATGTAAGTATCTCAGCCTAAAAGATCTTCTCTAGACCACTTTGAGACAATAAACATCAGACCTTCTCCAGTAAAGACTGATTCAACCTCTCTGTCACCCCATTCTATTGCGACGTATGACTAACTGTGAAGTGTTTCTCTATTGACATAGCTGATAAAATGGGTTTGATGTGTAATCTCCACTGTTGTTGGATCTCAACGTCTTGATCTTTCTCCCTGCCTATAGTTCTAATATTCTCTTCCACTTCATAAATATCTCTAGGACTTCACTCTTCTGCTTCATGATGTACACCCAATAACGTCTAGAATAGTCATCCACAAATGTGATGAACCAATATCGATCACCAATTGATGCCGTCTTGATGGGACCCCAAACATCCGTGTGCACGTAGTCCAAGATGTCTGTTGTCCTATGAATGGCTATCCCGAATTTTATTTTAGTCTTCTTACCAAGAATATAGTGCTCACAGAATTCAACTTTCTCACTCTTAGCTCTCTTCAATAGTCCCTAATGCACAATGCCTACAATGACTTTTTCTCTGCGTGCTCAAGTCTGAAGTGCCAAAGTCTGCTCGCATCTACCTCTGAAACCGCTGAAACTACCTGGCCAATCTCGATACTTCCCTTCAGATAATAGAGATTTCTTTCGCGTAACTCCTTTCATCACTACCAAATATCCCTTAGTAACTTTAGCTACAACGTTCTCAAAAGTTACCTTAAATCCCTTTGCCTTCAAAGCTCCAACAGAAATAAGATTCTTCTTTAGCTGAGGAAAACAAACATTTTTTCATTCAACTCTCTGACAACTCCATCGTACATCCGAATCTTGATGATACCTATCCCACGAATGCCATATGACTAATTATTTCCCATGACCACCACACCCCCATTAAGCTCCTCAGACGATGCAAACCAATCTCTCTGGGGGGTCACATGATAAGTAGCACCAGAATCTAGCATTCAATCCGATGCCTCTGTATGGTTAATCTTTGGAGTAATCAATAGAGAAAAGCATGAATCACCAAAATCGTTATCATTCTTAGCAACATTCACCTCACTGGTCTTCGGGTCCTTCTTCTTACTATTCTCCTCTCTGAGCTTCTGGCAATCTCTCTTTTAAGGTCCTTATTCTCTACAAAAAACACACTTGTTCTTCACAATTTGGTAGTATCCTCTTGAATTTGACCTTTTCCGATTGTCACCTCTAGACTAGAGGCTCCTTCCTTTTGTTGACAAGGCTTTACCTAAAGTGTTAGTTCTGGAAGACTCTTTATCCTTCCTCCTCAAATTAATATTTGTCAATGTATTGGTCATTTCACTATAGGTGATGGAAGATCTATCATTCAACAAAATAAGCACAAATGTATTAAAATCCTCATCGGGTAATGAGCCTAACAAAATGATCGCCTTGTACTCATCCGATATCTTCTCATCAACATTCGTCAAGTCCGACAATAACTTTGTGTAGTTGTTCACATATCTGCAAGTGAGGTACCCCTCGACATTTAGAATCTGAATAATCTCCGCAACAAGTGCAACTGATTCTCAACACTCTTCGTAAGATACTTGTTGTTGAGAATCTCCCACATCTTCATCGCAGACATCACGCTAATAACATCATATTTTAACTCTTGTTCTAAATAAGATCTAATTATCCCACAAGCATTTCGATTCATATTGTCTCATATTGCCTCATCATACTTCAGTGGTCTCTCATGAGTCATGATCGTCTCTTCTAAGTTTTGAGCATTCAATGCATCTTGCACATCACTCATCCACTACTCAAAATTAATTTTTCCGTCATACTTCACAAAATTGATCTTCGTATCTGAAGTGCAACCTGAACTGTACTCGTTATAGCCTTGCTACTTTCACCACTTTCTCCTGCCATTGCTTGCTAACTCCAAAATTGTAGAGAAAAGATTCGAACTTGATAGACTTAAGAAATTACCTAAATTGAAGCCTAGATTGGATTCCAGCACAATCTCCTAACTACACGAGGAAAGAGAGATCTCCAACAGCAACTTCGCAAGCTATCTCCACCGAAACGTAGATCTCTAAGATCCAAGCTTCCAACACCGAATTTTCCTTCACCCAAAATAAACCCTAGGTTTGAAACCATAGGCCCTGATACCAATTGTTGAGCACGACGAAAGCGTGCACAATCTCCAACGAGTCGGTAAGCAACATAGGAAGAATCACAAACGAGTGAAGTCCATAATAGAACGACCAATACCAATCACAAACACAAAGAATTTACATGGTTCGACAATTTGCCTACGTCCACGGGGAGAGGATGGTAAGATTTTATTATATGGAGGAGAAATACAATAAGTTACAACTCTCTCAAATACACACAATAAGCCTAACCAACCAGATCTCACTCCCTCATAATAATCTCCCTCTCAAAGTGTTCAAAACAACCAATTTTCTCTGATTAACGCCTCTCTCTTAACCCTAGAAAAAAGCGTGTTTCTATTTATATAAACACTCAAACCAAAACAAACCAGGAAGCAATTCGGCCCAATTAACCGCTATCGGTCGACCGAAATACTCTATCGGTCGACCGATAAGTCTTTATCAGTCAACTGAATGGGTGGATCGGTCGACTGACCAGAACGATGTTTTCCAACCTTGTAACGTGCATGCTATCGGTCGGTTGATATTGTTCATCAGTCGACCGACCAGAGGCATTTCCTGTAGTTTCAAATTTTCCTGATTTTCGCCGTTTCTTCGCGGTTTCCAACAGTTTCCTTAGGCAAAAAAAATAACCTTAAAATAGTTTAAGACTAGACCGGCCCGACCCTTGATTGATCTTAAGCTAGTTAGAATAAAACTCAACCAGGATCAATGGCAAAATTTTTGAGGGGTTGCCAACACAACCTTCGTTTCAGCAAGAATCATAATAATAATATGATAGTAAGATAACCACTCTATTTTCCAACGTGCAGGATATGATAACTGCTGGAATGGACACAACAGTCATCACCGTGGAATGGGCCATGGCCGAGTTGGTCAAGAACCCAAGAGTCCAACAAAAGGTGCAAGAAGAACTCGACCGCGTTGTTGGCGTCGACCGCATCATGACAGAGGCCGACTTTGCCAACCTTCCCTACCTCCAATGCGTTGTCAAGGAGGCCCTCCGCCTCCACCCACCCACACCCCTCATGCTTCCCCACAAGGCCACCGCCAACATCAAGATCGGAGGGTACGACATCCCCAAGGGATCGGTTGTGCAGGTCAATGTGTGGGCCATTGCCCGTGACCCGCATGTGTGGAAGAACCCGTTAGAGTTCCGACCAGAGCGGTTTGAGGAGGAGAACATCGACATCAAGGGGAACGATTTTCGCGTGTTGCCCTTTGGAGCAGGGCGAAGGGTCTGCCCCGGTGCGCAATTGGGTATCAACTTGGTGGAGTCGATGTTGGGCCATTTGTTGCACCATTTCAAGTGGGAGTTGCCTGAAGGAGTGACGCCAGAGGAGATCGACATGACGGAGAATCCGGGGATGGTTACATACATGCATACACCGTTGCAGGCCGTAGCAGTTCCTAGGCTGCCGTCGCATTTGTACAACCGCATGGCTGTTGATATGTGAAAGAGCAGTGCTAGTGTCATATAAACTTTGCACTGGTAGTGGTTTGTGTTGTTTTCGGACTCTTGATTCAATTTCTGACATGTGAACCTACGTATATGTGAATTCATAAACAATGCTGTAATTTTGGTATCTGAAGAAATTGCTTGTGAGTTTTGTGCTGAGGCGTGAGCTAGTGCATCTGTTGTTTGGGTGTACGGATGAGGATAACAAATTCAAGCATCAAAGCTCAAATTTTTTGTATGCATCTCAGGGTTAACCAAATTTTACTATAGAGTCCTGCTATTTGGCTCGCGCGAGTTGCAACTCACGCGAGCCAAATGTTATTTTCGTTTACTATATGCTAGAGCAGAAGGAGTTTCCACTGTTCATATGCACTGTCCACACAATTTTTTTTTTTTTACCCACAAGCCCAAAGTTTACTCCGCGATACCGTCAAAGCCTCACACTTTTGTTTCTTTCCTATAAACCCAACTTTTACACTTACTTTTTTTTATATCCACCGAACTTCCAAAACGTGCACAGTTCATACAAACATTTAAAAAAAAAACAATTTTACCTACAAACCTAAAGTTTTACTTTCGTTTACTTTTAAACCCACCCACTTTGTTTCTTTCCTACAAACCCAATTTTGTACACCCATTTACTTTTAAATCCACCCACTTCCAAAATCACTCTCAAGGTAATGTTTAGATATAAACCTAAAGTTTATTCCTATTATTTTTGAATCCATCTACTTCAAAAAAGAATTTTTATCCATAAATCAAGAGTTTTACTTCCATTTATTTTCAAACTCACCCACTTTTAAACTCACTTTTAGAAATTTTTACCCATAAGTCTAAAATTTTACTCATTTATTTTTAAACACAACCATTTCCAGAAAGTGTTTTTTTTCCTATAAATCCAAACATTTACACCCATTTATTTTTAACATTTCATCCTTTTTAGACTCAAAATATTCTACTGAACAATCTTTAAATCCATTCTGTAAAGTCCTTGGGAGTTGGATTGTAGATAACAAATGTAGATGATGGAGTTGAACTATCTTTAAATCCATTGTGTGAAGTCCTTGGGAGTAGGATTGTAGATAACAAATGTAGACGATGGAGTTGGATTGTAGATGACAAATGTGTTGGATATTTTGTTGGAGAAAAGGCAATTTTGCCTTCACGGATAGTCCTACATGAAATAGTGTTATGAATAAAATTAAAACGTACGTAACGACTATACATTGTGAGAAACGTTACGAAAATTTATGACGAACGTTACCATAGTAATTGTAAGAATTATAATGGCTTTCTCAACCCTATATATACACCCCTTATTCACTTTCGGAAAATATATAGAAACAATTAATTCTCTCTTCTTCCTCTTCTCTCCTCTGCATATTATTTTCGTTCATATGTTGGTGTTATTTTTGGGCAACCGTTATAAGTCTGAGCTGAAGCTCTGTTCTCTCTCCCGAGTACAGAGGCCGACCGCTTCCAGGGGTTTTACTGCTAGAGGAGAGAGGATCATCTGCGCCAGGGCGATAGGCGGGTTCTTAATCTTCTAGGGCAGTGTTTACATGACTGCTCCCGATCTGGTCAGACTTTCTTATTATTTTATTTCGGATTTATTTTACATGCTATAATTTTATTTGATATTTTTTTCCAATAATAGCTATTGTTTTAAATCCGAAATTATTATTTAAAAAAATATTACTGTTCATCAAAGTTACTATTTACCCGTTTTAAGTTCTGTTAAAAACGTTACTGTAAAAAAAAAACAGTTTCAGTTACTGTTCTTTTTAAAAAAACCTGTTTACTGTTTACATAGAGCACTGTTCATCAGAGAATTATTTTCCTTGTTCATAAAAATGCAATTACGGTTCATCCTAGGAAAATACGATTTCTGTAACTGTTTCCTTGCTTTATTTTAATTACTATAATTAATTAATGTTACTGTAACATTTAAGTATTCATGATGTTACTGTAGTAAATTATCGTGTCATTTATAAATAGTAAAAGTGTAAGTACTATTCACACTTGTTGATACTGTTTTACAGTTATTGTTTACGTATTTTTTGTTAACAGTCACTATTCACATATATTGTTAAGGAACAAGAAATCTTTAAGTGAACTGATTCAAGTTTTTTTGGATTAGTTGGTGTCTAAGGCAATGTTTAGGGGTTGCGTAACGCGCCCTGCAAAGAACGAGGTACTTGTAGCGTCAAAAATTACCTATAGGTTCCCGTACGTAGCTCGAGGCGAAATGCATACGATAAGCGTCATCATTCAAGTCAGCAAAGGATTATCCGGCCCCGCGGGTCAGCAGTGCTCGTCGCGTAGTCCGGAGCCCGAAACTCGTTTTGACGGTTTTAAAACGGTTTTTTGCAGGATTTATCTGTTCCAGGGGTTCCTAACTGACTTAATATCATCCCCAAATGTGGTTAGGCTGTTATTAACTAAAGATAATGCCAAATCACTTGTTCTCATCCAAATACCCGCACCCAAGGCCTATAAATATCAGCCCAAGGCCTCCATTTTACAGATTTGGAATTTTATCAAGAGAACGAGGTGCTGCTGGATTGAGAAGTCAAGGAGCATGAAATTTCAGCGAAGGTTAGCAAGATCCCGACGAACTTTAGCATAAAGAGGAAAGTTTTTGAAGGATCCACGCCCGTATTACCCCCCGTCCGTTCCTTGAGATTAGGCTTTGTCTTAATTTCGAGAAGAGCTACTGATTTTGCTTGGTCAATTTTAGTGTTTTAAGCAAATACTTCCTTGGTGAAGTAAGAGCTCCGTCAAAATTTTTAGCAATCAGATCTGATCGACGATCGTCCACGGATAAACCCCGACACCGGCGAAGAACCCACGCAAGCAAGAGATGATAAACGGATCTTGCGTTTATTTTCAAGAGAGTTGTAATTTTTTTATTATTTTCGTTATTTGAATTCATTTGTAAACGACTAAAGTTTTAATAAAATCAATGATGAAGGCAACTTTCGACGAAAATAAACTTGCAACCACAGTGGGAGCCGACAGCCTTTCTGCGAAGGCTGATGTGTCACAACCTCGGATCTGCATCCCGGTTGAAGAAGTAGTCGAATACGAGTTTGACCAACTGAAGTTCGAGGAGTATCTGTCGTCCTCCTCCAGATCCTCCGCCCCTCACAAGCGCAGGAAGATCAACGCCCCTGTTGCTGCAATGGCTGCACTTCGTAACGTCCCTCCGGCCTCCAATGAAATCGGAGTTACAGATCTGAACTCCTCATCAATCAGGGAGTACTGAAGGCGCACTTACTTTATCGAAAAGAGCTCGCCAAAAACAGCACCAACGCCTTACGCGCCAATTCGCCAAGGCTTTGGAGCCTGTAGACGGGATTCGTTACGAAGCGGATCTGAAATTCAAGGAGCGTCGAGCGCCCCAGCAGTGGACGAATGACTAATCCTCCAAATTATCAACGAGCGAATGGATCCAAGTCAAAAGGACCCGTTCAACTCTTGAGGAGCGAATCCAGAAGCGCCGTGCGCTGCTTGCGCACGCGCGAACTCTTGTGCAAAAGGCACAAAAGATGCAGAGGAAGGACATAGCCAAGAAACAACTAAGGCTGCATCAAATTTGGAGGCCAAAGTCCGAGACGGTGGCCGAAAAGATCGAAAAATGCGGGTCAATCAAATCCGACCCGCCGAGCCGCGGGTCACTCAAATCCGACCCGCCGAGCCGCGGGTCACTCAAATCTGACCCGTCCATCCGCGGGTCACTCAGATCCGACCCTCCAGCCCACCGGTCACCCAGATCCGACCCTTCAAACCGCGGGTCACCCATATCCAACCCTCCAACCCACGAGTCGCCAAAGTCTGACCCGCACCAGGGTCAAGACAGAAGACGTTCTGCACCGGTTTCGTCGATCCCTTCGAGTTTCGCACCTCCGGTGGAGCCCTGCGACAGCGTAAATTTGTCCCGATTCAAGGTGAGGATGGTCGATCACCTGGGTCCTTTGCACGATGATCGAGGCAAAGTTCTGATCGAAGAACGCTTAGGTCCGGTAACTGCACCTCGAGCGACTCGTCGAGCTGGGGGTTGCGCATGCCCTCGCAACAATTTCAAGCCTTCTCATAAAGGGAAAACTCTAGTTTTCACCCGCCTGGGGTGTGTATTCAAGACCAGGAGCCCGTTAAGATCCCGCGCTCCCAAAAGCGTGGTTCCAAACACGTGACTCTTGAGAATGCTAATAAAGCGGCAAACCCCCTGAAAGAAACGTATTCATCTGACGATGACAACGTTATACCAGGGGAGTCGTGCCAACACACGATAGGTTTCTCCGGTCATCTGACCGATGAGTTGTACTATCGGGCTGGGGGTACGAACAAGTCTCGGAAGAGAAATACCCGGGAAACAAAATCTCAGTGCCCGTGCGCCGAACTTATCAGGGCAGTATTATCAACGTGTAGTTGCCCCAAGACCACTCCACAGAGGGTCTCGGTATTCCAAAGGCTTTCCTTGAAAGCGTCGAAAACCAAGCCAAGGCGTTTTCGCAAGAAACGATCGGCTGTTCGAGATGACGAACTCTCAGAAGTTACCATTAATATGGTCGATAAGGGAAAGTCCCCGGTGGTTCCAAGTGGTTCTAGCCCCAACTTTTCTCCAGGAAGAAGAGTTAATTCGGGAATAGCTCGACTGATGTCTTGACTCCAGCTGGAAGCGGTCGGACCTGAACAATCCGCAGTCACAGTTAATATGGCTGATAGAGGAAAGTCAATTCAACCCTCTAGTTCTGATCCTCTCATATCGCATCGTCTAACCTATTTACGATCGTGAACCATTAGACAAAGGGACTATCAGAGGATGAATCGAGGGTTATCCTCGGATGACGAAGTGTCAGATTCCAACTCTGTAGTCGCTTCTGACAATACGGTCTCCAGCCTAGGTCAATACCGCGAAGCATTCATGATCAACACCGAGCAAGTGGCCAAAATGGTTGAGGATGCTTTAGCCAAGAAGAAAGAAGCATTCAAAATCAAAATGGAAATGGCTATGCAGGAGATGAGATAAATGCACGACCAACAGATCCGAGCCTTGTCGAATCAGATAGGTGAATCCAGTTGTCACAACAATGTTAGCCAGACGGCTAGCGATGAGGATGAACACCTTAATACTGATAACCCTCCTGTTGATCAGAACACTGGGGTGGCCTGTTTGCGAAGAAAATTGATTTTTTCATTACGGGATTCATTACAAACTTCAGACGTTTACAACGAAAACAAAAATTAGTCTTTTTATAAGACCTTTACACAATAAAAACAAAACAAAAGTACAATTCTCTTCAAACAGCGCAGAGATCGTTTATCGGTCTTCTGCTTGCGTGGGATCTTGGCCTGTGACGGGGATGTTGATATCCGTGGATCACCACCGATCAGATCTGATTGCTGAAAAATCGGGCAGAGCTTCGTTGATTGAAAAATCAGGCAGAGCTTCGTTGATTCGCGAAGGAATAAAGAAGCCGTAGTGCTTATCTCAACAACAGCGAGATAATTGCTCTTCTTAAGATCACCACAACGGGGTAATCTTAAGGGACGAACTTGAGAACTACAGATCTGACGAGCTCATCTTCTTTATGCCGACGAACTCGATCCGATTTCTCCTCCTCCTCTCTGAAATTCGTGCACTTTTAATCTTCAGTCCGGCAGGGCTTCGCCAACTCTTCAAAATTCCAGATTCGAAAAAATGAAGGCCCTGAGGCTATATTTATAGGCTCCAAGGAATCCAAGTGGTTAAAACTGCATAACAACCAAAAAACTATATTTTAGGGCCCCAGGACACCCTCGGGCGTCTCAGCGAGGCCAAGACACCCTCGGGCATCTCAGCGAGGCCGAGACACCCTTGGGTGTCTCAACCTGGGCCGAGACACCCTTGGGTGTCTTGGCCCAAACCAAGACACCTTGGGGTGTCTCAGTTGGGCCGAGACACCTCGGGGTATCTTAGCTTAGGCTGAGACTGGTGTTTTGCGCTCCATTTTGCATTCGTCGTATTTTCCTCATCCGAACTCGGATTTACATGATTCAAGATGCTTTGGAAAGCCGACGAGGAGATCTTCAGGCTTCCATGATTGGATCATTGTAGGTAGGAAAATTGCAATAAAGAGAATAAAAGAAAATTGACTTGTATTTCTTTGATTCTGATTACAACTTGGTTATAAAAGAGAAGAAAACGAATTTGGTTTTCTCCTTTGTTTAAAACTGGGTTCTTCATGGTGGCGATGAGATGCCTCCCTCAAATGCTCGCGTCGAGTTTGCTTCTCGTTGACGATCCGACATCTTGATTCACTGGAACGATACCTTCTCCTCACGATTTGACGTTGTGGAGAACTTGCGTGGCAAGTTTGAAACTCTTGATGAGTTGATAACTCTGAACGAGTTTTGAAGAACTCTGTAAAAGAGTTGATTTAACCGAAAGTCGGTTATAAGCCAAGGCCAGAAGAAAGCTCCTGTTGCCAAAATTGAAGATGATCTCCCAAGATCCAGAAATGCTCCAAGGATCCCCCCTTTGCTGCTAAGTCTTCGTTTCGAAAAGCCAGCCAAAAAGAAGGACCCGAACTCAGTTGAGTTTACCCCTATTTATAGGGAATTAAGGGGTGTAACCGCCCCCTTAATTCTCTCCATAGTAGGGTTGAGAGGGGTGTAACCGCCCCCTTAATCCGCTCTCAAGTGGGGCGGAAATCTCTCAGATCATGGAGGGAAAACGGTTCCTGCAACCGTTCAGCTCTTGCTTGAACGAGTCAAACGCCCACGTTGGCGTTCAGGACCCTAACCTCGCATCTTAGGATTGAGACGCGAGGTTGGGTGTTGACTGAACATTCAGAACGCGAGGGTCGCTCACGTTTCACTTGTTGTAACGCGGGTCCGACCCCAGCGTTTTGATGTTGTAACGTGGGTTCGACCCTGGCGTTTTGATGTTATAACGCGGGTTCGACCTTGGCGTTTTGATGTTGTAACGCGGGTTTGACCCTGGCGTTTTACTGTTGACACGCGGGGAGGACCTCCGCGTCTTGCCTTAAAGAGATTATCACCAAGTAATCTCTTTTTGTCATAGTGTTGCAAAGATCGTTGTCTTGTAATCTTCGTCTTGGCTCCTTGAGAATATGAGAGTCGTCAGATTGTAACTCCCGATGTTGATTGTGAATGCTGTTGATTAGAGCTTTCATCAGTTATTGTGAAGGTCGTCAGATTGTAACCTTCAGCGATCTACGTGAAAGTCTTTAAATTGCAGCCTTCTGGAAGTCGTCAGATTGTAACTTCCATCATCGGTGTTTGATGGGGGATAAGCTATCTATTGTGATTTTTAGACAGCCTACAGAACCCCCTCCAAAGTTTTCAAAAGTTCGCGGTTGACTGGGATGAATTTTCAGAATACTTTGGATCTTAACTCTGATCTTAGAGCTGTTGATTCCTTGTCGTAAAGGAGTCGTTCTCTGGACTCGCTTCGAAGGCATCTTGGTTGAAGGGATTTGTCACATAGGACCTATGTGAAGGTATGCGCCATAATCCTGCTTCTGGAATGTGGGGGTGGAGTCTGCATTTTGAACTTGAGACGCGAGTCTCACCCTTGCATGTTGAATTTGGAACACGGGTGTGACCTTGGCGTTCGGTTTTTGCATCGCGAGTCTGACCTCAGTGTTTGGTTTTCGCATCGCGGGTCTAACCTCAGTATTTTGACTTGAAACGCGGCTATGACCTTGGCGTTATAATTTTTGCGACGTGGGTCTGACCCCGTCGTTGTGGTTTTTGCGACGCGGATCTGACCTTAGCGTTTCTATGTGAGACGCGGAGGTGACTTTCATGCAATTTTGACTTAGTCTTTGAGACTTGTCTTCAGCTCATCTGTTTCAAGTCTCGGCTCTCGTCCATTAAACTGGTGGACCTACAAACATGCATAGGATTTTTGGCAAACCCTCAGCCGTCAACGGATTTGATAAGCCTTTACCGACTACCGTTTGAGTCGGGCTAGCATGTGGATTGTCTAAGTCCGTTCCACATGTAATGTTGTGCTAAAAGAATGAACTCTCTTAGTCTTAGTGCTATGATTTTGAATACATAGACTTTGTCATTTTTACGGAAAAAGACTAACTGGCAACGCGTGTTAGGCGCTGACTTAGGATTTTTGGCAAATCTTCAGCCTTCAACGGATTTGACGTGCCTTTACCGATTACCGTTTGAATCGGGCTTGCATGTGAATTATTTGGATCCGTTTCACATGTAACGTTGCGCTAAGAGAATGAACTCTCTTAGACTTAATGCTATGATTTTGAATACATAGACTTTTTATCATTTTTACGGTCAAAGACTAACCGGCAGTATATGTTAGATGCAGACTTACCTCTAATTAGGGATCGAGATAAAGTCCCCCATGCGTGTGAGGCATGGATTTTGGTGTTATTAATAACAACCTACCACGATATTGAATACGTGAGTTTCTGTCCTTTTTACGGTGAAAGACTAACCGGCAACGCGTGTTAGGCGTAGGCTTATCTCTAATTAGGGATCGAGATAAAGTCCCCCATGCGTGAAAAACATGGATTTTTTGGTGCTACGATGTTGAATACGTAGGCTTTGTCACTATTTCTTCCTGTGTTATATTTTTACTTAAAACACTGAAAGAAAATTAGAAGTGCCAGAGGTGTAGTATTAACTTGGCATGAATTTTTACTTAGAGTGAAATTCAGAAATTTTCTTCACTATCACTAGGATAATTCCAGAAAATCTTTAATTCACTGGGGATTTTATAATGAAAACTTGCTATTCTTGTTGAAGAAGAATTAACAAGTTCATTGGGGGGTTTGACTGTTAAAGGTATGATGTTAACCTAACAGTATTTTATGGACCTATCGCTCTATTGAAGAGAGTCGATAAGCTGGTTTGGTCGTCAGAGGTGTGATGTTAACTTGACGGGAATTTGTTGCGATCGGAGCAACTTTGTGGACTTATCATCCTATTGACGAGGATTGATAAGTGGATTGTCAGAGGTATAATGTTAACATGACAAAAAAATGTTGCGATCAGAGCAACTTTGTGGACTTATCATCCTATTGACGAGGATTGATAAGTGGATTGTCAGAGGTATAATGTTAACATGACAAGAAAATGTTGCGATCAGAGCAACTTTGTGGACTTACCATCCTATTAACGAGGATTGATAAGGGGATTGTCAGAGGTTTGATGTTAACGTGACAAGAGAATGTTGCGATCAGAGAAACTTTGTGGACTTACCATCCTATTAACGAGGATTGATAAGGGGATTGTCAGAGGTTTGATGTTAATGTGACAAGAGAATGTTACGATCGGAGCAACTTTGTGGACTTATCATCCTATTGACGAGGATTGATAAGTGGATTTATCAGAGGTTTGATGTTAACGTGACAAGAGAATGTTGCGATCGGAGCAACTTTGTGGACTTACCATCCTATTAACGAGGATTGATAAGTGGATTTGTCAGAGGTTTGATGTTAACGTGACAAGAGAATGTTGCGATCGGAGCAACTTTGTGGACTTACCATCCTAGTAACGAGGATTGATAAGTGGATTTGTTAGAGGTTTGATATTAACGTGACAAGAGAATGTGTACTTGTGGCTTGCACAAGGTTTTGGGAATTAGCGTCTCGTTGGGGAGACTTGCTAGGTGAGTTTATCATCAGAAGCGATGAGTTTTGATGCTCGTGATTTGAATAAGATTTTGAAGACTTAATGTCTTGCTGGGGAAGATTGCAATTTGTGCAATTTCGAGGACCTATCATCATATTGACAATGATTGATAAGTTGATTGTCAGAGGTATATTATTAACGTGACCAATTAGGAGTGATGCAAGCTGCATTCATACTCTGTGGAGGTGATGATCGTCAGAAGTGTAATGTTAACTCGACGATATGAAGGATTCATTACTCTTAATCCAATGGATTCCAAGTAACCAACCCCCAGTGTTGATTAAGACTTAGCAGGGGAAGAAAAAGAGGTAGGAAAGGCACATCGCCTAGTGAGGCACTATCCATGAAGTCGGAATAGAGGCACATCACCAGGTAGGCCATTATCTGATGAGTTTGACTATCAGAGGTAACGGTTAACGTGATAGTTTTGTGGACCTGCCATCCTATTAAAGAGGATTGACAAGTTGATGGACTATCAGAGGTAAATATTAACGTGATAGTTTTGATGGATTCGCCATCCTATTGAAGAAGATTGGCAAGTTGATGGACTATTAGAGGTAACTGTTTACGTGATAGTTTTATGGCCCTGCCATCCTATTGAAGCGGATTGACAAGTTGATGGACTATCAGAGGTAACCGTTAACGTGATAGTTTTGTGGACCTACCATTCTGTTGAATAGGATTGACAAGTTAATGGACTATCAGAGGTAAATGTTTCCGTGATAGTTTTATGGACCTGCCATCCTGTTGAATAGGATTAGCAAGTTGATGGACTATCAGAGGTGACCGTTAACATGATAGTTTTGATGGATTTCGTGGTTGACAGAGGTATTTTATTGAACGTAACAACTCAGAAAATTTATTATTCATAATCCAATGAACTACAAATAAATCAACCCCCAGTCTTGAATAAGTGCAAGGGGGGGGAAGGATTAGACATGGCACATCGCCTAATGGGCCACTATCTAATGAGTTTGACTATCAGAGGTAGTTGTTAACGTGATAGTTATTGGACCTGATATTCTACTGAAGAGGATTGGCTTTAGTGGCCGTAGTATCTTCCCCTTCTGACAGGAAAGAGTGGGCTTGGTCCGATTGCTCAGGAGAAGATTAGGCTTGGTCCGATTGCTCGGGCTGATCCTGCCTACTTTGTTCTTCAGCTTTGATCCTGGCAATAATCTTTTGAGCCTGTTCGCCTTGAGAGATTAGTTGTCTCCAGGAACGGCATTCTGCAACTCCTATTCGGGCTAGGAGGTCGGTCTGCAAGTTGTGTCGACAGGTCTCTACTAAGATAAACTGTGTCATACCTGACGAACACCGGAGAGCTATGGTTCGGAACCTCTTGACAAAGGCTTTGACAGACTCCCTCTTCTTCTGCTTAGTGGCAAGAAGGGTATGGATTGAGACTTCCGTATCCTCTTCAAAGAATCTTGATAGGAAGAGTCTCTCTAGATCTGCCCACTTTTGGATACACCCCGCAGGCAGTTTTCTAAACCATTCAAAGGCAACTCCCTTGAGGGTGCCAATGAACAATCGAGCCAGTATGGCGTCGTTTGATATCACATTCCCAGTCTGTGACTTGAAATGATAGATATGTTGGTTCGGTGATCCCGTGCCGTCAAAAGTTTGTAGCGTCGGGACCTCAAATTTTGGAGGATAAGGGGCTGCATCCCATTCGGCAGGATAGGGCCTGACAACTCCATCGTCTTGGAGCTTGCTTCTGTTAGCAATGATATTTATGCGGGCTTCCAATTCTTTCATCTTAGCCGACTGAGGATTTTGCTCATTCTCGGCTTCTCTTCCTTCATCAGAGGAAGATTCTAGGTTGTGGGCTTCTTGGTCAGAAGCCGTGTCATCAACCATTTTTCCTTCCCTTTGCTTGTGTGAGGTCGGGACGCAGACGTTCTTTCCCTTCGGGAAGATTCTTGCCTGAGTGGCGAATCTGTCTTCTGAGATTTGGCTTTGTCTGCGACGAGTTGTGTTAACAGGGCCATGAGTTCGTTGATGGCCTCCTGCTGAGATTTGAGCATGGCCTCTTGCTCATCAAGTCTCTTCGCGAGATCTTCATGGTTTTCCGTCATATAAACGGAGCTCTCATGTTCAACAAAAGAGCTTGATGACTGGGACTCTGCAATAGCTAAGTGTTCATCATCGGAATTGGTTCCTCTGGCTAATCTCCGATAGTTGACAGAGGGAATGGCTCCTGTTCGCGTCCGAGTGCGTTGGTAAATTCCTTCAAACTCGTTAGCGATTTCTCTGACGGTCGGTGAACGAATTGTCTCAGAATCATCGGGACTAGGACCTGAGGCCTTCCCTCTGCCGATCACATTGATAGTGACCCCGGGATATTTGGTCTCTGGAGACTTCTTCCTGTAAGAACGTCATCGTTGGTTGGGCAAAGCAACGTTCATAAATTGGTCGAACACCAATTGTTTGGCTGCATATGAGCAGCATTGACATCCCGAGAGGACCGTAGGAATCAGTCGTTCACATTGGAAGGAACGAATGACTTGTTGCATCGGTCCTTCTCTCGATATGAACTCTCTCAAGTCTGTTGTAAAGACTTGGGAATTACTCACTGATTGTGAGGTTTGAATTGGAACCCCCAGTCCATGATTGAACAGGACTGGCTCTTGGTGAACATGGATCTGGTTGAGATGCCTTGAATCCATGAACTTCTTATATCCGCCCCTCGATCTAGTCGCGCTACGCAGTGTATTCGGGGGTCTCGCTACCCGGTCAGCGAGCCGGGGGTCCAGGGGGCGGCGCGCCCCTGGCCAGGGGGTCCGGGGGGGATGGAATACCCCCCGGTGGGGTTCGGGGCAGCGCCCCGAAGCTCCACGGTATACACCAGGTGCGGTATTGGATTTGGAACTTGGGACGCGAGGGTCGCGTTTAGCACCTAAGACGTGAAGGTCGCATTTGGCAATTAGGACGTGAGGGTCGCGTTTGGCACTTGGGACGCGAGGGTCGCGTTTGGCACTTGAAACGCGAAGGTCACGTTTGGCATTTGAAACGCGAAGGTCGCGTTTTGGTCTGGCGACATGAGGGTCGCGCTCTTCATTGTCGACGCGAGGGTCGTGTTTTGACTTGGAAATGCAAAGTTGAAGTTCGCGTTCAACGAAGGCTTGAGGTCCGCGTTTTGGCTGTAAAACGCGCCATTGAGGGCCACGTTCAATCTGGTCCTCGCGAAGCTCCTGTTCAGGCTCATAGACGCGAAACTCAGGGTCGCGTTTAGGCTCACGAATGCGAAGTTCGCGTTGGTTGTAAGATCGACTTTCTCAAAGTTGTGCTCGTCGCTGAGACCTTCTTCTTCGACGAGCAGCGTTCTTCTTGGCCTGTTTCAAAGCCTTCGCAGCAACGTCTTTGACGTTCATGGAGTTCGTCTCCTCTATAGGCCGTTTATGGCCCGAAGCACGTCGTATTGACGCGGAGGTGGGATATTCAACTCGCTGTGCGAGTTCAGCAGAGGCCGAGCTCGCTCCTGAAGCGGAGGGGCTGTTCGACGATTTTTGGTCAAAGGAGAGGACTTTCTTCGACATAGGAGCAACAGTTGGAGCTAAAGTCTCCTTGGAGACTTTTTGGATTCTACGCATAGCCTTCAGGCTAAGGGATCCGGAGGAGATAGCCTCCTACCACTTGGCTTGATCGAACTCGATAATCAGAGTTTCAATGATCGTTCCAGCGAGATGAACATCGGATTGCACCACTACTTCTTCGTCAGAGAAGCTAGTCCCCAGCGGAGTCGCCATCTTTTGTAGGTAGGAAAATTGCAATGAAGAGAATAAAAGAAAATTGACTTGTATTTCTTTGATTCCGATTACAACTTGGTTACAAAAGAGAAGAAAACGAATTTGGTTTTCTCCTTTGTTTAAAAATGGGTTCTTCACGGTGGCGATGAGATGCCTCCCTCGAATGCTCGCGTCGAGTTTGCTTCTCGTTGACGATCCGACGTCTTGATTCACTGGAACAATACCTTCTCCTCACGATTTGACGTTATGGAGAACTTGCGTGGCAAGTTTGAAACTCTTGATGAGTTGATAACTCTGAACGAGTTTTGAAGAACTCTGTAAAAGAGTTGATTTAACCGAAAGTCGGTTATAAGCCAAGGCCAGAAGAAAGATCCTGTTGCCAAAATTGAAGATGATCTCCCAAGCTCCAGAAATGCTCCAAGGATCCCCCCTTTGCTGCTAAGTCTTCGTTTCGAAAAGCCAGCCAAAAAGAAGGACCCGAACTCAGTTGAGTTTACCCCTATTTATAGGGAATTAAGGGGTGTAACCGTCCCCTTAATTCTCTCCATAGTGGGGTTGAGAGGGGTGTAACCGCCCTCTTAATCCGCTCTCAAGTGGGGCGGAAATCCCTCAGATCATGGAGGGAAAACGGTTCCTGCAACCGTTCAGCTCTTGCTTGAACGAGTCAAACGCCCACGTTGGCGTTCAGGACCCTAACCTCACGTCTTACGATTGAGACGCGAGGTTGGGTGTTGACTGAACATTCAGAACGCGAGGGTCGCTCACGTTTCACTTGTTGTAACGCGGGTCCGACCCCAGCGTTTTGATGTTGTAACGTGAGTTCGACCTTGGTGTTTTGATGTTGTAACGCGGGTTTGACCCTGGCGTTTTACTGTTGACACGCGGGGAGGACCTCCGCGTCTTGTCGTGAAGAGATTATCACCAAGTAATCTCTTTTTGTCATAGTGTTGCAAAGATCGTTGTCTTGTAATCTTCGTCTTGGCTCCTTGAGAATATGAGAGTCGTCAGATTGTAACTCCCAATGTTGATTGTGAATGCTGTTGATTAGAGCTTTCATTAGTTGTTGTGAAGGTCATCAGATTGTAACATTCAGTGATCTTCGTGAAAGTCTTTAAATTGCAGCCTTCTGGAAGTCATCAGATTGTAACTTCTATCATCGGTGTTTGATGGGGGATAAGCTATCTATTGTGATTTTTAGACAGCCTACAATCATCTTTGGAATAAATGATACACGAAGGGAGTTTCACCTTTTGTAAACGACGCAAGGCTCCCGATATGTTCGTATCCTCGTTATTCTGAAACTCCGCTGCTTCACATAGTTCGTCGATTCACTTCAAACGTTCATCAACGTCAATCAAGCTTCTGTGACTTGGATAGTGACGTTCATCGTCTTCTCTTAGCTTCAAACTGTTTGTGGAGACCTATAGGTAATTTTCAACGCCTACATAGCCCTACTAAAAACAACAACGTTGAGGGTGGTCTCACTGAAAATGATAGCAATGGGGGTGACCCCATTATTCCTCTTAAAAATCGTCTAAGGCCCGATATGAGCGAGGATGAGAAAATGAAAGATCTCGAGGGCAAAATCAACGCTCTAATGTCTGTTCGAAAGGTAAAAAGGACCGGCATTCCATGTCCCTATCCAAGAGAGTGGGATTCAATAGCATACCCAGCGAAGTTCAACCTGATTAACTTCACGCCGTTTGATGGAAATGGTTCGCCCACTCAACATCTGATCTACTTCAAGTTCCACTTGGGTATGATCTCTGGCAATGAAACCTTGATGGTTCGGTCATTCGTTGGCACCCTTCGCGTGCCCGCCTTCGATTGGTACCGCCGTCTCATGTCTGGAAGCATCAATAGCTGGGACGACCTGGAGAACCTGTTTCTCGCTTACTTCTTTAATGATGATGCCGAGGTGTCAATCAGGACAGTCTTCGATGAGAAGCAAAAAGACGACGAGACGATCGACGACTTCGTCAAGCGCTTCCGGAATAAGGTGATGAACTGCCGAGATCCGATCACAGAGGACTTCATCCTCCAAACCTGTCACAATAACCTCTCTTTGGACGTGTTGGAAGTTATGGGAGTAGCACCCTCCAATACCTGGAAAGAGCTAAAGATGTGTGGAGAGCGGGCCGAACGCTTCCTCAGAAGGAAACAGGCCGAGAGAAGCCAACCGATGGCTAATCCTCCGAATTCAAGCTTCGTCTCCCGTGGCAAGGAGAAGGCACCTGCAGCAGCTGTTGATGCTAATCAAACATCATAACAACAATCTCGGAGACAGCAAAAGACTTTAGATTCGAGACTCCAAAAAGAGTACTCTTTCAAGGACGAAGACGTTCCAGTCATTTTTGAATCTCTCCTTGAAAACAACAAGATCAAGCTGCCACCTATCGTAAATCAGGAGGAAGCTGATAATACTGTGGATCCGAAGTACTGTGCGTACCACAGGAGGATCCTTCATCATACCAAGGCTTTCTTCGCTCTCAAGAATAGCATCCAAATCTTGGTTGAAGCTGGCGTCATAATGCTCAATTAAGTCGAATGAACACTCCGACAAGTATAAGAGTATAAACTGCTCCTTCCGATACTCCAATAGGCATATGAGTCTAAACTTTTTCCTACGTTGACGGGAAGTTCCTAGAGAATTTTTATATGTAATTTTCTTAAGGATAAGCCGGTCATGTAACTGAGTACAATGTTAGACCCAGTTCCGCAAAGGAAGCTGGGGGTGGATGATTTATGTAATGGGAAGTTCCCGAAAGAATACTACAAAGTGATAAACACTAAACCCCTACTGTGATTTCTGAACACTCTTTTGCTGAGACAAGATTTGATCACTTCGTTGGATCAATCTTCCCTCACAAAACTCCTATTGGTGTTTGACGACTCACAGTCTTCCATCACAAAATCCCCCACCGATCAGACTAATTGACGGTAGGACTACCAAAATTCCTTTCGGTTGAATCCACTCAAACTTTTGATGCGTCTGTGCACTTAACATTCCCATGGTTAAAGTTCGGACATAGTACTTGGAATTTTAATATCCTAATCATTGATGATTGTCAAACCCCTCCGTGTTAAGTATTTGTCACTTAACACCAGGAACTCCCTCTGAGTGATTTGTACAAGTCAACACTCCCACTATGATTTGTACTCTCACTCCCACTGTCTACCTGGTCAAACCTTCCTACAGTTAGGGCCACAACCAAAATCCCCTCTCGATTCCTCTATTGAACGAGAGGCCCACAAATCGAGCGATCAAACCTTCCTACAGTTAGGATCGTCTCAAACCTCCCACTCGGTCAAACCTTCCTACAGTTAGGACCAAAACAAAAATCCCCTCTCGATTCCTCCAATAAACGAGAGGTCCACTTTCAAATCAAGTGATCAAACCTTCCTACATTTAGGGTCACCTCAAACTCTCGCTTGGTCAAACATTCCTACAGTTAAGGCCAAAACCACAATTCACTCTTGATAAAAGAGAAATTTACATTTAGTTCAGTAATCAAACCTTCCGACAGTTAGGATTGTCCGAATCTTTTCAATTCTCGGAGTGGAGATCCCACTCCTAGTTTTACTCTTTAGATTCTCAAAGTGGAGATCCCACTTTGAGTTTTCTTTGCACTGGAGATAGAATATAAAATTCTTTCTCTTCGGTTTCGGGAGATAAAATATAAAATTCTTCTTCTTCCATTTTGGGTTCGTCTTTGTCCCAAGAGAAGACACAATATTTCAACATTATAACTTAAAAATCCGCGCCTTACACGCGCAGGGAATTTTATCCCGAATCCTAAGTAGGCATAAGTCAGCGCCTAACACACGTTACCGATTAGTCTTTGACCGTAAAAAAGACAGAAGCCCACATATTCGACATTATGACAGGCTATTATTAATAACGTTAAAATCCGTGCCTTACACGCACGAGGAACTTTATCTCGACTCCTAAATAGAGATAAGTCAACACCCGACACGTGTTGCCGGTTTAGTCTTTCATCGATTGAAGAAGACACCAGAATCCCAGTCTGGAGAATTTGATCCTAAAGCCTAAATAGAGATAAGCCTACACCTAACACGCGTTGCCGGTTTAGTCTTTCACCGATTGAAGAAGATACCAGAATCTAAATCTGGGGAAGTTTATCCCGAAGCCTAAGTAGGGATAAGTCAGCGCCTAACATGCTTTGCCGGTTAGTCTTTGACCGTAAAAAAGACAAAAACCCACATATTCAACGTTGTGGCAGGTTGTTATTCATAACACTAAAATCCGCGCCTTACATGCGCGGGGAATTTTATCCCGAATCCTAAGTAGGGATAAGTCAACGCCTAACATGCGTTGCCGGTTTAGTCTTTCACCGATTGAAGAAAACACCAGAATGCCAGTCTGGGGACTTTTATCCCGAATCCTAAGAAGGGATGAGTCAACGCCTAACACGCATTGCCGGGCAGTCTATTCCCGTAAGAAAGACGAAGTTTACGTATTCAATATCATAGCACTAAGAGAGTTAACTCTCTTAGCCCAACGTCACTTGCGGAACGGACTTAAACAATCCGCATGCAAGCCCGATTCAAACGGTAATCGGTAAAGGCACGTCAAATCCATTAAAGGCTGAGGATTTGCAAAAATCCTAAGTCTACGTCTGATACATGTCGCTATTTAGTCTTTTCACAGGAGAAAGATGAAGTCTACGTATTCGATATCATAGCACTAAGAGAGTTAACTCTCTTAGCACAACATCACATGCAGAACGGATTTAAACAATCTGCATGCTAGCCCGACTCAAACGGTAATCGATAAAGGCTAATCAAACCTATTGATGGCTAAGAATTTGCCAAAAATTCTATAAATACGAGTCATTGACGCATCAACTTTATTGGTTGATCTCGTGACTTGAGCATCCAACAACTTCAGGATGAGATCCATAACTGCAAATGAATCAACTCCAACAGTTGGTCCTGCAGCCCCAACATTTGGGACCGCCACGCTCCAACATCTTAAGAGCTTAAACTGTGTAGACTCCAGTAAAGGTTAACGCCGGTCAACACATTGAAAATTTCATCAAAATAAGGCAAATGATGATTCCAGGGAGTTTAATCGTATTCAGATATGAATTTCTGACGAAGATGATCAGTTCAAAGTCAACTCAACGACACGAGCTAGATTCAGAAACTTACGCATCAACTTCAGTTCAAGACTTTGACAACGGTCAGACGATAAACGCAACGCCAGAAGAACTTCATCTATTCGACAAAACACTGAATAGACTAAAGGCTGAAGAAGTCAAGAATTGAAGCAATTCATAGATCCTTTTATGCGATCTCCTTAATGAAATACTGAAGAGATTGAAGACAGGGCCTGCCTTATCTGTTGACCCTATAGTTTTGATGATAATTTGTCAAACAATTTATCGCTAATATATTCTCTAGTTTTGTGTTTATGTTTCTCTTTACAGGTATTTCCACACAACAATCAAACGTTAAAGTTTAGGTATAAGTTTAGTTTACTTACATATTTGTAATATGTGTGGATCTACCTAGGTATAAGTTTAGTTTACTTACATATATTGTATGTTTATATTTAAGCTCAATATATGTAAGTAAACTAAACTTATACCTAGGTAGATCCACACAT